>JARHVA010000112.1:5275000-5875000 GCA_037957365.1 Torreya grandis | reverse complement strand
GTTATTGGGAAGAATCATCAAAGCTTTGTCATCCCATTCGTAATTGGCATCCCCTTATTCTTGAAATTATTAAGCAGAATAATAGATAGTTGAGGATCATTCCAAACATCTTTCATCTCTTCATGATGAATAAGCTTCTGCACTTGAGTTTATGGGACCTATGATTCCATCATATTCTCATTATTAGTTTCTTCATTTTCAATTTGAAGGCTAGCAAATCTATTTCCACTATTTCCAATTGGGTTCAATGGATTATTTTTCTTCATTATTTTCTTTTTCTTAGTTATAGTAAAATCTTCTTGATTTTTCTCATCCATTTTCTGATCATGGGCTTTCAATGGACAATCCTTCACTAGATGTCCATGTTCATGACAATTCCTACATCTAAAAGGAATATTTTCATAGTCAACCACCTGTTCCCATTTCTATTCTCCTATGTCCAATGTAATTTTACTTGGTAGGGGTTTGTGCAGATCCATTAAAATGCAGATACAAGTATAAATCTTATGTTTAATATCTAAGGAATTATTTATCGTCATCATTTATGTACCTATAGTGTTGTCAATTGCTATAAATACACGATTGTTTCAATACTCTACTAGAAGACCAAACAGTTGTACCTAAACTAAAATAACTGAAGGTAATTCCTCTTCTACTTTGAACATTGTATGCCAGGGTTTCATAAATAAACCTACTCTACCATAAAACCATGGCCCTCTTTATAATATATATTCTATATCCGAAGCATTATAAAAATGAATTAAAAAATAATGATTAGGATACACTGAAATATAGAACTCACCTTTAGTGTGCCATGTTTTCTTTGACCAATCTTTAAAAGCCATTAATGATAAACAAAATCCCATAAATCTCATGATCAACCTTCTACTCTCCAAGTGATAGGCTAACATGGTACTTTCTCTATACATCGGGTGAGAACTTTAGATTAAGGGATCATTCATTGAGAAAATACTTAAGAATTAGTTATTCCGTGCACTTTGTATAGGATTATGTTTGTACAACACCATTATTTTTGTGATATTTTTTAGAATCATTCAATGGATGATGTAAGTTCCTCAAAGAAATGGTCTACAAGATCACTTGGGAGAGTGTGAAGGAGTGGTATGAGGAGAAAGCTTTGGATTTTTTAAGAAATGGCCTAAGATGAGGAAGTGTGAAATAAAATAAATTATTATCATAATAATTCGTTGTATGAAATTTTATTTTCTGAGCTCTATGTGCACATGTATAAGTAATAAGATATATATGTAATTTTATAATGTGAATGCATATGTACCTCTATAAATAGCATGATATATAGATATGTAATTTGTCAAGGTGATTACATATGTTATAAATATCATGTAAATATTGATTGGTATGCACATCCTCATTTGAGTATGAGATAATGAGGGGCCATAAATATGTCCCAATGTAAGCATGATAGGTAACAAAGTTATGGCCAAATATAGCAAGATATAGAAATGTATGTATCATTATAAAAATCATCACATGACTAGGTGTATGCAGGATAAATGTCATTACATATATGTAATATAAGATCGATAGACACATGGGTGTGATATATATATATATATATATATATATATATATATATATATATATATATATATATATATATATATAATACTCATGTCATGGAGAATATGTGGGTACGATTACCTTGAAGGCAATGTACATAAATACGTATAATCATTGAGGCTCATAAGATGTGTGTGTGTGTGTGTGTGTGTGTGTGTGTGTGTGTGTGTGTGTGTGATATCCCCAAAGGCAAAAGTTAGAATCCCAAGGAAAGAGAGTATAGTAATAGCAAGATGCCCTTGTTGGTGTATGATATAGTAAATGATAAATTCATGAGGTGTGTGTGGGGATGAGGCCATCAATGGAAATATTTAAGTCTCAAGTTCAATAATAATAAGGTTAAAAGACATGTCTCGATGTGTACAATAAATAAGCATGTATGTAGCAAGTATGATAACCACAATGCAAGACAAGTTTTAAGAAGGATGTAGGCCATATGGGATCATCAACGTATGATCATAAGCCACATGGGTAATAAAGATCTATATAAGTAAGATAATGTTGATGAAGATTAAGGAGAAGACATGGGTATGATTACCCAAAGGAAAAGAGAGATGTATATATGATAATGTCATGTACTATGTACTAACGAATTATGTTAGCATCTAGTAATGTAAGAAGGCCAAGGTGTTCACCCAAATGCTAAGCTATAGTCAATGTGATCAAATAATGATAGGGGACAATAAAATTCCCCGATGTAAGCTATGTATGTGCAATATATCAATAGTAAGCTCAAGGAGATAGGGAAGGGTACTATGCCCCAAATGGCAAGGTATAACAATAGCACACACACATAATAATGGTAGCATGGATTAAATGGTATCAATTCATAGTAGATATCAAAAATAAATGATCACAATGTTGGAAATGTGATGTATATTTTCCATGATTTACACTCTACTAGACTATAGAGATCGATTTGAGCCTACTCACTTTTAGGGTCTGGGGAAAAGAAGCCCCCAACGGGGTTTGGGGTACCAACCCAACTTTTTTTGGGATCAATTGGTATATATTCTGGTGGTTTTAGCTCATATTTTATATAGACGATGGTTTTGGTACCCATGTTATTATAATATCACTTTAACAGTTACATATTGATATGTTTATTTATACTCACACATAAAGTAAGGGAAAAGCAAAATTGAAAAGTACTTTATTGTATTGTAAGATTGTTAAGTTAATACAATAGAAAAGGAAGTTATTGTGCTATTTATTTTTGAAAGGGTTTCCTGAGTGAGACATTATTTATATTCTATTTCTCTTATGTTGTTAGCTTAAATATTTTATTAGTATTGCTTCTTTCATTTTAGTTTATCAGATATATTTCATCTTCACACAAGGTACATGAGAGGATAAAAAATGCACGTGTAATTGACATATGTAATAAAATTATGTATACATCTATGTAACATGAAATATGTATAAAATAACAAGATATATGTAATCATTGTAAGTATCTCTATCTACAAAATGGAAAGTAATAAATAACTATAAAATTTATTTTAGAGAGATGCCCCAGTATAAGGCACACCACTAATGTGACATTCCCCCCAAGATATGTGTACAATTAGAAGAATGTGTATAATATGTATATGTAATAATTATATCACATGAATATAACCCTCATATGTATTAATAGATAAAGATAAAGGATATTATTATTATTATTATTATTATTATTTTGTGTTTTCTATTATTCTTATCATTTCTTAATTTTATAGAAGAATCAGTTAGATCATACAAATAAAAATCAATAATCAAGGGAAAATCCCCAATGTAACATAACAAGTAACATAAACCAAAGGGATAAAAGAATGTCCATGTAAAAGAAGGAAAAAACACACATGTCAAATTGAAATGAAGAAGAGGCAATGCATAATGTCAAGGGAAGAAGGCAGATAAAAAACACAACACCTAAAAGAAAGAAGTGATGTGCAATAACTATGGTAAATTAATGATATATCTATGAAGCTCATGCGATAAGCTACCATGATGATTGATAATATCATCTATAATTTCATAGTCTAAAATATGAGTGTTAAATTTTTTAGTAGAAGTATAAGGGAAATAATCATAATCGGTGCACTAACTTAAATAATCACCCCAAACAAAGATGTGTCGATAGTGTGGTTGAGGAGCTTCTATAACCTCTTTAAAAGCACATGTATTATTTCAGATATGTCATGGAATAGGTGTTTTGGTATGAACTATTACAAGATTCTATAAATCACTCTTAGGATGTACATGATTGAAAACTGTGTCAATGTAGTGTAACTATAGGAGTTTCAAATCAAAGAGTTCAAATGAGATAGACCGAAACTCTATGAGATGTAACTCTAAAATCTAGAATGGTAGATGTAATAAGTAAATTTAAATATGATGTAGAATGTATGATATCTAGGTATCAAATGATGTTTATGTTAAAACTCATGTTAAGGATGATACAACACTAACCAATATTGTAGTCTAACCCCAAGGTGTAATTATAAATAGGAAGTGGAGACATGATTTCTAATTCCCCTATAGACTCTACTATCAAAACATCATTCTCATAACTGAAATACTGAATGTATAGTGTTTAATATTCTTTTGTATATGAGTGAATTTATGTTATGAAGTTTGACATGTTCTTATTTATCCATGATATCTCATTGAATTTCAATTTTGTTGAACAAAGCCTTATATCAGGAACATGCATGGGAGATTCCAGAGGCTTGGGAAGACAAAATGTTTGAAGTAGATAGATTGTAGGAAAGGTTGGTGAACATGTCCCACCTAAACACCAACTACTAACAACATAATAACACATTTTATGAGATGCATATGAGGTTTTCTAAGTATTAAGGCACAAAAGATGCATCCGAGCACGTTCACAAACACAAAATACTTTGACATATAAAAGGATTCATAAACTCAAAGCACAAGGTGAGCTATTTTGATACAACTTTGTTGGATTATACACTATATGGTATCAAAGTATGCCCTGAACTAGGATAATGAACCTTGTGAACAATAGGGAGAATCACTAGTAATACTTGGGAGAGGTGATCAAACCCGCATAAGCTGACACTCCAAGATAAACCAATTAGCAAGAATCAATCTTGAGACCTATTTGGGATAAACCCAAAGCCCTTAACCAACTATGTTACCTGTGTGGGTTGTTCTCCTTATGTATTATTTAGGTTTTAAAAGAAATGTGTATGATGTATGGCTTATTGTGTAACACATAGGCAGATGTTTTAGGGGTAAAATTACATACCAAATTCAAGGTTATCTAGCTTGTGGAATCTAATAAATATCATGTTATTTTGGGATGTTCATGTTTCTATATGAATAAAGATGATATTTATTGATAGGATTCTTCATTAAGAAATCTAAGCATTATTGCATATCATAAAGCTTCCAATGATGCTATGACATTAGAAATGATGATGCATGAACAAAACAAATAAACTTGTCTCTGAATTGTGCAACATCATAAAGTAGTTAATAGATAGAAGTAGTTCAAATTTAAGAGGAAATTTGTTTAAATTAGTGAAAGAATATTCATGAAAAGAGATTATGCAAAAGTGTAGAATTATGACAAGTTCAATATCATAGTTATAAATATTCAAGGACATAGATCATTCATTTATTGAGTACTCCTCCCCTAGACTAAGTTTTTTTAGTAAAAACACCAAGTGCAAAGGAAGGGATAGGGAGAAACTGGTTTGAGTCATTTACAGATAAGTTTGGAAATTGTAGTGCAGAGATAAAGAAGTCTATAGTTAAACATCTATGAAAATTATCAATAGTTTCCTTGACCTAAACAACTATTCAACCCTATATCATTCATACCAACTCTCGACTAAAGCTATGAATAGTTGCTTAAGAACTACCTCATTAATACCAACTCTCAAGACTCTGAACACCTAGTTGATCCCTACCTCATTCATACCAACTCTTATTTAAGGCCTTGAACAACCATTTGAGACTTAAATCATAATAATCATGTTTTTCAGCATCACAAAGTCATGACTAGGGAGTCAAATGAACAGCATTCCATTGTGTAACGTAGGGATTTAATACTCAATGAATGGACCCTTACAAAGTACTTGTGTAGAATAAAATAAAAGAAATTTGTTGTTTATTTCTTTTTTAAGAGAAATATAAAAACACACAAAACCACACACTTTGAGCTTTATTATGAATACAATGATATACAAAGTCATAATATTTGTCCATTCATAGATGTGATTCAATCTCACATTTCTCTGCTTAAACATACACACATGTAATTGGTCTCTAGTCACAACTCTCTAATGGCTAAACTTTTTGTATTATTTCTCTCTTTTTGGATCGAACCCTGTTTCCAAATTATTCATTTATTTATGCATATACTCGTATAATATCCATTACAAAAGGTCAATTGTCATCAAATTCCTAGCAGTAGAATATGCATGAATGGGGGAGTGGTGTAAGCTTTTTGTAGAGAAATGAATGATAAGTGCATTTGGCTATGCAAAAGTTGTGCATGAATCATTTGACATTTCTTGAAGAATAATGGTATACATTACTTCAATGCATAATTAGGGGAACTACACCTAAAGTTACTGCAAGGTATACCACTTAGTTTGATGAACATATTTCCCAACCTTGACCACTCTGAAGAGTTGATGTGTGTTATGGTAGTTGTGTGTGATTATCCTTTCAATGATCTAGTCCTTCTTTGTGGGGCACATGGATTGAAGATCCAAATCAGAAGGATGTTGTGTCACTACTTGTTCAAGAAGTGATGGATTATAAGGCTTGAGAAGCTTCATGTTGAATACTGAGTACATGCCCAAGTACTAAGGTAGATCAAGAACAAAGGCATTGTCACTAGTTGTGCATAGAATGATGTATGGACCATAATGTAGAGGCTTAATATTCTAATGTGGAACTTTGAAGCATTCCTTCTGATGATACAACCAAACTTTATCACCAACTCAAAATGTATGAGGTATATGATGTGTGTCATGATGCTCCTTATACTTAGCTTGAGTATGAGAGAAAATCTACTGAACTCGCTGGTGAATAGACTAGATGTACAACAAATAATTATCAGCTTTATCTACATTCTGATCTAGTGTACATGACTTAGTGCCTAATGGTGCATGGTACGAGATGTCTATGGGTGTCAAAGGTTAAAACCTAAGACATCTTAAGAATGAACTATGACCAATAAAGCTCTGAAGAGCCCTGTTATAGGCATGTTGAATGTACAAGAGATTGTCATCGTAGGTGAAATCATGTGCATGATTGTACATTCATTAAAGATGAATAAGTGTGTGATTGACCACTTCCATTTTCCCATCTATCTAAGGATGAAAAGTCATCTACCAATCTAGCTGCCTACCCATCAAATCCCATAATGCTTGCCAAAAATAACTCAAAATATGGATCATAGTCAAACATAATGTATGTTGGTAGCATAAAATGAACTCAAACATGATTGAAAAACGCCTACACAGTGACAGTTATGTCAATGTCTTTCTCACATGCTACCGTGATAGCCATCTTGGAAAACTAATCCACCACAACAAACATAGAGTTATTTTGTCATCTCGTCATATGTAGCCCATTCATGAAATCCATGCTGATAGATTCCCATGGTCTAGATGAAACTGATAGAGGTGTGTGAAGTCCTATATTCCTATTTGTGGGCTTAGCAATGTAACAAAGAGTGTCAAACTTGATGTGACACTTTAATTCTACACACATTTGTGACCAGTAGAAATGTGACCACAATACATCTAGAGTCTTCGTCATGCCAAAGTATCCCAAGGTATTGCAATAGTGTGCCTCCTAGATGAATCATTGGTAAGGTGCACTAGAGGCAACATAAAGATGTCTGAACTTGTAAGGAATTTGGTCAGATAAGTAGAACTTTGTGCAAGGTTGGTGCAAGTCATTATGAATTCCTAGTCAGATGAGTAGAGGGGAACCTAGTCTATGAAGTTGTGGTCATGCATGCCTAACACTGGGATGAGTGCATGAGTTGGTGGTTGGATAAGGTAGTATATGACCTTGTTGTCCTTCCCTTTCTTTTTCTTGATCTTGATATGGAACTATTGTAGGTAAATCATCTATTTTATATAACACACATTTTACAACTTATTATGTGATTGCAAGAACTAGAGTGGTTTATGTTCTGAATGAATAATTGTCTCCTTTATGAGAATTTAGTGTCAGCATTGCTTGATTGCTTGCACAATAACATACATTTCCTTCTAATAAGTGGATTACCTTTCAACTGTATTGTTGAACATTTGTGAGTGGTATGCCACTGGATGTCTATGTTGCATGAACACTACACTGAGTGCATAGTAATATGCATCAGTGTGAATTTTGAAGGTTAGATGCAATGTTAGGCCTTATGAGAATAGGCACTACACAAAGGTGTTACTTGAGTATCTCAAAAACATGTTGTTGCATATCAGTCCAATCAAATTTGGTTCTTGCACATTTATGTGGGTGGGATCCCAAGAGATGTGCAAAAATCCAAGGACGAACCTGTGGTAGAAGTTAGAAAGTCTAAGAAAACTCCATAGTTCTATGATATTTTATTTCTTTGATTTTCTTTAGATCTATTCTGATGCTGGTGTAATCAATAATGTAGCCTAGGTATTACACCGAAGGTGTACTTCACTATGTTTACTTACAACTTGTGTTGGCAAAAGTGCCTAAGACGTGCGAGATGTGCTCCTACCAAGTCTTTTTGAAAATGAGGATGTCATACAAGTAGATGATGATGGAGTTAAAGAAGGGCCTTAGTAGATCATCCATCAAGTGCATGAATGTGGTTGGTATATTGGTGAGGTCAAAAGGCATAATCAACCATTCGTATAATCCTTTATGTGTCTTGAAGGTTAACCTCCAAATGTCTTCAAGATGAATTAGAACCTGATAATAACTTAATTTCAAATTGATCTTGATGAAGTATTATGTGCCTTAGAGTTGGTTCACAAGGTCATCAATGACATGATAGTGGGTATTGATTATTTAGCATTAACTTATTAAGTGTGCAATAGTATATATAGAGTCGTTAGGACCCTTCCTTCTTAGGTGTAAGGACTATCAGACTTTTGCAAGGTGAAGAGCTATATCTGGTCTTACCTTGATCAAGGAGCTCTTGTATCTGGTACTAGACTTCATCATTCTCCCAAAATGATCTATGATACAGGGGCTATTTTGAAGAGGGGATTTAGGGACCAAATCAATGTAGTGTTTTACTATACAATGTGTTGGTAGTCTTTCAGGTTCCATAAAGACTTCATTTTGTTGCTCCAATAATTTGTCAAGTTATTATTGCTATGATGACATGTGAGTATTATGCATTGCTAGGGTGTACTTTGTCATTTTATACTAAGTATATCAAGATGAGCCATGGAGTAACACAAAATTCTATGCATGTGATATGAACTTATGACACTATTTGGTAGAGACCAAGGTGACATTGGTTGAAGGCACTAAATTAAAGAGTCTATAGAAGTGATCTTGTGTGTAAATAACCCACTGTTATGGCTTCACCTAATATGTAGCTTTGCAGTCCAGTAGATATGATCTTCCCAGTAAAATGTCACAAACCTGTAAAGGTACAATGTCACAAGTGACGTTATCCTCCATAGGCTTGACTTTTTACTGAAAAGTGTATAGTCACCGGACCTATATATCCTTCCCTTGATGCAATGACCCAATAGAGTAAGGATTAGGGTGCATAATTGAGGTAAGACCAAGGCATTATGCAGTGGATTGTGTAATGATGTTCTTCTAGCTATCACTACCGATGATGATGTGGAGAGGCTAGCCCTTCACCTAGAACTGAGTATAGAAGAGGCATTGCACTCCTCAGAGATGTCGATCGTAGTGGTGCTAGTATTTATACAAGAGGCATTTAGATTAGTGTAATCCATTAGTATGGGTCCTAATGTAATTTAATCAAGTATATATTACTATGCATGACTTTGAGAGTCATGTTGATTGGATGAGCATGATGATGAAACCACTTATCATTGGACTTCTTCTGCCTTTTTCTAAAGTAGAAGGTGTTGGAGCCTTGAGTGTTATGTAGTTTTATAAGGCTGCTCTCCTTTGTGATAAGTGTTGTACTTATGTGTAAAAGGTTATGATTTGGAGTTGTCCATTAATGGGGCCTTAAACATTACATTGGATGAAGAGGTGGCATGTTACTTCATCTTTTCCTTGGCTTTAAGCATGTCAATGTTATGATATGCTTGTCCTAATGTGTCAAAAGTCAAAAACTCCATATTCACATGAAGATAGGGTGAAATTCCATTGATGTATTTAAACACCCTATGGGGTTCACTCAAGTTCTATTGTAGGCACACATATAAGGTATGGAAATTGTCGGTGTAGTCTTCTACGAACTAATCCTTATGTTGGCATATTTTATGGAAATTGATGTATTTATTTTTAAAGTGTTAGATAGGGTAGTATTCCTCCTTTCGTGTGTCAACAAATGTTTTCTAGGACTCTATTGGAATGGACTCTTGCACACGTTATACACTAAATTTCTTCAACTAGTGAATAAATATAATGGATATTTTTAGTACTGTGAAGGTGATATTCTTATCATCAGTGAAGGAGTTGACAAAGAAATATGCCTCAAGTTGTCAAATCTAGGCATCCAATGCTTTGGCATCAATTTTACCTTCAAATAGAGGAATGTTGAGATTGGCTTGTACTTTGAAGGGGTCTGTTATTGAAACCATTGTGGAACATACTATTGAGATAAAGAGAAGGATGGCAGGTTGAGATATATTATTAACTCATATAATTGACCTAAAATTTTGGTGCATTGTGCCTCTAGAGCATCGCCAATGAGCCTATAGATTTTTTAGGTTGCCTCAAATTGATTTCAGGCATCATCTATCATGATTTTGATACATCATTTTGATGCAGTCTCTGAAATAAAATCAACCAATAAACCTTCTCTCTCATTGCACTCTTGTGGTTACATGCATATAAAATGGACTAGATCAAAGCTTTGATACCAATTGATCTACACCACGAGGCCTAAGACTAAGGTGTACAAGGGACAACCAAGTTATGGTTATGTAGAGTGAATATAAAATTAAGTATTTAGACTAAACAATTAAAACACATTAAAATGGAGTAGAAGTTTGACTTACAGGGAATGTAACTTCTATTCATTAATCAAAGAATGTGGGAGAGAATACATTGGATACATAGCATGTATATAGAGTAGATACACATTGAAAAACTATCTATGTTATGATGTATACAAGGAATTTAATTACAAGATGTTAAGGTGTCTCGATCATCCTTCATTATTATTGTCTCTAAAGGATACATACACTATAAATATATAATTTGCAAAAATACAAGAGCAGTAATGACTGTTATTTTTGAATTGGCCTCAATGGCAGGTATGGTAGTTGAACTTCCCTTGGTGGTAATGACCAAATTGATTAATGTTCTAATTTTTCCCAACAACATCCCTTTGTTGGTGGTAAAAAGGAAAGGCCCAAGATTTGAATGCTAATGACTAATTCCATGCAAGTTACTGAGCCATGTAGTCAGAGTAGACTAACAAGTAGTTGGGATGAGGTGGAGCCCAAAGAATGTGTGCGAGTCTATGACCAAGTGTATTTGAGGTTCACACTCTATGATTAGTGTGTAAAATCTTATTATTAAGTGCAAGACTTAAGCAGAGGATTATCATCAAACTCCTAGTAGTGGAATGTGTACGAATGGGGGAGTGGTGTGAGCTCTCCACAAAAGAACGAATAAGAAGTGCATTTGACTCCACAAAGGCTACACATGGATCAATGTTTATCTAAAGTGAAATAATTCATCTCTATGTCCTTCAGATTGGTACTCATGAAAGTGATAGAGTGATGTTCTCTATCTAATATCTACATGAAATAATCAACAATGGTGTATTCAGAGGTAAATGTTTAAATGTAGAAGTCTCTGGCATAATCTAGACTGATTAACATTGGTGCTTGAATTATGGCATCTTTTATGTCTTGAAAGGCCTTCTTTGATTCAATGTCTCAATCCACTTTTGCATCATATTTGAACATAACATTTAGAGGATTCACAGTTTTGACAAATCCAGAAATGAACTTGTGAATGAAATTAATTTTTCAAAATAAGGTTTTTAGTTCCTTTTTTTAATAGGTTGAGACAATTTGGAAATCACTTCAGCTTATTCAAGATCTATAGAAATACCTTATTTAGTGATGATGTGTGACAAAGAATTTTACCTTCTGTGACACTAAATATGCTCTTCTTTAGATTTAAAGAGATGTCATACCTTCTGCACCTTTGGAATACCCTTTGAAAATGGTGAATGTGATCTAATCTACATTTCAAAAATATAGTTAAATCATCCATGCAAACTACTATGCACTTACCAGTTAAAATTCAAATGTGAAATCCATAGCTCTTTAAAACATCACTCTAGCATTGATCAATCCAAATGGCATTCAATTGTAGGAAAATATGCCCCATTTCATTATGAATTTAGTTTTGGTTTGGTCTTCTAAACCTACCAGAATGTGATCATACCCTAATAAACCATTCAATAAATACATGATCTGAGATCCATTCACCATTTGGATCACCTTGTTGAGGGAAGGAAACAAATAGTTTTCTTTATCTGAAGCTTTGTTCAGGTTTTGAAAGTCTATGCATAAATGGATTTCTCCATTTTTCTTTCACATGAGAATTAGGTTTACCACTCAAGTACAATGGTGTACTAGAAACATTATTCTAGCTGAGAGTAATTTATGAACTTCCTTATGTATCAATGCTTCTAGTATTGAGTTCATAGTGCTTTGCCTCTACCTAAATGGTTTCTAATTTGGCTTAATTAGAATGGTGTGAGTAATTACCTTCAGGTCTATGATTGAAGTTTTTATAGGCACATGCAATGACTTCTTTATAACTAAATATCAACCTTCGACACTGTTCTATTTCTATTTCCATTTAATCTGGACCAATGTTGATAGTTTGGGGCTTTTCTATAAAACCCAACTTGACAATTCAATATTTTTGATCCACAAGTTTTGGTTCCTTAATTGGGGGTGTAGGGATGAATGAGTCAAATGCCTATTCAAATGAAAACATCCCCTTTGGGATTCGATTCCCTTGGATGTTCATGATTCCATCTTGGTTAAGTTCAACTGTAAGACTATCCCGATCTTGCTTCATCAGTTATTTTGGCTTTGAATACCCCAACATTATTAATTAATTAAATGATATGCTGGTCTTCTTCAAATACTTGGAAATTTTCTACATTGTCAGGGATAGAGGGATAAGGGACTAATTTGATGGAAAACTCCTATAATTTTGTGTCATCAAGGGGGTTAAGCTCGCATATGAGGATGCTAATAAATCAATAACCTAATTTCTTTCCATAGTGATAGGTATCACATTAAATACATTTAACATCTAGATTAAATCCCATTCTCTATGCTTATACTTTCTAAGGTATGAAAATATGCAATGAAACTTGCTTCTTACCTAATTTACAAAAAACTCAATAGTTAAATACTTCAAGTTCCTTTACCCAACTTGAAGGATCAACCCCTCATACTCTATAAAATTATTGGTACATGTGAATTGCAACTAGTAAGTAACTAGGTATTTCCTACCTTAGGGATCAATAAGTAAAATTATAGATCCTAAGCCTTGTTTAGAGTGAGCCCCATCCACATATAATGACCACAATCCAGGTAACTCATCATCATCATCAACATATTTGATCTTTGTGCATGAGCCTAGTCGTGGTCGTGTTGTCACATCATAGCTCTAGAACTATCTCAAAACATTATTTCTTGAGGGCCCGACCCCACTCATAGAGTCGTTTGGACTCTTTTTGACTTTGATAACAACATAATTGGACTAGTTAACCTATACACATCTATTGATGCTATGGAGTGCACCATGCTTTGGTGATGGTTGAAAGATTCCCTTCAAGATGCCCCTAGATCCTTTGTGGAGATTTCAACATGGTTGAATATTATAAATATAATGAAGGTCATATTCTCATGTGCTGGTGCATGAGGGAAAGAGATGCATGGTTTTACTTGTATAACAAACTCAGGTTGTTTGATCTAAACCAACACCAGAGGAAAGATTTAGACTCTGCTTGGTTCACTTGGTCAAGTTTTTGGCAAGGAGAGGACAAAGTGATTAAACACCTTGATCGTGTTTTTTTATCGATCAAGATTTAATTTTATTTATTCTAATTCATAATAGACTAGTTTCTATGTTCCTTGACACTTTTCTGTTAGATCATCATCTTATTTACTTCAATATAGAATGGACTAATCCTCAGGTAAGACCCACTTCAACACATTTCTATTTTAATTCTACTCATCTTAAGCATGATAGAACTATTGTGTATATTATCAGAATTTAGAACTTTGTTCCTAGACCTGTTGGGGATACTGGATGGACTTAGTGGTGGAATGATGCTCTTTGTCAGATAATCACTTTACTTTATTTGTATGGTAAGTATGATATCATTTTTCATGAGTGCATTCATAATATGAGGTTTTATAGGAAATTGAGGCCTATCCTTTCAATGTTCATCTTCACACTCAAACTACCCTTTGACGGGTAAACTCCAAATTGAGGAGGCCTACAAGGCTAGGGAAGCTTAGTTTTGAGCTCCAATGTATTTTCTAAAAATTGGAGATAAAGTCACCAAATATTTCTTCTCTCTTCTCCATTCCAAAAGAGTTGATGACATAATTAAAGCCATTAGGGAAGGGGATGCTAGGATAATCTGGTTACCTAACATCTTACAAGCCTTTGTACACCATTATCATGATGTTTTTTAGGCTCAATCCACTTCACCTGAGCATTAAACAACTCTAGTTCAATGCCTCCATGATGTCCCTTGTAAACTCTCTAAATCTCAATGAGTTTCTTGTTGTAGGCCTCTCACTCGAAAATATTTTAAGGAAGCAGTTATGCAAATGGCTACAAATAAAACTCTAGGTATTGATGGTTTCCCATGAGAGTTTTATCAAAACTTATGAGATACTATGGGCCATGATCTTCACAAAGTCTATTCTAAAATTATGTTTTCTAATTTGTTAGGGCCTCTCATTGATCAAGGTAATGTCAAATTTATTCCAAGGTTGGTGATCCTGAGGCTATTATTAATTGGAGACAAATCACCCTTCTGAATATTTCTTATAAAATTATTGCCAAGGCTCTAGTGCTTAGGATTAAACATATTATTCTTTTAATTATTTGAAGTGAACAAACATGATTTATTTAACATAGATATATTTTAGGCAATGTCATTGCTATCTGGGAAGGCATGGAATGGGCTTGGGTGTCTAATCAAAAGGTCATATTTATCAATATTGATTTTTAAAAGGCATATGATCACATATTGTGCCTTTTTTTATTTCCATGCTCCAAGATCTTGGCTTTGGCCCTCAATTTGTACAGGTTGTGAATATGTGTTTTCAATATGTTAGGGCATATAGTACTATAAATGGGGCTTAGTCTAGTTAGTTTGAGTTTTATTGGTCTATTAGACAAGTCTATCATTTAGCACCTTTTCTATATGTCTTAATGACTGAAGGATTTAGCTATCTTTTAGATAACTTTGCTTTTAGGGGCTTGGAGAAGGGAATTTCTCTTCCAAATTCTAATCACCAGCTACTTAATGGTCATTTTACAAATGAATCTTTCTTCATTCTTTAGGAGGAAGTAGATAAGAATGCTATGGAATGCCTTCACACTTTTTGTCTAGCCTCTAAATCATCTATACAATGGAATAAAATGTAGTGTTATCGCTAGTCTCTCTTGCCCAATTCTCCATAGTTGGAGGGATATCAATGGAAATGAATCCTCCCTAGAGTTTAATTTAAGTTTTTAGGCTTTCTATTTGCCTTTCCTACTGACTTGTGGTCTCATGTGGTTCAAAGGGTTGAGAAAAATATCTCTTTTAGGATTACCAGGCCATTTATCACTTGAAGGTAAGTTTCACACTTGCTCTAAGGTATTGGTTGCTACTCATGTGTACTATTCTTCTTGCTAGGCTCCCTCTAATGTTGCCTATGATACACTCGAAAATGTCCTAAGGGATTGCTTATGGGTTGATTCTGAAGGCCAAAAAGGATTTCACAGAGTTTCATGGGATATATGCTGCTGACCTAAAAAGGTCAGTGTCTTGGGGCTCATTGATATTAAGCTTCAAGAGCTTGCTCTCAACATTAAGTGGATCATTGGAGGGCTGGAAGGTGATGAGGCCTGGAAGATTTTGTAATGAAATTATATCTCCCAAGTACACCATTGAGGTAGAAATTCATGGCAAGGGTTTGGTTTGCATACACTTATCATGCATAATATATGGACAGCTTGGTAAAGGCTCAAACCTCATCCCATTTAGGTGGGAGAGGGATTTAGGAATGACCTATCTCTTAATACTTACTCTCTTTGGTGGTCCCCAATGTTGAATTTTCATAATATTCCCTTTATACCAGTATGGATCAAGGGGTTGAGGTTGTTAAAAAAGGGTATTAAAAATATTAGAGATCTATTTAACAAAGTTTGTGGCACTTGAGTTCCTTGAAATCTAGCTCAAAACATATTTAACCTTATTGAGTCTATTCAATAAATTTAGAGTTTTATACTTGAAGAGTACCTTCGTAAGCTTAGGGTTACTTCCCTTACTTCCTGGTGGAAGGATTGGCATTGGCCTATTGCCATGCCTTTTTGTCATTATTTTATCCATTTGGGGTATAATTTTTTGGCTCCTCAGCACATTCAAGATGACATTCTCAACCACCACTGGAATCTTTGTTCCAACTAGGCGGTCTAGGCTATAAGTTTTCCCACTATATGGGATGACTTTCTTGACTGCAAAAAGGCTCAGCGAATATCTTAAACATATGGGGGTCTCACATCCCATTTGCCCAACATTTCACCACCTAGAAATGTTCAAGCATATTTTTTGGTTGTGTACTCATGCCCAATCAACTTGAAATTAGATTTACACCCTTTTCTCGTGTTTTAGACTAGAATGCTTTACTTGGAAAATGGCTCTCTTGGGGTCTCTGCCTCGCTACCTGCAAGATATAATATATTTTGGCAGATTTTTTGCGTTGATATTATTTTTTCAAATTTGGAAAACTAGAAACTATGATTTTTACAATCATGAAGATATGAAAAGAAGCTTTTATGTAACTAACAAAGTTGTTGTGATCTCTAATATTATCTTGTATATTCAAAGTCAAATATACAATGTTTTTTTGAAGCTTAACCATCTTCAGCGATTGTTAGAGCACTGGGAAATGCCTTGTGGATAGTCAATCAAGAGCTCCCAGAATTTCCATGTACCTTTTTTCCTACTCATGGGTAAGGACATGGTTTTTATTGGAAGCATTCTCAGAGATATCATATGATCCCCTCTCCTTGCTCTCATTGGTTATCCCCTTGTTGTAGTAGATATGGTGGTTCTAACAAAGGAGGTGGTGGAGGGGGCCTGGGGATTCTCTCCACAAGTTAAGTTTCCATGCTTGGCCCTTACTATTTTGACCTCCTATTAGGTTGAATAAAATAAAAACCAATAGTAGAATGATGGATGGGATCTTTTACCAGTGGATGATGACACTCCTACTTAGAGGGGCTAGGGAGGAAATATGTAAGATCCTTACTCTCTGCTGTCCCCACTAGCCAACATATTTGCTAATATTGCTTAATGAATTCTAGGTTCTTGTGTTTTTTATGTGCTTTTTTTTAGTTGTTATGTGCTTATGTTGATATAATTTAATGTGATCTTTTTTCTTTTGTGACCATTGATCATCTATTGAACTTATCTGTTTCCCAAAGATTTTATAGCTTGGTGTGATTTTACTTCTAAAGTATTACTCTTTCCACCACATTTTTATATAATTAATATTGTACTATATAATTTTTTATTAACATAAATGTATTTTTTAATTAAAAGAAAAATTAATTACACCATAATTCAAAGCATGGTCATAAGTGAACTACATTAACATGGATTGTACATTAAACCCATGCTTAAAATTGATATAAAAAGCCTCCTGGGTATAATATATATTTGGAAAGAAGAGTATTCTATGATAATGTATAATAAGATGGAATTTGTCTCTTATACTATGTGCACTCATATTTGTCCCTTAATTATTTTATCAATCATTTCATTTAATTCATTCTTCCTTTTGTAAGCATGTTTTTTGAGTGAATCACACCACAAAACTAGCTCCATTGTTGAAGTTCATTTAATTTCTCTACTATAGTAGGCTGTGTTGAACTTTTTAGCTTATTTTGTATTGTCTTTGTAGTGTTTTTTTTTAAATGCACTCCTTTAATTATTTACTTTCAACACATTAGCCTATCTTGTTGTTTTTATGGTTATTTTTCAGAGATGTTTTCATGTACTTCGTTAATTTTTTATTTTTAGTGCAGAAGTGTAGTAGGCTGCCCTATTTTGCCTTTGTTTTTTGATGATTGTTTTGAGAGTTTTTTGTAATGTTTGATACAATAATAGATTGCAACAGAATGAAAGATATTGAAATAATATTTTCAACTCAAAACTGAATATTACATCGAGATTACATAGCTAAAATTTTCAAATTGTAATATCATAAAATATACACAATTTTCATCAAAATGATTACAACCTAGTTCATAAAATATCATCTATTATCCAAATCCAACATAGCCAAAAAGTGCATCAATAAAAAAGATTGAGATGGTGAATAAATCTTCAAACTGAAGTGTCAAAAGGGGTCACCCATCACCAAAGATAGTAGCAATAGTGAAGCAACAATAAAGAGTGATGTGTGCAAGTCTAGATGCCTCCAAACTACCCTTGAAACACACCAAAAACCCTAGTGACTAGAAACAAAAATCTTCAGTGCCTCCCAAAAGTGTATGACCAACAAGGGGAATGGTATGACCAGCCTAAATAAGTAATAACAACAACAATAAAAACCTTCAAATCTTTGCTCTAGCGATCTCCAACCACTATGTAATGAATTTTAAATAATATCTAAATGATAGGCCCTCCAATCTACTCAACTGTGTTCCTTGAATGAAAACACTAAGAATCCTCCAAACTATATCTTCCAACAATGTGAAGAATGTTGCCTATGAGGGTTTCTGTCCTCACAAACCAAGAAGTAATCTTCTTCAGAGAGAGTAGCAATACCAAATATCATCCAACATAATGAAAAAGAGCTCCCAACATCCTTAAAACCCATGATCTCCTTTTAAGGGAATAAATTGTTTTAAATTTTAAATTATAAAGTCCCCTTATGTCTCCTTGGGTGCCCAACTTAAATTTTAACACTTCAACATTATAATTTTCACTTATGTCACCCAAGGTCCTTTTTATAAAGTAACTTTATAAAATAACATAAGTTAAATATTTAGTTTAACTTTAATAACATTATGTTATTTTAAATAAGTGCATTGGATCAAGTAACATTGAAAAATAGGTAACAATTGCTCCCATCGACACTGCTAAAAATAGTATGATTGACAACTAGCTTTCTCAGCACCCAAAACCAACTGACTAAAAATAGTATGGGATTAAACACTAAAAACACACTAGAAAAAGGCAACACATAACTCCCAACTACACCATGCTAGATAAACAGTCACCAGAGTTCCCTAACCACACTGTGTTAGCCTACGAGAATGACAGAATAGGCTAACTCAGATAATCTCATGTAAAGGCTAGGAAGGGGACATTACAGTCCACCCTTCCCAAGATTAATTGTCCTCAAGCAATCTCAACTCTGGATGCTATAAAATCTGCTCATTCTCCCATGTCACATCCTCCATCGGTAAGTCCCTCCATTTGACCAAGTACTCGTTAATTACCCTCCTCCAAAGAGTCTGGTCTGTGGAATCTATGATGGCCTCTGGAACCAAAATCAATTTACCCTCCTCATCCAAGGGTGGAAACTTTGATGAAGGAACCACATTGTGTCTTAATTCCTTATTAATCCTGGATACATGAAATACATTATGAACCCTACTACTAGCTGGAAACTCAAGCTCGTCGGTGACCTCCCCAATCCTTCTAGACACCCTGAAAGGACCATAAAATCTAGACTTAAGCTTCTTGGTACCACTCTTATTGAGAGAAGACTGTCTATAAGGTTGAAGCCTCAAATATACCATGTCCCCAACATCAAAAGTGCACTCCATGTGACGTTGATCGACATATGAATTGTACTGATTTTATGCTTGTTGCAAGTTCTCCTTCAAAGATTTCATGACATCTTGGCTTGCCTGCAACAAATCTCTAGCCTTAAGCACTCTACTATCCCCAAAAAGTAAATCCAAAAAGTGAGGTGCCTCATATCCATAAAGAGCCATGAAAGGTGACATCCCAATGGACATATGAAAAGTGGAATTATAGTAGTATTCACCAAGATATAATAACTTAATCCAAGCTTTCTATTGTCCTGATATATAGTTCTTGAGATACCCCTCCACCCAATTGTTGACTATTTATGTCTACCTGTCTATTTGTGGGTGGTAGCTCATACTCGAATTGAGTCCAGTCCCACTCAACCTGAAGATTTCCTGCCAAAAGTGACTTAGGAAATTGTTGTCCCTATCACTCACTATACTCCTGGGCATCCCATGCAATTTAAAAACATCCCTAATAAGAATAACTCAGCCACATGTGTAGCAGTTTATGTCACCAAAATCATGAAAAAGTGTGCAAATTTGGTTAATCTATCAACCACCACATATATACAATCCTTGTTCTGCACCTTAGGCAACCCTATGATAAAATCAATGGAGATACATTCCCATTTCTGATTTGGGATAGACAAGGGTTAAAGTAATCTAGTTGGATAGGAATGTTCATTCTTACTCTTCTGGAAAATAGGACACTCCTTAACATCCATGAGTGCTTCATTCTTGAGTCCCCTCTAAGTGAATCTTTCTCGAATCTACATGTAGGTCTTGAAGAAACCTGAGTGACCAGCCATAGGTGCATCATGAAATGCGCTCAATAGTTTCACTTTACGCTGAGATGAAGGCACCAAATAAATTTTGTCATCATGAAGTGTGCCTTCTACAATCCCTATTTGCCAATAATTCTTGGCATACTCTATTGTAACTAATTCTCTCCAATTAGTAGAAATCTCTACCAGAGAACATAAGTGAGGCCTCCTTAAAAAGTGCATCAACAACTACATTATTTTTTCCCTTGACATATATAATGCCAAAATCATATGTCTGTAGTCTACTTACCCATTTATGCTGCCTATCATTGAAGTCTTTCTAGTTCATGAAATATTTGATACCATTGTGGTCAGTTTTAATAACAAATTTACCTCCAACTAGGTATGGTCTAAACTTGGCCAAGGCATGCATGATGGCCAACATCTCTTTGTCATAAAAAAAATAGATTTTGTCTACACCTCTCAATTTTTTGCTCTCAAATGCAATCAGGTGCTTCTCTTGCATCAAAACAACACCAATCCCCACTCCTGATGCATCACACTCCACCTCAAAAGGTTTGGAGAAATCAATTATAGATAACACTAGACATGATGACATCACATGTTTGAAGTGCTGAAAATACCTCTAAGCTGAATTTGACCACTCAAATGCTCCCTTCTTAGTTAAATCTATAAGTGGGGCTATAGTCTAAGAAAAACCCTTAACGAACCTATAAAATCCACACAAGCCAAAGAACCCTTTAATCTGAGTGAGGTTCATCGATGGAGGCCAGTCAATAATAGCCTTGATCTTCTCTGGATCAACTCTCACCCCCTTTGCACTGTTGATGTGACCAAGGTACATAAGCTCTATCATATCAAATTCACATTTGGACTCCTTTGCATAGAGAGACTCACTCTCTAAGATGCTCAAGACCCCCTTAAGATGTTGCAAGTGTTCCTCTCAGGTTTTGCTAAAAATTAGAATATCATCAAAAAATATCAAAATGAATTTTCTCAACTGATACTTGAAAACCTGATTCATACAACTTTAGAAATTAGTTGGGGCATTCATCAAACCAAAAAGCATCACCAGGAACTCAAAATGTCTAAAATGACCCCTAAAAGCCATGTTTTGTATATCTTTTTCCCTCATCCAAATCTAATGGTACCCTAACCTCAAATCTATTTTGGAGAAGTACCGAGCATGATGTAACTCATCTATTCTGGGGATGGGATACTTATTCTTTATTGTCTTCTTATTAAGGGCTCTATAATCAATGCACATTCACATAGTCCCATCTTTTTTATTTATCAAAACAACTGTTAATGCAAATGGACTTTTGCTAGGCCGAATGTGCCCCATCTCTAATAAATCCTTAATTGCTTTTTCAATTTCATCTTTGTGTTTCTTAGGATGATGGTAAGGAGTGATCATCATAGGTTTATTACCTTCTTCCAACTCTATGATGTGCTCTATCCCTCTATCTAGTGGCACTCAAGGAGGAATACTACCAAATACCATGTTACGCTATGATATTAGCTTCTAGATGTCTGGATGGTAATTATTCTTTTCCTACTCTGCAATGGTAGGAATGATGAGACACTCGGTTGCCCACTCAATTTGCTCATGTTTGATTAACCATTCCATCCTTTTGAAGGACACCACCCTAGGCCCTCCATCTGATAGGCCTCTACCATCCTTTTGTAGGACACCACCCTAGGCCTTCCATCTTATAGACCTTTAAGTACTATCTTCTTCTCATTGGCCTCAAACTTCATCTCCATCTTTTGAGGATTGAATGAGAACTCCACAAGGGACTTCAACCAATGCATTCTTAACACCATATTAGTATCCCCAATGTTGACCACATAGAATTTATCTATCAATTCATATTCACTTAATTAAATTTTCAAATTTGAAACCTTTCGAGTACAAGAAAGTTTATACCCATCATCTACCATTACCTTAAAACCATTATGTTCTTCTATCTTTAAACCTCTCCTAGCCACAAAATTATCATCAATGAAGTTATGTGTGGCACCTGTGTCAATCATGCTATTCTCAAAATCTGTCACTTATTTTTGGGACACATATGAACTATTTTGGTCTTGCAGGCCAAAATCCTCTCTTCCCTTCTCAAAAAAATTGTTTTGAGCATTCAAATTCTTCATTATTCAAGCTTTTTCAGTTAAGGGACTAGCAGGTTCAACGACTTCAACAGGTGAGCTCTCTCTAAGGAACAAATTCCCAACACTTAGGCAATTTCAAGACAGGTTCAACGCCAAAGTTCAACCAAAAGGTTCATTGACAAGATTCAAATAAAGGATTGAACCATTGAACCATTGAACCCCGCTTCCCAAAAGGTTCAAAGGTTCAATGGGTTCAATGACGTTGGCAAGCTTAAAGAGTTAAGCGCTTCGGTAAAAGTTCAAAGTTCAACCGCTTCAGCAAGTTCAACGGGTTCAATGGTTCAAAAGTTCAACGAGATTGGTTCAAGCGGTCAATTGAATGAGTGGAACAAAATATTGAACCGTTGAACCATTGAACCAAAGTTGGTTCAATCGGTCAGTTCAATCGAACGGTTCAAAGGAGTGCCCCAAAGCCCAAAGGGCAAGTGCCCTTGTGGAAGGCAGTGAACCAAAGGCCAAGTACACTTGCAGAGGGCAGTGAACAAAAATGGACAAAGAGATATCTTTCGGAAAGATTTTCACAGCAAAGTTTTACAAGGTAAATCCTTCGGACATTTTATCTGAAGGAATGATCAAAACCCTGATGAAAATGGCTAAGGCAAGGAAAGGTTTCCTTCGGATAAAATGTCCGAAGGAATTCCTTCGGATATTTTATTTGAAGGAATTGAAGACGAAGACCACCCGAAGGACCCCTAAGGACCCTGAAAGGCAGGCACCCTTGCGAGGGGGCTCTTAGCAACTAGGAAATGGATCTTCTCAAGACCTTAAGGGACACCTTCCCTTCGGGAGGTTCCAAAGACATTAAGTCCCATGGCTGATTTCTATGAACTCTGCAGGCTCATTTCCACAGACTCCACATGTTGATCTCTACAGACTCTGTAGGTCAATTTCTATGGACTTATTTCTACAGAGTCTTTCAAAGCTTGAGAGACTTAGAGAAAACAAAGGCTTCTAAGGAAGAAGATGAACCGTTGAACCTTGAACCAAAATGGTTCACAGGTTCAACAAGTTCAACGGTTTAAAGAAAGCTCTGAGCAAAGGAAAGAAGCAGAAGACTCCAGAGACCAGTTCAAGGATAAGGTTCAAGTGAATGAACCAAAGAAGTGATAGAACCAAGGAGCTGAGAAGGCCACCTGAACCATTGAAACAGTGAACCATTGACGTCCCTGCGAATATCAAATTTAGCGTAATGAAATATCTGTTGATTTTCAAATGTGGCACAGAACTTGAAAACAAACTCAGTGACCAGCTGAAGGAGGAGCTGAAAGAACCAGCAGAAAGGGAAAAGATAATCTGAGAGCTCAAATTTCAACATAAAAGAAGGAAAGACCATAAATGTCTATGCAAGAGTTATTCCAGTAGGTGGAATAGTCCACCAAGCAGATATTTGAGCTTGCAAACATTAAAGGTGCAGCATATTTTTCTCCCTTGGAATAAAGGCAAAGTGGACAGTTGCACAGATATTTGGTGAAAGACCAGACAACCCAAGCCTAGGAGAAGACATTTGAGATAAATCAACACACCACAGTTAAAGCAGCCACCTTGTTCTAGCATGAGCTCTTTGACTAAACTGAAAATGCATTCAAGGCATTGAATGCAGCATGGGTCATTCCATGAAACAGAGCACCAAGCCTTTCTTGGCTACTATATATTGTAATCTCTTATTTTGTGCAAAGAGAGATCTCTCAGTTATAGAAGTGAAATTCTGCCCAAATTGAAAGGTGATTACTGAGACTTTGAGCTCAGATTGTTAATCATATTTCTTTGTTTGAATGAGAAAGCAGGTTACTTTCAGACTTTGAACTGTAATAGCTTGTGTCATTTAGGAAATTTTTCTTATGTCTGTTTCCTGAATGTGTTCTTGTCTATTTAACGAAATAATTAGAACTAGTGGAAGTAATTATGAAGGTGTCTTGAAGCCAACTGTGGGAGACTTTGTGCTACCACAATTGCCTTTAGTGTGTTTGTCTATTTTCTATTTCTGTGTAAAAGACCTTGGGATGACTTTATGCCCTCATTGTCCTTTGTATCTCACTCTTGGGCAGTTAAGGTGGAGGCTTTGTGCTACACCTCATTCTGTTAGTTATCGCCCCCTGTTCCCAGTTACTTGTTATCTACCTGAAAGGATTCTTGTTGTTAGCTGTAGGCCACTTTTGAAAGAAGAGAAGTGCATCCTATCATTTCACCAAGATTTCTCTTTTGGCTGTGAACATCATCTCTGAAAAAAGAGAGATGGATGGTGTTGTCCTACCCATGAGTGTTATTTTCTGCACACACACATATATATAGTATATAGCTCCTCATATTTATAGGGAACCTCCCCTTGATGAGAGGAGAGATTTGTCCCCTTCTAATGTGGTAAACTTACACATTTGGCTGACCAATCTCCCTATGTTGTGGTTGAAGAGACATTTTTTTATCAGTTAGCTGGTGACAAAATATTCACCCAATAGTTTTTAATGACTCCGCTGGGGATGTTACGTGCAGTCTGAAGCCTCAAGCTTCAAATTGAAGTAGTCCCTATCCTTATCTATTTCCATTTTCTCTGCTGGGGACAGCAATTTTTTGCAATTTGAAGCCTCAAGCTTCAAATTGAAGCATCGCCTGTGTCTTATCCATTTCCAATATATACTCTGAGCTGCAAAACCAATGACGCTAGAGAATGAGTGTTTCATTTTGAAAGTCAATTCTCTGTCAGCTCCATGTCAATAGTTTTTGGCGACTCTGTTGGGGAAGAACGTGCAGTTTAAAGTCTCAAACTTCAAGCTGAAATAGGGCTAGTTCTTTTCCATTTTTATTCTACAATCTAGCAACTCCACGTTATACTAGAAGCCAAAGAGCCCAAGGTGTTGTTGACCCTATTTTTGAGTTGGTGCAGCAAGGCAATTTTGGTTTATTTCCTCCACAACTTCAAGTTCAACAAACTAGGAGTCTTCCTCTTATCAATACCAGGGCACCAATACAAGGCAGAGCTTCTTTTTCTACTATCAGCAGAGCTTTGCTTATACATACTCCACTCATATTTGTTATCCCCACTTTTCATAATCAAATCATGGCGGTTCAAGGCCCTTGGGGTAACTCTTTTGGTCCACTCAATTTAACTCCACCTCTACATGAGCTACCATCCAGTTCAATGAAAAAATTTCTTAAATTCTTTGGTGATGGGAGAGTTTATCTTGATGAACATATTGCAGCTTTCAGCATAGCCTGTGGTGTGATAGACATGGAGTATGAGGACGTAGCAGTCAGGCTATTTGTAGACTGGTTCTACCATCTGTAGGCCCAAACTGTGACTGACTAGAACACTCTCAAAGCTAAGTTCAAAGCAAGGTTCAACCCTACAAAAGATACACATGCCCTGTTGGCCCAGCTCACACAGATGAAGAAAGAGCCTCATGAACCAATGAGGGATTTTATTGCCAAATTTGATAAGTTGAGGAACAAGATTCTCATGATTGCTCAGCCAACACCTGAGAACCTTAAATGTTTCTTCATCAACTCACAGCGGCCTGAAGTGAGTTTTTTGCAGAGACGTGCTGGCCACATAGAACTTGCTGCTGCTCAAGATTTATCCACTAAGGTGGAGGATGATCTTAGCTTGACAGGAAAGATAAGAAGAGATCTTAACAGAGGCAAAACTTCTTTATCCTCAAAATATTCATCTATAGGGACCACTGATCTTAGAAAACAAATGGTGCAAGAGATGTCATCTGCTCTTTCGTACAGAGATATACCAAGGAGGACATTCCCCAATCAGTCATACGAAGACAATGCTGTTGAGAATCAAGGGCTACCAAATCATCTTCCTCCCACACAGGGGAAACTTGTCATTGAAGCTCCCTCAACCAATTCATCAGTTGGATATCTTGAAACAAAATTTGATTTCTCTTTTCAGCTTGAATTAAACCAAAAAAATGACGTTGATCTTTTTGCAAAAGACCAAGAGGAATCAGCTGGCGACTCCAACATTGGTTTCCTGAATTACCAAGATGAACCCAAAAGTGAAGGTAAAGCAGTTGAGGGATCATATGCTATGTTCACCCAGTCCAAGAATCAGTCAGTCCAACAAGTTGATAAAGAAAAAATAGAGGAGTGACCTCAACTTGCAATTTAAATTGTCAAATGAGGAACTTATTACCTTTCCAGCCAAAGGACCCGATGATTGCTAAAAAAGTAAGTATTCTGAACATGCCTTCACCTTCGAATTCAATTTTAGGTATCATTCATTCACCCCCTAAAAATTAGAAGGATGAACTCCCTTCCCCTATTCATAATTCATTTCAGACATTTGACATAGTCGACCATGTCAAGAAAACTAAAATTCAAATGTCTGAATTTAAATTCCTGCAATCCAACCCTGAGCAGTTGGATAAGTTAGTAGAATGTGTGAAGAATAAAATTGTCCTTGTAGAACTGCCTGTTCCAAAAATAACTCCCACGTCCACCTGGAACAACCTTGTTATTTGTTTTCCTGCTGCTCCTAGAAGGACTGACCCATTTTATGTCTCCCTGCTGATAAATGAACATCAACTGAACAATTGCATCATAGACTCAAGTGCATCTGACAATGTCATGCCTGCCAAAGTAGCTAAATCCCTTAGTCTCACACTAACCAAGACATTTGGGAGATGTTTCTCCATGGAGAACAAACAAGTGCCATTGCTAAGACAAATCAAGGATGCCCAATTTACATTTGTAGCATTCCTGAGAAAGAGAATTAAGATGACAGACCTGGTGGCCGACGTCCCAACCTCATATGGTATCCTTGTGTAAATTTTTTGCAAGGATGTTGGTGGCAAGTTGAGTATGGACTTATTTGAGGCAAGGATCCCAGTCAAAGGTGTTATGAAGAGATTGTTCCCTGAGAAGGAAGCAAAATATGTGGTCACTCAAACATCAGCCTTTGAAGCTTAAATTCTGTTTGAGTCTTTAGGCATGGGGAATTACTTCTTATCCACGAAGGAGTTCATGAGGTGTTTGATGAAGCTCCTGAAGGTGACAATCTAAAAATTGGTTTAGATGGAACAACAAAAAATAGGATAGAGCATAATGCAAGCATAGAAGAATCCTCCCGTCTAAACGAAGAAAAATCTAAGGTAAGGTCAGCTTCTAATGATGTATGGATACTAAAATTTGATGGCAGCGATTCCTCTACCAGTTCAGGGGCCGAAATTGTGTTGATATCTCCCTAAGGAGATATTTTTCCTTGATATAAATTACAGTTTAGTAATACCAATAATACTGTTGAATATGAATCATTGCTGCTTGAATTGAAGGCCACCCAAGACAAGGGTGTCAAGCTCCTTCATGCCAAAGGAGATGCTGAACTGGTGGTTTGTCATATGAGGAACTTGTACCAAATCAAAAATGAGAGATTGCACCACTACCATAATCTGGTTTGGGATCAAATTGAAAGCTTTGATGCTTTCAGTATTTCTATAGTTCCTAAAGAATTTAATGACCGAGATGATGCTTTGGTTGTTTCAACAACTCTTTTGGTTCCTCACTCAGATTTTAAAGGAAACAAGTACACTATTAAACTGGGATTTCGACCAAGTGTGCCTGACAATGCCAATCATTGACAAGTGTTCAATGGTGACAACCAAATAATTGCCTTCCTGGAACAAAAAAATAGCTTTGAACAGCTTCACTTCGAAGGTAGTGAGTCTCAGAGGCTTGAACCAGCCCTTGAATCAAGTTCAGACGTAGGTGAAGAATCCCTGCAACTTAAAGAGAATAAAATCCTAAAAGGCTTGGTTTCCCTTGAGAAGCTGTTTGACAAGCATGACAGGTTCATCAAATAGCAACATATGGATTCAAGCTCCTCTGAGGAGTTTGATCAAATAAATTTGGGTACCAAAGAAAATCCCAAGATGATGAACATTGGGAAGTGTTGTACTCCAGAAGAGAAGTTCAATTTTGTTGCTCTGCTCCGCCAGTACATAGATGTCCTAGCATACTTCTATAATGATCTGAAGTCGCTCAGGTTGATGAAATTTGTCATGAAATTCCTCTCAAAGATGATTCGGTGCCTTACAAGCAGAAATCTAGGTAGTACAATTTGAAGATATCAAGTACTATTCTGTCTGAAATATAGAAAATGTTGAACGCTAGGATAATTTTCTCAATCCATCATTCCACATGGATTGCCAACATAGTACCTGTGAAGAAAAAGAATGGCAAAATTCACTTCTACGTGGACTTCAAGAATTTGAATCAGTCATACTTAAAGGATAACTATCCTCTACCCATCATGGACCAAGTTCTTCAGACAATGACCGGTTTAGAGATGTTATCAATGCTAGACAGCTTCTCAAGATACAATCAAGTTGAAGTTGGTGAAGCAGACCAGCATAAGACTGCCTTCACTACGCCTTGGGGCACCTTTGCATATTGAAAAATGCCTTTTGCCCTGATAAATGCTGGTGCCACTTTCTAGAGAGCAATGAACCTTGCTTTCGAAGATGAAATGGGTAAGTTCATCATGGTATATCTTGATGACTTTATTGTCTTTTCCAAGCATTGCCCTGATCATGTGCGCCATTTGCAACAAGTGCTGGAACGTTGTTGCCAGAATGACATTTCTCTAAATCTCAAGAAGTCTATTTTTGGAGTAACACAAGGGAAGCTTCTCGGACACATTATATCTTGAGAAGGTATAAAGATTGACTTAGAGAGAGTCAAATCCATCCAAGAGCTCACTCTGCCCACAAGTAAGACTACAATTCATTCTTTCTTGGAAAAAGTGAATTTTTTACGAAGGTTCATTCCCGAGTTTGCTAAAAAGACTCGCCACATTGTGAACATGATGAAGGGAAAGGCCACTTTCCACTGTACTGAAGAAGACAAATTGGCATTTCGAGATATCAAGACAGCTATTGTCCACGCCCCAATTCTGATTTGTCTAGATTATACCAAAGATTTTATCATGTATAGTTATGCTTCCGAGCACACACTTTTAGCAATTCTGGTTCAACAGAACAAAGAAGGTGTGGAATCTCCCATATCCTTCATGAGTTGTCCTCTCAAAGCTCATGAACTGAAGTATTCAAACATGGAGAAGCATGTTTATGCAGTGGTGAAAACAGTAAAGCACTTTTATTTTTACATCATGAATTCACAAGTTATTGCCTGGTTCTTGATACCACAGTTAAATCCATATTAACTCAGCAGGAGTTTGGAACCAAAAGGGGAAATTAGATTGCTAAAATCTAGAAGTTTGATCTCATTATCAAACCAACGAAGCTTGTACGAGGAAGGGGCCTCTGTCAATTGATTGCTGACAACAGACCTAAAGAAGCAGGACATGAAGAAGCAGAAGTGGAAGACACACCAACAGTCCTCTTTGTCTCCACCACAAATGAGTGGTATTCAAGTATTGCTCATTTCTTTACTTATGGTGAGTGTCTTTCTCACCTGTCTCATAAAGAAAGGACTGTTAAATTGAAAGCTAGGAATTTTGTCCTCTGGGACAATGGCCTGTATAAGAGGAGCCTTGATGGAGTGTTCTTTTGCTGCATGGGTAAATAACAACAGAACCAACTTTTGAAGTCTTTCCATAATATGGCCTGTGGAAGACATTTTTCTACTTCTGTGATTGCCCATAATATTTTGTGAGCCAGGTATTACTGGCCTACTCTATTTTAGGATGTATACAAATGGGTAAGAAGATGTGAACTATGCTAATAGTTCATTAGAAGACCCAAGTTAGTTGCTCTGCCTCTCAAGCCAGTGGTGATAGAAGAGCCATTTAAGCAATGGGGAATCGATTTCATTGGTGCTATAAACTCATCTTCAAGCGTTGGACATGATTATGTCCTCACAGCCACAGATTACTTCACTAAATGGGTGGAAGCAATTCCAACCAAGCATGCTACTTCAGAAGTAGTATGCGATTTCCTCAAGGAAAATATCATTTTCAGGTTTGGGGTCCCAACCAAAATTGTCACAGACAATGTAGCATGTTTCTCTTCTTATGAGATCTTTCAATTCTATTTTCACTATGGGATTACCCTCTCCCACTCCTTTGATTATTTTCCACAAGGGAATGGCCAAGCTGAATCAAGCAACAAGAACTTGGTGACCATCATCAGGAAGCTGGGTGATGACAACCAATAAACCTAGCATAAAGCATTGGTTGATGCTTTATGAGTAGACAGAATTATACCCAAGAGGGCGATAGGTATGTCACCTTTTCAACTTTTGTATGGTTTCGATACAGAGATACCAATCACCCTGGAATTGCCAACACTAAAATTGGCAAAGGCAATCAAAGATTAGAGATATGAAAGCTCCATCGATAAGATGATCATGTGCTTAACTGAGCTGGATGAGCAATGAACTATGGTGGTGGATCGAGTTGCTTCGCATCAAAGTTTAGTGAAGAAGCTCTTCGACCAGAAAGTAAAAACTTGTGATTTCTAGATTGCAGATCCAGTCCTATTATGGGACAAAAGGATAGAGCCAAAGGGAATGCATGGGAAGTTCAATTCCCTATGGAGAGGCCCATTTACTATCCATCAGCTCAATGGTGAAAACAGTTTCCTATTGAAGTATCAAGATGACATGCCCTTTTCTCTGCCTCACAATGGGTAGCATCTGAAGCACTCAAATTCTTGAAGTATCAGATAAGATCATCTGTACATATGTATATTTATATAGTCTTTATTTCTATTTTGTGCTTTTCATTTTCATTTTTGATGCCTTTTTTTTTAGGGTAGCATGACTCCGTAGCCCAATGGCATACTTAAAGGCACTAGAGATTTTGTTTTTTACTCTCCTCAGCTGTTTCAAAATTTCAACTAAAGGAAGTTCCCCAATTGGAGCTAGCTATTCCCAAAATTTGTCACTCATTTTTGGGACAACATATGAACTATTTTGGTCTTGCAGGCCAAATTCCTCTCTTCCCTTCTCAAAAAATTGGTCTGAGCATTCAAATTCTTCATCATTCAAGCTTTTTCAGTTAAGGGACTAGCAGGTTCAACGCAAAGGTTCAACCAAAAGGTTCATCAGCAAGCTTTAAACAAAGGATTAATAATTGAACCATTGATCCCCACTTCCCAAAAGGTTCAAAGGTTCAACGGGTTCAAAGGTTCAATGACGTTGGCAAGCTTAAAGAGCTAGGTGCTTCGACAAAAGTTTAAAGTTCTACCACTTCGACAAGTTTAACGGGTTCAACGGTTCAAAGGTTTAACGAGATTGGTTCAAGCGGTCAATTGAATGAGTGGAACAAAAGATTGAATAGTTGAACCATTGAACCAAAGTTGGTTCAATCAGTCAGTTCAATCGAATGGTTCAAAGGAGTGCCCCAAAGCCCAAAGGGCAAGTGCCCTTACAGAAGGCAGTGAACCAAAGGCCAAGTGCCCTTGCAGAGGGTAGTGAACAATTGAGGACAAAGAGATATCTTTTGGAAAGATTTTCCATAGCAAATTTTTACAAGGCAATTCCTTTTGACAAAATGTTTGAAGGAATTCCTTTGGACATTTTGTCTGAAGGAATGATCAAAAGCCCGATGAAAAGTGGCTAAGGCAAGGAAAGGTATCCTTCAAACAAAATGTCAGAAGGAATTCCTTTGGACATTTTGTCCGAAGGAATTGAAGATGAAGACCGCCTGAAGGACCCCTAAGGACCCCAAAGGGCAAGGACCCTTGTGGGGGGGCTCTTAGCGACCAAGAAATGGATCTTCTTAAGACCCGAAGGGACACCTTCCCTTTAGAGGTTCCAAAGACATTAAGGCCCGCAGCTGATTTCTACAGACTCTTCAGGCTCAATTTCTACGAACTCCACAGGATGATTTGTAAGGACTCGATTCTACGGACTCTGCAAGCTTATTTCTACGGACTCTGCAGGCTCATCTCCACGAACTTCGCAGGTTGATTTCTATGGACTCCATAGGTCAATTTCTACAGACTCTGCAGACATAATTCTATGAACTCTTTCAAAGCTCAAGAGACTTAGAGAAAACAAAGGCTTCTAAGGAAGAAGATGAACCGTTGAACCTTGAACCAAAATGGTTCACAGGTTCAACGGGTTCAACGGTTCAAAGAAAGCTCTGAGCAAAGGAAAGAAATGGAAGATTCTAGAGGCCATTTCAAGGATAAGGTTCAAGCGAATGAACCAAAGAAGCGATGGAACCAAGGAGACGAGAAGGCCACCTAAACCGTTGAAACGGTGAACCATTGACGTCTCCGTGGACGTCAAATTCAAGGTAATGAAATATCCGTTGATTTTCAAATGTGGCACGGAAATTGAAAACAAAGTCAGCGACCAGCTGAAAGAGGAGTCGAAAGAGCCAGTAGAAAGGGAAAAGATATCCTGAGAGCTCAAATTACAACAAAAAATAAGGAAAGACCAGAAATATCTGTGCAAGAGTTATTCCGGTAGGTGGAACAGTCCACCAAGTAGATATTTGAGCTTGCAAATGTTAAAAGCGTGGCCTATTTTTCTCCCTTGTAATAAAGGCGAAGTGGACAGATGCATAGATATTTGGTGAAATACTAGACAACCCAGGCCCAGGAGAAGACATTTGAGATAAATCAACATGCCACAGTTAAGGCAGCTACCCTATTCCAACATCAGCTCTTTGACTAAACTAAAAATTCATTCAAGGCATTGAATGCAACATGGGTCGTTCCATGAAATAGAGCACCAAGCCTTTCTTGGCTACTATATATTGTAATCTCTTATTTAGTGCAAAGGGAGATCTCTCGATTATAGAAGTGAAACTCTGCCTAAATTGAAAGGCGATTACTGAGACTTTGAGCTCAGATTGTTAATCATATTTCTTTGTTTGAATGAGAAAGCAGGTTACTTTCAGACTTTGTGATGTAATAGCTTGTGTCATTTAGGAGATTGTTCTTATGTCTGTTTCCTGAATGTGTTCTTGTCCATTTTAATGAAATAAACAGAACTAGTGGAAGTAATCAGGAAGGTGTCCTGAAGCCAACTGTGGGAGACTTTGTGCTGCCACAATTGCCTTTAGTGTGTTTGCCTATTTTTTGTTTCTGTGTAAAAGACCTTGGGATGACTTTGTGCCCTCATTGTCCTTCGTATTTCACTCTTGGGTAGTTGAGATGGAGACTTTATGCTACACCTCATTCTGCTGGTTACTGCCCCCTATTACCAGTTACTTGTTATCTACCTGAAAAGATTCTTGCTATTAGCTGTAGGTCACTTCTGAAAGAAGAGAAGTGCCTCCTATCATTTCACCAAGATTTCTCCTTTAGCTATGAACATCATCTCTAAAAAAAAAGAGATGGATGGTGTTGTCCTACCCATGAGTGTTATTTTCTGCACACACACACATATATATAGTATATAGCTCCTCATATTTATAGGGAACCTCCCCTTGATGAGAGGAGAGATTTGTCCCATTTTGATGTGGTAAACCTGCACATTTGGCCGACCAATCTCTCTATGCTGTGGTTGAAGAGACCTATTTTGCCTCTTAGTTAGCTAGTGACAAAATATTCACCCAACAAATCAGAGCTATGATTTTCTGCCCTTGTAAAGTCCCTCTAACCTTAAATGTTGAATGATTTATAGTTGGGCAATGGTTTCATAACTCTTTGGCTCCTCCTCTGATGTATTCTTCTCATCACTACTCTCTGAATCAGACTATTGATCTGATTTTTCTAATGTTATTTCATCAGCAAAAAAGTATTCTATTTGCTTTACCTTTTCCTTCACACTGTACTTATGTGATAGGTCCCAAGGCTCTCTACAATGGAAGCATTATTTATTCCTTCAGAGCTCATTTAGTTGATCATTATCCAATTTTTTTGAGCCCTGTTTCGGCTAATGGGAATCAGACTGAAAATGCTTCTTGTCTTTATCTTTCTTATAGATAAATCCCTTAGAATGGAATTTAGTTTTGGAAGTAGAAGACTCCATATCCCTCGCCCTCTTGATGGCTTCCTATATAACCTAACCACATAAAGGGTCTGAAAGCCCATCAATAAAAAGAACAATCAACCTCCTTTTTGAGATATCTGTAACAAGTACCAAAAGTTTCTATAACTCCATAACAAAGTTGTCCACAGTACCCCATTGTTTAAGTTGAGTGAATTCCTTAAAGTGTAATTCAAGATATTTCATATCAAATCTATCTATCAACCTCTCAGTGAACTCAGCTTATGTATCAATCTGATCATGTCCAAGGTAATCATCCCATGATGCCACCACTCGTGGGCAACACCATCCAAGTGAATAATGACATATTTGATGGCCTCATATTCTGACATGGGATTTAGCTAAAAATAAGTGTCTAACTTCTGCACCCAAGCCCTTGTAGTAGTCTTCCCTGTGTCATCATAAAATGGAATTGTGAGCTTCCCAAAATTTCTCTATAAATCATGGTTGTGTCCACCCTTATGTGGTTTGTGCTTCATTCTAAGGTCACAATAGTCTCTGAAAGACATCTCCGCATAGATCTTTGGATCTCAATCCCTCCAATCTTGTAAGAACTCATCTTGTAAATCATTGAAGGTGGGTTCATTCCCAACTTGGGGTTGGATTTTAGGTGGAAAGGTAGGCATAAGAAGCCTAGAAGAAGCTATTTTAGTACACTAACCAACAGGTCTATTGTTCACAGAGTGTCTAATATTCCCATTGTTGTTATTTCCTCCATTATTGCCATTATTATTGTTGTCCCTACCATATGTTATGCTAATAAGGATATCATTATGTCAAGGTCTGTTGTAGCCCTTGCTGAAACTCTCACTGCCCTCTCATCATATCATTAAGCATCTCCTGGGTACTTGGTTCCTCATTTCCCCTGTTATCCGTATCTATGTCACCCATACTTGTTTCAATTCTTTCTTCACCAGCAAAGGGAATTATAGGAGTCTCTTCAATGTTAAGATTTAATTTGTTTCTCCTCAAATAATACTAGTGTTGGCTATGCATCACTCATAGACTACTATTTTTGTCATATAACCCTTTAGGATGGTAGGATACACTTCTCTAATACCACTGTAGTAGGCTACCCTGTTTTACCTTTGTTTTTGGATGATTGTTTTGAGAGTTTTTTGCAATGTTTGATACAACAATATATTGCAACAAAATGAAATATATTGAAATAATATTTTCAACTCAAAATTGAATATTACATCAAGATTACACAGTTGAAAATTCTATATTTTAATATCAACAAATATACTTAGTTTTTCATCAAAATGATTACAACTTAGTTCACAAAATATCATCTATTATCCAAATCCAACATACCCAAAAAGTGCAACAATAAAAAAGACTGAGATGGTGAATAAGTCTTCAAATTGGAGTGTCAAAAGGGGTCACTCATTACCAAGGACAACAACAATAATGAAGCAGAAATAGAGTGATGTGTGCAGGTCTAGGCGCCTCCAAACTGCCCTTGAAACACAATGAAAACCATAACAACTAGCAACAAGAATCTCTAGTGCCTCCCAAAAGTGTACGACTAGTAAGGGGAATGGTACATCTAGCATAAAGAAGCAATAATAACAACAATAAAAACCTTCAAACCCTTGCTTCAATGATCTCCAACCTCTATGTAATAAATCTTCAATAATATCTGAACAATAGGACCTCCAATCTGCTCAACTGTGTTTTTTGAATGAAAACATTAAAAATTATTCCAGACTATATCTTCCAACAACGTAAAGAATGTTGCCTATAAGGGTTTTCGTCTTCACAAACCAAAAAGTAATTTTCTACAGAGAGAATAGCAATATCAAATATCATCCAACATAATGAAAAATGAGCTCCCAACACCCTTAAAACCCATGACCTTCATTTTGGGGAATTAAATGTTTTAAATTTTAAATTAGAAAGTCCTCTTGTGTCTCCCTAGGTGCCCAACTTAAATTATAACACTTTAACATTATGATTTTCACTTATGTCACTCAAGTCCTTTTTATAAATTAACTTTATAAAATAATATAAGCTAAATATTTACTCTAACTTTAATAACATTATATTATTTTAAATAAGTGCATTGGATCAAATAACATTGAAAAATAGGTAACAACTACTCCCACCAACACCACTAAAAATAGTATGATTGACAACTAGCTTCTTCGACGTTCAAAACTGATTTACTAAAAGTAGTATGGGAGAAAACACCAAAAACACTCTAAAAAAAGGCAATATGCAACTGTCAACTACACCATGCTAGATAAATGGTCACCAGAGTTTCCTAACCACACTCTGTTAGCCTATGGGAACGACTGAATAGGCTAACTTAGACAATCTTATGTAAAGGCTAGGAAGGGGACATTACAAGAAGTGTTAATTCTATAACCCTTGTCACTTTTACCATGTGGTAACAAAGAGTGAATTTATATTTTTTTGATGGGCTCAGATATGGTGGGATCATTAGATTAAATTTCAAGAAAGACGCTATCCTGCCAGTGTATTGGGTCGGTCAATAGTTAAAACGATTATATATTTAATATTTTTTACTCGTATTTGTATATAAACATTCAGACAGTCAAGAAAAATATGTTATTTTATTCCCTAATAGATCGTAAATTTCTTCCGTAATTAATTAGAAAAAACATTCTTATAAAACCAATTAAACACTTTACATATATTTGTATAAAGTTATATTAAACTTTAGACAGTTAATTAAAATAAACTGTTTTATTCCCCCAATAAACAGTAACTTTGGTCTTGGAAATATTTGGAACACTCTATACAAAGATAGTTTCCAAACTACTAGCTAGAAAGAGCATTAGTTTCCAAACTACTAGCTAGAAAGAGCATTCATATAAGACCATCTCTAAAACCATAAATCAATTTACATTAAATGTTTTATCTTAAACATTTTCTATGCAAAAACATGACTGGAGAATGTTCCTACTGAAGCTAATCAAATAGCATGTTTCCCCAAGGGAGCTTTTATGACATCTACCTCTAAAAGCCTAGTCGCTTATATGGTGCATTCATAGCCCCTACGAATCTGGAATCTTGAACCCAGTTGAAGAGTCGATGGCATCACATGACTAAATTTGTAACTGCCTATTAGAAGTGTTTTTTCCTACTTCAATAGCTAAATATAAAATGTTTTTTTTTGTGTGTATATATATAGAGAGATAGATAGATGGGGTTAATGTTTCTATTTTATCTTTCAAAAAATGTGAGTAAAGATTATATGTTTATTTTTATTTTTAGTCTTAGTTTATTTTCAGCATTGTTACTTATCTTTTAAATTACTAATCAGTCTTGTCATTATTTAATATATTAAATTTTAATCTTTATTGAATTTAATAGATGTGTTATTTGATTTGATTTTTAAATTAAAAATCAATTTAAATATAATAAATTTAGATTTTTTTATTGATGTTCATAATTAAGTGATACATGAGTTGCATGTCTAAATTTTGGTATATGAGTTGTCTATCTAAATTTCAATATATGATTTGCGTACCAAACTTTCGATATCACGATTTTGATATTGTAGTTGATATTATTGATCATTTAACCGAGATATGAGATTAGAGAGATAAAATCATGCATCGACACTTATTTCTTATGTCTCCTTTCTCTTTATATACTATTTTTTGGTAGTTTATTCTTATCGAATAGAATAGATGATCATATTCTCAATATCATAGCAAAGATATATTATTAAATCTAACAAAATTTTGTAGTACAAATATTAATAAAATAAAACAATATTTTTTTGAGCAATATAAATTTTAACTTATATCTAATAAATAGAAATACATATAATTAAGACTCCTTTGCTGTAATCTTGTGTCAATTTTGTTAAATACAACCAATATATATACACCCTTAGTAATTCTTTTATGATTCAATAGTTTTAAACTTGTTATTATGGTAAATTAATTATGCATGGCCCTGATGCCCTTAATTGACATAGCCCTTGCACTCATGCCCACCTCCCCCTGCCCCCCTTATAGTTTCTCTTTTCTTTGATCAAGTTATCCCTACGTTGTATTATATTTGGGTTCAAAATGGTAGATCGAACATTAATACAATAATATGTTTTGATAATATTTCGGTATAGAGATGAATAAGATACCTCACGTCATCTCCATTTCACCAACCCAAAAAAAAAGTTTATTGATTTTTTTCAAATGGAAGTTTACAAGTCCTAAGCAGCTGCTATGAATCACAATTTTGAGCTTTCAAGAGATGATGGTGGAGATTTGGTTGATGGCTCTAAATGTTAATGATTGGTCATTAGCTTGATCTATTGAGTGATCACACAATTAAACGTTTCTTTTGCGATGTTTATTATTTCTAGATTTATGCATGACACTAGGAGAGTCACAAGAAACTTAGATTTTTTTTTTACATGGAACAACATATTTTAGTTTTCAATAATATTTGAAAAAAAAAATTCAGTTTGTAAGATATTTTGATGTAGATTTTGGTGGTAGTGTTGATGATAAATTTTATACAGCATAAAATATGATGCATCTTAGTTCATGAATTACATTTAATTGATGTTGTAAGAATTAAGACTTTGTAATAAATTTATTAACAATTTTTTTATGATTTTTTTAATTTTCAATAATTTTTTTCAAATCTACAGACTATTCAAATTGGTTCTATAAAGTTTCACATCAATAATCACATACTTATTCAAAACATCTATCTCTTTATGTCAAGTCAAAATAAATGGATATTAAATATCATTATTTAAGAATTCTTGTAACAAATAAAGTGGTGGATCTTATCTTTTTCTTAGACAAATTTTTTATTGTAGATATCTTTACTAAACCTTTGAATTATGTGATGTTCAATAAGTTCAAAAGTCTTCTTGATCTATGTCAAAATTAAGGATTTTGATAATAAGACTCTGTTAAAATTCTGATAAAAATTATTTTAATATTTTTGTGTTTTTATTTCTAATCTAAACTTGTAATTAGAATATGAAAAGTGAAGATTTGTTGGCATGGGCGCCTCACCCCAAAGGGAAGTACACGGTTGCTGCTGGTTATCAAGAGCTGATTAAGCAGAAATGGGGCGAAGGGGGCGAGGTGACGTGGTGGAAAAAAGTGTGGAATGGCATTTCTTGGCCGAAGTGCAAGTTTTTTACTTGGACCTTGACATGGAACCGATGCTTGACTTGGGAGAACATTAGACGTAGGGGATTTGCTGGTCCCTCTTGGTGCGTTCTTTGTCAGGGAGCGGAGGAGGACTCTCCCCACTTGTTTTTTAATTGCCCCTTCACACTCCGGCTGTGGCATGCTTGGTGGGATGCCTGGAAGTGTCAGTGTTTGCACGTCTCTTCCGTGGCCGAGTTTTGGGATAGGTTGGGCAAGCCGCCTCATGCTGCGCCTTTTCTTCAGGAGGCGTGGTATGCGGGCCCCATTTTTTTATTATGGCAGGTCTGGCTGGAGCGCAACAGAAGGATTTTCTCAGGGGAACGGTCAGCAATTCACCAGGTGTGGGGTAGAATTACTAGCATGTTGCAGGAGACGGTGGAAGCAAAGAGCGAAATTGCTCTTCCCTTGGCGCAGGGGGATGCTGATTTCGTGACTAGGCTTGGCTTTCGGGCTATTTCTCCAGCTGCGGCTTGTGTTAGACGTTGGAATGGGCGCAGAAGCAAAATGCAGAGGAATGGGAGTTGGACCCCTCCTCCTGATGGATATTTGAAACTCAATACGGATGGCTCGGCCAGGGGATGCCCGGGCCCGGCTGGGATTGGTGGAATTGGCAGGGACCACTTAGGTGCTGTGGTCTTTATTTTAGCTGCTCATATGGGTGTCCAGACGGTGAATATGATGGAGGGTGTGGCTATTCTGCAAGCTCTCAGAAGGGCGTACGAGCTTGGGTGGCGCAAGGTGGAGTGCGAGGCTGACTCGCAAATTCTGATTAATCTAATCCGGGAGAGGAAAATTGATGATGTTAATTGGCAGCTATCATTGGTGGTGCAGCAGATTCTTCAGATTGTTATGATTATGGATTCCGTTTCTTTCTCTCATATTCCGAGAGAGTGGAATGGAGCGGCCGATTGTTTGGCCAAGTGGGCTTCGGCGAATGAGGATGGACGCAGAGTGGAGGATAGGGCGATGTTGCCAGAGGAGGTGAGTAGGGACCTGGATAGAATTCTCAGGCTGGACGGACTTGTTGCTGGGTAGTGTGTCGGCCTAGTGCCGTTTTGGTTTTTTGTGTTTTGCTGTGGCTTCGGCCCGCTACTGTATGTTCTTTTTCCGGTTTTTTCAATAAAGTTTTTACCCCTTTTTATTAAAAAAAAAAAAGAATATGAAAAGTGAAATGAGGTTTGACATTTTATCTCTCACAATATTTAATATTTTAAATTTTTATTTAACTCTTAATTTTTTATAATAATTGCTTAACAAGAAGAGACATTTTTAAAAATGTAAATAATTTTTGTACAACTAAAATAATTCCGGTTGACTTAAGCACTTTGTCTTAGGCATACATTCTCTAGACTTATGAGAAAAGATACATAAGGATAACATTAAGGATTTAGCATCAAAACTTGAATAAAGTCTAATGTTTATGAATTTTTTTATTAATGTTAGATTAAAGGGATACTTAATTTTAGTATAAACTTTGATTTCACCTTTACATTAAATGACAAAATTATTTCAACAAAAATTTCCATTTTAAACTCAAAGAAATTTAATTTTATAATTCAAATATACTTTATTATTAAATAATAAATTTAATACAAATAAAAATGTTAATTTAATTTTTTTAAAAAATAATTATATTATTAATTTTAATAATATTTATTAAAACATTTTAAAAAATTACCGTTTGTGGAGAATGGGGAACGAGGGTATTTTTTGAACTTTATCAAAATTATAAAATAATTCTGCATTTACACTCAATATTTAACATTTAACATCCACAGAATGAGCGATTAACTAGCTGAAGCTAGAACACATGCAAAGTTTTAAGAATGGTCAGCTTTCAATTAAAAAACACCTTTGACACCATGGATTCAAAATATAGTATAATTATGTTAATATCTTTCACCCAATTTATTTATATTGCGAAGTTGTTTTGTAATGCTATGTTTTAAAAATATTTTTTTATTACCCGTGAAAGACCATATTTTCTATTTTTGAAAAATCGATAGGTTGCTTGTCTTTTCTATTTCTGTGCCTGATTTTAGTTTTCATAAATAATGTCGAATGCATCATGTTGATATTTTATATTTGTTTAATTACAATAAATAATTTATTTAAATATATTATTCCATGCTTATTAGTATATTTCTAAGCAAGAAAGTCAACTTAAATTATACTTTGAGATATTTATAAATAAATAAAATATAGTGTTTCTCTATTTTGTAGAATTTTAATTGATTCAAATATTTTTTTATAAAGCATGAGCAGAATAGTGGGCAAGTATCAAACTTTTTCTGCTTCTACAGGACCGCACATACAATTATCAGAAAATATAGAGGTATAATTTTTACCTTGTTAATAGGTATAATTTAATGATGATATTTTAGTATTAATTTGTAATGAATGAAAATATAATATAATTAAATTAGAAAGAGTTATATTGATAATTTGATTCTTTTTAAAATTAATTGTTTTTATTTTTTAATCATCAAGTTTTATGGTGTTGATAGTCAAATGAATGTATTTATTTAAACTACAAAATGGAAATATTAATAATTTAAAAATATATATCTTAACTTATTGTATTTAAATTAAATGTTTGTTAGTTATGAATAAACAAGAGTTTTTAAAAATGATTATGATGTCGAATTTAAGCTTCCAGAGAAGAAACAAATGGAACATATCACATTACATATATTATTCTAAAATTTTGACAATAAGTACATCCAATAAAAATTGTAGAAACATATGATTTTGAGTAGCTAACAATTTTTTAGTATCATGTTATTTTTAATAGCTTACTATTTTTATTAACTTGCTATTTTTAGTAAATCCTAAAAATGTTGTCATCGATGTTGGTGATATGAGATACAACATACTAGAAGTAGTTCTTAAGCTTTCATTCATTAGAAGCAAGTAGTTTAATAAGTTAGTTAGTTATAGTAAACATTTTAAACTCTTTAGAATGTGACTTGAATGTAATAGCATCGTTTTGACATCAATTAATATTGTATTTCCTCTAGCAACATCAAAAAAAAAAATGATTAAACAATAAGTTGGGAGAATATAAGGATATCTTTCAGTCACCTAAATAAGTGCCTACACATTGTGCAAAAATGCATACCATATATTTTATTCCTAGAATACCTCTACCAAACGATTCTTTATACCACAAATCATTTCTAGAGATTGAAAAGATCGAGTGGTGAATGTATGGACTAGTGGATAAATTACACATTATGCCCAACTCATCATCTTACGACATCCTAATTGTGATCATGCCAAAGAAGGATGTAACATGGTGGTTGTGATTTAATTAAAAAGATTTCAACAAAATAATATTGAATAATCTCTATCCTCTTCCAAGGACTAAAAGTCCAATTGGTGCCAAATTCTTCACAAAAATCAATGTTAAGTATGGGTACCATCATATTCTTTTTGAACCTAGAGACGTCCTAAAAATAACCTTCAAAGCAAAGGAGGTGTTTTTGAGTGGTTTGTTATGACCTCTAGCTTAACTAATGCACAATGGCATTCATGTGGATGATGAATGACATCCTCAAAGTTTACACTACATTTTTTGTTGTTTACCTTGATGACATTTTAATCTTTAGCAAAACATGGGATGAGCATTTGTGCCGTATTGAACAAGTGTTTCATACTTTGTGGAGACACAAGCTGGATACTAATATGGAGAAATTTTTATTTACCATGTGGGAGATATAATATCTACTATACATTATAAACACACAAGGAGTTCATGCATTCATGTGGATGACGAACGGTATCCTCAAGGTTTACATTACTTCATTTTTTGTTGTCTACCTTGATGACATTTTAATCTTTAGCAAAACATGGGATGGACATTTGTGCCATATTAAACAAGTGTTTCACACTTTGTGGAAACACAAGTTGGATGTTAATATGGAGAAATTTTTATTTACCATGTGGGAGATATAATTTCTAGTATACATTATAAACACACAAGGAGTTCATGTGGACCCAACCAAGATTCAAACCATCCAAGAATGGCTAAGTCAAAATATCTCACAGAACTTTGCAGCTTTTTGGGATTAAAAAATTTATACATGATAATTGTCCTTCATTTATTTCATGTGACTTTTCCTCTGAGCAAAGCATAACAAATGGAACACTAAAGGAATATTCTTAAGGCTAGTTCCACAACAAAAAGTATTTGACAAACTTAAATATAGACATTGTTATGTACTAATGCTTGTTTTACTAGATTTTCAAAATTAATTATTAATAGAAATTGATGGACCCGTTTATGCACATGGAAAAACCCTCACTTAATTTGATCACATAATTTCTTACCATAATGAAGCATTGAATGTGTTAATAAGGAAATATCTTAATTATGACCATGAGATTTAGATGATCATCTAGGCATGCAAAAAAGAAATTCTAACTGTATATATACCTCAATTATATTTTCAACATCCCACTATAAGGATCAATGGTGAACAAAAATTGTTCAAAATGTTGGCAGTAAGTATCATAAATCCATTGAAGATTCAAAATAGATATTTTTTGTGATAATACAAAATGATAAAGTAGGGGAGATTAGAATCTGTATGGACTACATATAACAAAATAAGGTGCATACATAACCCTTTTCCCACACTCTTCATAAATGAGGTGCTTTGAAACTAGGGTGGGAAGGGAAGTCTACATCTTTATTGGTTGTTTCTCGAGGTATCATCAAGTTAATATTTCAAAATAAGATAGATTCAAGTCCAATTTTTCTACCATGTTAGTATCCTCTATATACATGGTGATGTAGAGACCTAATTCATTATCTACTCTTACACCTAAATTCAACAAATCTTGCAACCAATCTTCTCAAATTACTCTTAATTGTCAACTCTCTCTTTCTTAGTTTGATGTCTTTCTCTTTCATTCCTTATTTACATAGCTTATGCAATCTTTCTACATGATTTTATAACCTCAGCACTCCCCTCTTCATCCATTCATATCATTCTACTCATTCTTAATCTCTCCCTGTAATCTCATACACTCGTCTTCACTAGGTTATAGGCCTCTTTGACCAAAACACTTGGATTCTTGATCTAAGTCTTATATGGATAATATTTAACATGGATATCCTCTTTTAAACTCAATACACTTATTTCCACCTTAATCACACTCTCTCAAATCCTTAGATACCTTCTACACTCCTTAAACTCTTAATCAACCTTATCACCTAACAACCTTCTCTTAGGCTTTTCCAGTTGGTATCGAATGGGACAAATGAATACTAAGAAACTAAAGGCATTATAGGACACCCCTACCATATTTTACTTTCTTATAAAGTTTCAAGTCCTAACTCACTTCCTATGTGTCTTTTCCCACTCATGCTTAGACCTAATTATGTCTCTTTCCTTCCTCTTAACACACAGTCACTTATATTTGTACAAATAGTGGTCATACCACTCTAAAACCCTTAAAATATTCTAACCGACTCCCTAACTTCCACTTTGACTTCCATCTATGAAATTAATACCTTTTCTATTTTAAAACTCATTTCATTTCCCTTACACACTTGAGCAACTGACTTATTGATAACTAACTCTTGGTAACCACCTTCACATAGACATTACATTCAAATTCCATGGTTTATACCACCTTCTTTATGAAATGTACATAAGATATCTACGTATACACACCTAGACTCATTTAGATCCTTGTAATAACATTAACTAACATGACATTCTTTGACACTACACCAAAATGCTCCTAAGCACACAAACTTATTTAAAATTTTCAAATTAAGGTTTTGATAGGAAACTCTCCCAAGCCAAAGAACACCAAACTAAGACACCTAATGACTCAATTCCCTTCCAAGGGATGCTAAGAGACTAACCACATTTACACATGATCAAATTTACACAAGTTGTTTGATGCTCTTGCATTACATGGTGATGTCTTTTACCTTGTGATATTCAATTGGATTAGATCAATGATTTCATAGATGTTTTTAATTGGTTTTTAGGAGTATACTTTGATGATTGAATGGTATACAAGTTACTCAAAGACCACATGTAGGTGCTTTGAATGATGCTTAAAAGTGCAAGTTTCTAATAATATCATTGAGTTTATATTTATGACACACTTTGGGACCTTGCTTGGGTACATTATTTATGAAGGACTAATGGTGGATTCCCTCAACACCACAATCATAGTGAATATACTGGCACCTAAGGTAAAATATAATGTTAGCATATTACTTTTATATATTGGCTATCATGAGAGGTTCATTTGGAATAATGTCACTATTAATGTCTTTATATAAGAACTATTAAATAAAAATAATAAATCACTTGAATGGACTTTGTAATAATATGAGGCATTTTATAAATTAAAGAATATTCTTGTTACAACTCCAATTTTGGTTTTTTATATTATAAATTGTCATTCCATTTAGACATTGGAGTGTCAAAGATAGTAATAGATTCCATACTACCATAATTACAATCCCACATGGACCACAAATATGATTTAACATAAAGAAATTTACCAACGGGGAAATCAGCCATACAACCATAGAGAGATAAGCTTTGGCCATGGCACATGCTCTGAAAATATCAAAACATTATTTATCGGTAACACCATTTAAATTTTATGTTGATCATGAACCACTAAAATATCTAATTAATAATCCAATGATAATAGGATGAATATGTATATTATTCATGCTATTCTAGGAGATTGAGTTTAAAATAGTGATAAAGCCAAGGGCAAGCAATCATGGTTGGGATTATTTATCCATAATTGATAATGGTAATGAGAAGGTATCAATAAATGATAATTTCCCTCACACTCATCTATTTTAGATTGAGGTGAGAACATACGATTTGGTAAACATTACAATATTTTTGGATAAAATGGAGGCATGTTGTCAAATATGGTAAAAAAGAGTGTAAAACATTTTTTACATTAAAATCCTATTCATACTAATAAATGGGTCCCTATAAAATAAAAGGAGGTATGGTAGACTAACGAGAGTGGATTTTTAGTATGAAATATATTGCATGTTTAGATAATCCCATGATGGAGTACCCAAATATCATAATTTATGTGATGTGATAGGAAAAAAGGTGCTACTAGCTAAGAGATGGTAGCCAATAGTATTCATGGATGCTCATAACTATACAATATCACATGATATTTTCCAAAGGGTGAAGCCAAACACTAGAGATGAATGTCTTTGGCACATTTACTTTCCTTTATGCCATTCAAAAAATGGGGCATTGACTCTGTAGGGCATATCAATTCGACGATAAGAAAAATACAAGTGTAGTTCATAATAATAGAGACACAATATCTCATAAGATGGTTGGAAACAATCCTCATAAAGGATTTTACCATAAAGAAAACATCTGAGTTTTAAATCAAAAGTATTACAATAGGCTTTGGGTGTTTGATTAACATCACAAGTGATCAAGGGAAGCACTTTATCAATCACACAATATAATAGTTATTGAAACACTATCAAAATCTAAAATGGGAGCACACTAGACAAACCTATGTGAATGGCACCTTAGAGTCTTTTAATATGGTACTAGAGATGTTTTTGATGAATAAAAACAACACTAAGATAATGGATTTGGAAATAAATTTTATGGTAGGTCTTTGGGAATAACACAAGACCTATAAGATGTTGACTAAGTGTTGCCCCTTTTAGTTATTATATCTATGTTTCAAGATGAGGAGGACTTGCCAAAGGAGAGGTTGATAACATTGGATAATTAAGATGAAGATTGATTCATTATGGCTTACAATCAAATACAAAAGAAGAGGCACTAGGAGGAATGGCATAAAAAGAATTACTAGAGTAAGGAGTTTGTTTTAAGAGATAAGGCATTTTTGTATGATAACAACTATAAGAAGCTAGGAAATTTAAAAATTGGTGATTAGGGACATAGTTTGTTGACCATATATTGGCATCAGGTGTGTTAAGGAATGACTACATAAATGATGCAAGTCTGAAGGCCTATATAAGAAGTTGAGGGAAAAATATATATTAAATATAGAAAGAGGGAAAAGAAAAAAAGAAAAAAAAAGGAAAAGAAATTAAAAATTTTAAAATAATTTTGAAATAATATAAAAAATATAAATAGGAGGGAAATAGAAAAATAAACAATTTTTCAAAAATAAAAATAAAAATCTTAGAAACAATTTTGTAAAAAGATATAATTTTGAAAAATAGGAAAAAAAAATCAAAGGAAAATTAGATTGAACACCAAATTAAAAACAAAAAAATGACAGCTTGGTAAAGTAGAAGAGTGGAAACCTAAAAGGGCATTCCTATAGACAACAAATTTAATACTTTTCATCATGAGGATTTGATTTGGAAGCTTAATTACAACACTAGTTCAATTAAGTATAAGGAATAGTTGGATGGTGGGAAAATAGATCTTAGATAGATAGTTTGAAATTTAAAATTTAAATTGAAGAAAGTAATGCCATGAAGAACAACAAAGAAGGAGAATTGAATGATAAGTAATATAACCAAAATGGGTGGAATGCAAAAAAAATAATTTATGAAATATGAGCACTTAAACATAAAAAATAAGATAGTATTTTTTTTTTAAAATTATAAAAAGTAAACGAGAAAGTAGGAAATAACCATGAAAAATATATAAAGTAAAAAAATAATGAAAACTTGTTTGTGAGTTGAGGGTAGGAAATATAGAAATAACAAAGATGGAGGCTACACAAATCATCTATGATGAGTAAATTTAATGACCAAAACACAAAAATCACTCATTGAAGTTGTATCTCTCAAATCCACTAGGAGTTTTCTTTGGGGTCCCCTTTTATGTTGAACATTATGAAGATGTGTAAAAGTACATATATTCTTAATTAGAAGAAATCTATGACACCACCATAGGGGCTGAGTGGCAAGAAAATTTAAGGATAGACCCAGTCATACAATAATGGGTTTAGGAAGATATGAAGAGAGAAACTAGGTCATCTACAAAATGAAACTAGATTGATGGATCTTTATCCCATTATTCATAATGCACAAAATAACTCTAAAGAATGTGGTCAAATGGGTACATAATCACACTATATATCTTGATTGGCCTTAACACATAATCGTAGATTCCATTCACGTAGTCACATAATTGACGATTGAAGGTCATGACATGAAAATATGAAGTAAGAAGGGGAGTATGATCATAAAAGATTTTACTTACTTAATGTGGACCTTCACCAACTATATATTAATAATCATCGATTAGATGAGTTATCCACAAGTGTGATAGGTGACCCAAGTGGTGTCTTGGAAAGTATACTATACTGATCAAGAGGTTTCTTCCACCACAAAGATCAGAAGGATTCCCTGATAGGTGGTAATGTTGAAAATCAAATATAACTTATATGTTTCTTTCAAGAATCAAATCATGGATAAATTCACAAAAAAAAATGTTGTTCATGAGTTCAAATATGGATCTTCTCTTAGTGACTACAATGTGTTTTTACAAGGACCTTGACTAGGAAGTAGGGAATGCTAGTCATGGAAAATGTGAAGCCCACTAATGAAAAATTAATGGAATATTTGAACACATTATCATATAATAATTACAAAGTAACAAGTTAAGGCATATTGGGCACATGGAGTCGGGTCAATACTGAAAATCAAACTTGGTGGTGAAAAAATATAAAGAGGCTTTATTTGACATGTATACAAATAGAATTTATGTCCCCATACAAAATTTTCCAACAAAGAATACCACCACTCCAGTTGGAAGCCATAAATGAATTATTAGATAGATTAATTTCAGAAACCCTATCCCTCCCAGTGGATCCTATATCTTAAATGAATTTTTTGAATTTGTGGAGGAGTAAAAATCAGTTTTATATCTATCTCAAAATGAAGCTATGTATCAACAAAATTATCCCAGAGTTACTGTCAAACTAGTTGTGTTGTAATTGAAATTTCTGACCATAAATTGTACTAAATAACTTCAAAACTAAAACCATATGCTTAATGTTATTCCTTTATGAATACCTAAAAAATAAAATAAGAGATAAAAATATCCACCATGAATTTCCAAGAAGAATAACTAGAATGAATTCATAATTCAAAAAATTACATTACATTTGTTTTGCAATTGTTGCTTCTTAAAGCTAAAGGAGAGCTATATAAATATATAAACAATATGTGGAGTGTGAATAAAGCCATATGCACCAATAATGTGAGGTGGGTAACAACTCATAACCCACTTAAACAATTGAATTGGGTGATAACTCATGTTCCACCTAAAAAACTTGCAATGGTAAACTCTACCAAGAATGTGCACATACATGTGCATAATAGTGAATCCCATTAAGTGGGGTAATGAATTTATACCATATATGAATAGTGCTCTTTTCCCCCCCTAAAAGGGTCAAGTGGGGTAATGCATTTATACCATATATGAATAGTGCTCTTTCCCCCCCCTTTCCATAAGTATTCAAGGTTCCTCCACATGGGGGTCAATTAAGAATAGTCTTCTTGTTCCCTACTTTGCACAAGAGTCAAAAGATGAAGAATCTCCCTTATGACTTTAGATAAAATTCAATCAAGCATCCCCCACTAGAAATTCATCATATATATGTAATTTTGATTATCTTAAATAAGTATATAAAAAGATTACAAGAAAGAGATCTCACAAGATAATAAAATAAATATAACTACAGGACAAACAAGATCCATCTAGAGGACAAATAAAATATCCAACTAGAGGAAAAAAGAGATAATATGTTCCTTATAATTAATAGTCAAATTCTAATATTGGAATCATACTCAATACTCCCTCTTTTTGATGCACATAGGAGATAATTATATCTTCTGCTTAAGTCTTCGATGAATTTCCTTTAACAATCTCTTGGTGAAAATACAATAAGCTTTGAATTTTAAAGGGTGTACTTCCTTAACATCTCCTCGACATGCTTGGTTTGAAAAATGAATACTTCCTCTTTATTTTGATGGAATTATTTTCAATAAAGTAATTCATAATTCCAAGATCAGCCATCTTAACTTATGATTTCATAGCTTCCTTGAAGCTATTTACCATCTTCATAGAGCTACTTGTAATGATCAAGTCATCTACATAGAGATAGACATATAAAACATTAAAATTAATGTTTGTATGTAAAGAGTTGGTTCATTTTGACTTATTATAAAGCCTTAATCCAATAACCATCTATGAATTCTTGAGTACCAAGCTCTTGGATCTTGTTTCAGCCTATAAAAATCCTTCTTTAACTTATATATCCAAAAAAAATTATCCTTTACCTCAAAACCATGTGGGTGGTCCACATTCTTCTTCTTCAATAACTCTATCTATGAATGCAATTTTGACATCCATATTGAATGGATATTGAATTAAGGTCCATAGACCATTCCTCTCAATTAAATCCATCTTTACTTTCATAACAATAACCAATTCTTTATTTTGACTAGTTTTTGCATCACTTCTAGATTCACTAGTCACAAATTATAATTTAACCTTAATATTTTTATCATAAGCATCATCAAAAACATTACCTTCTTGAAGTTTAATCCTTGTAATCCTCTTCTCACAATTATTATCCAACATCTTATAGGTTGCATGAGGATGCAACAAACACATTTTGTTTCTTGATCTTGATGTAAATGGATGATTAGTCTCTTGCAAAGAGATAATATTGTTTCATGTTGAACTACAAATCTTTGTAGGACTTTGTAATCCCTCAAAATAAATTTCAATAATTTATCTCCCTTCACTTATGAATTTTTTAGCTACATGATCAAAATCAACATACACCTCACTTTCAAAAACTTTACAATCCCTAGAAACAATTATGGAGTTACTAGCATGATTATAAAACTTGCATGCCTTAATTTTATCACTATATCATTTGATATTGTGATCAATTATACCATCCTTACCTTTAATTGTGGTTATTTTCATGTATCCATTTCTTTCAACATAGATGGACTTTCCATCTCCTAATTTCACTTGGCTTTTAAAGGAGTCATCTAGTTTGGTGAAATCATCTTTGTGACTTATCACTTGATTTGAGAAATTTGAATCAAGAGACAAGAAGCTATTTTATTCCTATATTCCCATAAAATTTTTGAGACAATAATATGATCCCTATTGAAACTCATTTTTTTAGTTTGAAAATCCCTCTTTCATTTCTTGATAGGCTCGATTTTTAGTTGCTAGTATCCTGTAATCTGTAATCATATGCCTGGATTTCTATAGTAATGACAAATAAAATATTTCTTACTCTTATTTATCAAGTTAGCTTCAGATTTCTCCTTTGCATTTAATATTTTTAAACTCCCTTGATTTTGAATTTCATTTTTATATTTTGACTTTGAAACTCTTGCATTGGTTTCAAGTGTTCTATCTAGACCATGTTCTAGATCTCCAGCAGATAGTCTCATCTTATATTTGTGAGATAAAAGAGAACCTAATAACTCATCAACACTTATAGTGTTCATGTCTTTACACTGTTTAAGAGTGATTACAATATGCATCCATTTATGAGATAAAGATCTCAAAATTTTTCTTACTATAACACTATCTTGTACAGTCTCTCCATAAACCCTCATTCTATGTATTAAATCATTTACCCTTATGAAATATTCTCCTACACCTTCAGAATCTAACATTCTCAAAATTTTAAAATTCATTTTAAAGGTTTAAATTTTTTCTTGTCTTACCTTAATATATCCTTGATATGAAGTCTCCAAGATATTCCATGCCTCATGGGCATTCTTGCATCCTGTAATTCTTGGATAAATGCTTGAATCTATGGCATTCTAAAGATAGAATAAAGCTTGTGCATCTCTCTTTTATTCATCCTTTTTTGATCTTGTGTCAACATATTCCAATCTTTAGGTGGTGTGTATCCATGTAAAAATTATCCCAAACTCCTTTCAAAACAATAATTCTCTTCAATTGATCTCTCCAATACTCAAAGTTGTCACCTTTGAAAATTTGAATATTCGTAAAAGTAAAACTCATTAAAGCTATTATTTCTATTGATAATGGCCTGAATAAACCTTTTGACCCTTGCTTGAACATGGATATGCTATAAAATGAAAGTTTTTAATGTGTGGAGTGAAAATCATATTTGTATCTCTCTTAAGATGAAGCTATGTATCAACAAAACTTTCTTAGAATTACTAGCTATCAAACTAGTTGTGTTGTAACTAAAATTGTAGACCATAAACTATATTGAATAGTTTCAAAACTAAAATCATATGATTTATGGTATTCCTTTGTGAATACCTACAACAAAAAATATATATAACAATATCCACCATGACTTTTTGAGAACTATAATGAATTCATAATTCAGAAAATTGCATTACAATGCATTACATTTATTTTGCAATTGTTGCTCCATAAAGCTAGAGGAGAGTTACATAAATATATAAATAATATTTGGAGTGTGAACCAAGCCATGCCCACCTAAAATGTGAGGTGGGTGACAACTCATAACCCACTTAAATAAGTGACTTGAGTAACAAATGATGTTCGAGCTAAAAAACAAACAATAGTAAACTCTACCAAGAATGTGCAGACACATATACGCAATAGTGAATCCCATTAAGTGAAACTCAAAGGGTTCTAAGTGGGGTAATGAATTCATCCCATATATGAATAGTTTTCTTTTTCCCCAATTTCCAAAAGATTCAAAGGTTCCTCCACATGGGGGCCAATTATTAATAGTGTTCTTATTCCCCACTTTGCATAAGAGTTAAAAGGTGAGTAATCTCCCTTATGACTTTAGAGAAACTTCAATCAAGCATCCTCCACTATAAATTCAGCCTATATATGTAGATTGTATTATTCTAAATAAAGATGTAATAAGATTACAATAAATAGATCCCATAATAAAATAAAATAAATCCAACTACAGGACAAACAAGATCCATCTAGAGGACAAACAAGATATCCAACTAGAGGACAAAAGAGATAATATGTGCCTTAGAATTAATAATAAAATTATAATATTGGCATCATAATCAACATCTAATTCAACCTAGATGGAATGATGATGCATCATAACAGGGGGTTAGGTAAAGTTTATAGAGATAAAACATGAATAGGATTTTATGAGCATGATAACACCTCCTTTCTTACTAAAATAAGGAAAAATAAAAATATAACCTAGGGTTGTCATTAAACTCAACTTCATAGACTCCATAACACTAAAAAAAGGTAAAGAAAAGGTCATTGAGGATAAGGACTATAAATCCAGGTATGGCCACATTGTAAATCATGGTGGAAGAAATTATAATTTTTTATGTGAGGAAATCTACCATCAGACGAGTGTTGCACGGAGGAGAGATGGAAGAAAAGCATCATTCATATTATTTGAGGAAAAAATGAGGCCACAAATTTAGAGATGGTTTCTCTAACAAATAATATAATATTGTTTTCAAATAATAACCTACTATTTGAGTGGCATCATCCATGGTGGTTGTCAATGAGTCACTAGTATATGTTAGCTTAAGGAAAATAAAAATAATCCCTATTTTATTTAGATTAATATGAATAAGAAATATAAAGGTAAGCATTGAAAATATTCAAGAGTAAGAATGATCATCGTCAACCACAAGAGCTAGACTGGTCACATACTTAGAGAGCAATTCCTCTAAGGGAGAAGAGAATATAACGATACATGGAGGAAATGGGTTAGGGTTATTAGAGGAGGACCTATGGTATGAAATTGAAGATACATACATGACTATTCCTATATCTATAAACCCATGGTGGGTTGAAAAGTACCACCAAGCAGTATGATATATTAAATATATGACAAGATTATGAAGGGGATCCTAGAATAAATGACAATTAAAAAATTCACATATGATGATATTTTAAAGGATCATCTACCCACACTATAAGATCACATCATTAAAAAAATAGAGGTAAGACTGAAGTCCATGAAAACTTATAGGGTTTTAAAAAAGGAAGTTCTCTATAAAGTGTTGGAGGTAAAAAAATATGGCACTAGAGGATAAAGAAACACAAAGGACATTGTAGGATGAGATCAATACAAAGTAAGGATAAAGTCCTTTTTAAGGGTTCCAAGTTATAATGTACCATTAAAAAATGTAGTGGTTAAAATGTGGTGTGTAAAACATAGTATGATAAAATGTTACATAGGACATAACATCGTAGGAGAAATGTCATGAATACTAAACATCACCATATTGGAAATGCTATGAAGATGTCGTGAAAATGTAGTTGAAAGTTGTATCATATTTTTTCTAAACACATCCCTTGTGAGCATGCTTCTTACAATGTTTTGTCATGTGATGTTTTATCCTCCTGACTTTTTTATCCTACAACATTTTATCCTCATGATATTTTACCCATTACATTTTTAACTACTACATTTTATTCACTATGTTTTCGGTGGATACATTATTAAGAGCCGCTAAGTAGGGAAATAAGTAGAATAAATATAGAAGAAAGATTGGAAACACCACCTAACATAGAATGGAACTTACAAGCTAAAAATGAGTAACTTAAGAAGGATAAAGGGGTGACCACCTTTTTTCCCCCATTGGTTTTGTAGATAGAAATAATAAAATGAAAATTTATTATACAAAAGTCAAAGAGGAGTGATAAAAGGACAGAGAAGAGGAAAAGGAAAAAGAAGAAAAAAATATAAATAAAGGTTATAGTAGGAGGAAGAGAAAATGTGGCAACAAAAAGGGTATAAAAATCACCAATAAGAAGGGAAAATTTTTAAGATGGCAAGAAGGGGGAAATTTAAGCTGGCTAAAGAGGATCACTAAATAAAGGTGGAAAAATAAATTCTAGCAGGAGGATCAGTAAAATTTTAATCATGTAAAGGGTTTTAATTTTGATTAAGTTAGAAGGGGATGGTTTGGATAACCCAACATGTTTCTATATCACTGGAAGAACCATTGGAAAAAAATTAAGGCTTTTGTGACTAATCTAAACATCAACCATTACTACAGAAACTTATCTTTTGGAGGCCATAACTTTTGTTTCATTAACCCCATTGATCTATCCTTCATGACAAAAAAAATAAAGCAAATAAGAATGCATCCATAACTAGATTCACTAGTTAAGGTTATTTCTAAAATGTTTGTAGCGCCATCAATATCATCTAAGGGTCCAAAATTGCATTCTATTATTTTTAGTCATGATAAAAATAACATATCAAATAACTTCATAACCTAACATGAACTTGGGATAAAACTCATCCAAAATCATGAACTTATTATTTAGAGTATTTGTTTAAAATTTTAGGCCCATCTAAACTTACATGCAAAAATTATTATGAAAATGAAGTTGTTATTTATAGGAGAGGCAATTAATTATAGGTAGATTATTATTTCATTTTTTTTTTAAAGTTTTAATTTTAACTCCAATTTCAAGTTTAGATTCATTTAAACAATATTATGTAATATTTTTATCAATTCAAATTGAATCAATGAAGATTATAGTTTCATGAAATTTTGAGTATTATTCATATTAAAAGTTATCATATAGTATCAGAGTAAGTTCAACTCTTGGAGGTAATAAATTTCTAAATTTGTATTGTGTTCTAAAATTATATTTTTAGAGAGTATTACGTGAGTTAATAATAGGTGTAAATATGTTGAATGGACGATGATGAATTAAATAGATAAACATGACTATACAACAACTATAGAGGTAAGTGGAATAATTAACTCTAATTATCACAAATGTCACACATCAAAGACAAAGACATCTAGGAGAGAAAACATATCATGAAGAAGAATTTTATAAAAATGAGGGAGAACAAGAACAACTGACATCATTGTAAGAGAGGGTGGTGCAAGATTTAGAGGGAAGAAATAAAGGGATCAAGGCTGAAGTTTTAAAGTATAATGGTAGTTTAAAACCAGAGGAGTTGATAGATTGGTTATATAGCATGCAAAAGATCTTTGAATGGAAAATTCTAAAAGAAGACAATAAATTAAAGTTTTCATGTATGAAATTGAAGAGTTGTGCAATGATTTGGTGGGATTCAATGAAGAAAAAGAGACAAAGAACAAATAAAGAAAAGATAAATACTTAGAGTAAGATGAAGAAGAATCTAAAGGAGAAGTTTTTTCCTATAGATTATGCATAAACCATATACAAAAGATTCTAAAATTTAAGGTGAAAGGATTACTGCATAAAATAATATGCAGATGAGTTGTACAAGCTATCCACATAAGTAGAACATGACAAAAGAAAACAATAGATGGCCATAATGTATGTAAATGATTTGAATTTTTATATTCAAGATGAATTAATCATGCATAAAATAATTTGTATAGAGAAGGCTTCATAATTAGTTTCGAAGGTAGAAGCAAAAAAGAGGCTTTACAAGATAAATTGGGCCAAAAAAAATATAATCACCTCTAGTAAGGAGGCGAGGTGGGTTTAATATTACTAGAGGAGGATTTCCCCATGGTACGAAAAGATAATAGGATAATAGATAAATGTTTCAATATCAACAAAGAAGAAAATGATTTCATAGAGATAGAGGTTATGATGGTGGTAGAGGATGGAATGGTCCATGCAGACCTTATGTTTTTTATAGATGTGAATAATGACATATAGTATTTGAGTGTCCACATTGTCATGAACAAGAAAGGAAATAAGAGGATCACATGAGAGCAAATTTGGTGGAGGCTAAATCAATAGAATAAAATATAGAAGTTGCAATAGTAGACAGGAGAAATTTTGATGAGGAGAACAATTATAGTTTCAAGGAAAGAACATGTGAAAAATAAAGGTGGTGATTCTTGATTATGTACAATTTTTTTTCGAACAAGGTGCACATTAACACGTAAGCTATATAAAGTAATTATTGATGGTGGTAGTTGTTAAAATATTGTTTCTAAAGAAATGGTAGAGAAACCAGGGCCGTAATAGGAAAAACATCCCTACCCTTATCATATTTCATGGTTTAAGAAAGGAAATGATTTTACAATAGATAAAATGTGTTCAATCAAATTTTCTATAGGAAAAACTTACAGGTATGAATTATGGTGTGATTTTATTCTAATGAATGCATTCCAAGTTTTGTTCAGAAGGCCATGATAATATGATAGAAAGATAATTCATGATAGGGAAAAAAGTACACAGAGTTTTTAGAAATGTGGTACAAAGGTATTTTTACTATCTCTTAAGGAACAAGGGTAGGGCAAAATCATGGTGTCCACAAAAGAATTTATCAAAGACATGAATATGATAGGTTATTGTTATGCATTAATAACAGAGAAAGAATACATAGAAATGGTGCAAATATTAACAAAAGTGTTGAAAGAATATGTAGATGTTATACTTGATGGGTTACCAAATGGTTTACCACCAAAGAGGGACATTCATTATCATATTAGTTTGATTTTTAAATAAGCTCTATCAAATCAATTAGATTATAGGATGAGTCTAATAAAATGTGTAATTGAATAAACATGTTACTGAATTGGTGAGAAAGGGTGTAGTAAGGGAGAGCATGAGTCTATACATAACACCAACACTACTAACTCCAAATAAAGATGGAACATGAAGGATGTGTATGGAAAGTAGATAAATCAATAAAATAACTATCAAATATAGATTTCATCTACCTCATTTATATGATCTGATAGATGTATTTGTAAAATAAAAATACTTTACTAAGATTGATCTAAGGAGTGGCTATTATCATATTCAAATTCATGAAGGAGATGAATGGAAAACATCTTTCAAGAATAGGGATGGGTTACATGATTGAATATGATGCCATTAAATTATGTAATGCACCCAATACATTTATGAGGGTGATGAACGCAATGCTAATAAATTACATTGGTATGTTTGTAGTGGTTTATTTTGATGACATTTTGATATTTATTAAGAGTAAAGATGATTACTTAAGGAGTTTTAGAATGATATTATAATTATTAAGAAAGGAGAAAATTTATTTAAATATGAAGAAGTGCATGTTTATGTAGCTTAGTTTGGTATTTTAGGGTTTTTAGTTTCAACGAATGGTGTACGAATGGATGAAGAAAATGTAAAGACAATTATTGAGTGGCCTATTCCAAACAACATCATAGAGATAATAAGTATCCATAGTTTAGCACATTTTTGCAAAAATTTTATTAATAATTTTACTAGGATTGATTCACCAATAACATATTTCATGAGAGAAAAGGAATTTGTTTAAACAATGGAAAAAATAAAAAGCTTTGAACTATGAAAGAATAAGATTATAAAAAAACTATTTTAACGTTGTTAGATTTTTAAAGAGTGTTTGAGGTAGATTGTGATACTTCACATGTGGTAATTGGTGTTGCATTGAGTCAAGAAGGAAGGCCAATAACACATTTCAGTCATAAGTTGAATGGGGTAAGAGAATTATTTTACATATGATGTTGAATTTTATGTCATTATAGAAGCATTAAGACATTAGAGACGTTCCCTAATGTTTAAGGAGTATTTCCTATTTTTAGATCATGAGGCTTTAAAGTATGTTAACAATCAAAATAAGTTAAATAGTATGCATTCAAAGTGAGTGTCTTTCTTGTAGGGATATCATTTTTTTTAAGAATAAATCAGGAAATCGGAATCATGTACTTGATGCTTTGAGTAGGTGAGTGACACTATACACTACTATAATGAGTGAAGTAATTAAACTTGAAGTTTTTAAGGAATTATATGATATTGATTCCATATTTTGACAAGATAGTTGAGCAATGAAAAAATCCATTAACATGTCTAAAAATTAGTATTTATGATGAGTAACTTATACATGATGGTTATCTCTTCAGGGGAAAATAATCATGTATTCCAATGGGGTCTCTAGGAGATAATATTATAAGAGAACTTCATAGTAGTGATTTGGATGGACATTGTTGTAAGACTAAGACAAAAAATTTAGTGGAGGTGATGTATTTTTTTGACAAATATTAAAATAGATGTAGCAAGGTATGTTTAAATATGTAGGATATGCCAAGTGGCTAAAGGCCATGCATAAAATAAATGATTTTACATGTTGTTACAAGTTCCAAGAGGACCACTGATAGATTTGAGTATGTACTTTGTGTTGGGGTTTCCAAACACACAGATAGGTAATGATTCAATTTTTGTTGTTGTAGATAAGTTTTCTAAGTTGGTTCATTTTATTGGATGTAAGAATATTAATGATGCCACTAAAGTAGTATAACTATTTTTAGGGATGTTATGAGATTGCATGGTGTTTTGGAAACCATTACTTCAGATAGGGACACAAAATTACTAATTAATTTTTGGAGGAATCTATGGAATAATTTGTGAACTAAGATACAATTTAGTAGTGCCTCCCACCCAAAAATAGATGGACAAACATAAATAGTAAAGGGAAACTTGGGAATTGTTTTGAGATGCATGGTTGGAGAGAAGGCCAATCAATGGGATTTGACTTTAACACAAGTTGAGTTTGCATATAATTGTTCTATGAATACATCAATAGTAAAAACATTATTTCAGATTGTTTATGATAGAAATCCTTTGGGTATTTTAGATTTTTTATAATTACCAATTGCAAGATAAGTTAGTGATGATGTAGAAGTATTTGCAGAGCACATACAACAATTGTAAGAAGTAAGAATAAATCTACATAAAAATAATGAAAAATATAAATCAATAGTAGATGTATGATAAATGTCAAAGATATTTGAATAAGGAGATTTGGTGATGGTGTATATGAGAAAATATAGTTTTCCCATAGGTACATACAATAAGTTGAAGTACAAGAAAATTGATTCATGCAAGATTGTAAAGAAAATCCATGACAATGCTTATGAGGTGAGTTTACCATAAAATTTTGATATCTCTTTAATATTTATTATTTTAGATTTATATGAATCTCATGGAGAATATGGTTAAGGGTAATAAGATGAATAAGTGGATTGAAAACAATAGGTACCAAGGAAGAAGAAAGGAATGATAGAAAAAATATGGATAATAAAGTAGTAAACACAAGACAAACAAGTAACACTAGATATTTGATACAATGGAATGGACTACAATAGGAAGACAACACTTGGACTTTAGGTTTAGTGATAATAAAATTTCATAAGAATAAATGGTGGAAATATAATCAGGAAAACCTCTAAGAGCGAAGTTGTTTTCAACCAGAGGAGAATGATGCAGAGGCCTATCTTCCGGAGGCTATAACTTTTGATTCATTAACTTGATTTAGTTATCCTTTAAGAAAAAATGAAGATAAAAGAAATAAAATTGCATCCATAGCCTAATTCATCGATTAAGGTCAATTCTAAGATGTTTGGAAAGACATATGATATCATCTAAGGGTCTAAAATTAAATTATAATATTTTTAATTATGCTAAAAATAGTAGAAATAGGATACATTTTTAACTAGACATGAAATGATGTTGAAGCTCATCCAACATCATGAATTTATTATTTAGAGGATATGTTTAAAGATTTAGGCCCATTTGAACTTGTATGCAAAAGTTATTATGAATTTATAGTAGGGACAATTGCCTATATGTAGTTTTTTACTTTTTTACATTTTTTAAATTTTACATGTCAACTCCAATTTTGAGTTGGGGTTTGTTTAAATATTTTTATGTAATGGTGGGAAGGTTTCAAGTAGACCCAAAGGAAAATCATCTATAAGCAGTCAAAAGGATACTTAATTATCTCAAGGGGACCATTGAGTTTGGTTTTTGATATCCAAGGAGAAAGGAGTTCAACCTAATAACCTATATAGATGTAGATTGGGAATGAAGTCTAGATGATGAGAAGAGCATTAGTGGGGGAGATTTATTCTTAAGCGAGTGCCTAATTTCTTAGTTAAACAAGTAGACATCGATGGCATTATCCACTTATGAGGCTGAGTACATTGTAACAACTTTATATTGCATGCAAGTCCTATGGATGAGACATACCTTAAAAGACTACAAAGTGGAGTATGATAGTTTTATTCCTATATATTGTAACAATACAATTGTTATATGTGTCTCAAATAACCCACTCAAGGACTAATATATTCCTATCAAGTATCATTTCCTAAGAGAGTAGGTAAGTGAACAATGTGTCAAAATAGAATATGTTTCTACACAAGATTATATTATAGACATTTTGACTAAGCTACTTCCAAAGGCAACATTTGAAAACCTAAGATAGGAATTGGGTATAATTCCTACCCCTAACATTCACTAAGAAGTGAAGTGCTTAGGGGGAAATAATTAGGTGGTTCATTAGCTCCAAGATCAGGTGAGTAGTGACAATAAGGTATGCATGGAGAGGGGGATCATGTTTTTATGATGACTAACAAACTCATAGTCATGTTTGTTGAGTGTTCTGGTTACAAGGAGTGTGATCAAAGAAGTTGTAGGCATCTCTTTGTCATTTATGTTGAAGGGGGAGAAAGTTTAAAATATGGTAAAATTTTCTTGTTGAGATAATTTTTTTGAGAGTGGTTGTCGTCAATGATAAAGGGGGATATTATTGAGTATTGTCATTGATGTCAAAGGCACATATTGCATAAGGTTGATGTTAAAGGTGACTAAGCCTAGTTGGAAGTGTGTTGATGTGATAAGGGGCATTGAGAAAGTGTTGTCATTGAAGGATGTTACCATGAAAGAGAATTTGAAGGCAACTAATATCTTATGTTTTCATGAAGGTACAAGTCATTGATGTTAAAGTTACATAGGAAGCCTAGTCACGACATGAAGAGGTATGTGCATGAAAATGATTGAACACATGCATGCTAATGGTTTTTATCACTATTTGAGCATGAGAGAAAAGCATTGAAGCATTCATGAGAGTTTTAGGGTGAGCCTACAGGGGTAGGATCTTTATTCTAAGTCTACATCTAGACCTCTCTTAGACACTACCTAGCCTAATGAGGCATGAAGATCAGATTTCAAAGCAATTATACATATGATAGCATGGATAGAGGTAAGATATGTTGTATTATGCATGTTCACAAAGTTTGAGGCCATGGTTTGAATGAAATTGCATGAAACATTATTTTAGGCCTTCTCGAGTTCATAGAATGAGGTCTTAAGACTCGAAAAGCACTTTTAAATGTTTATTGGCATGTGTAACCTATACATGAAAACTTGAGTTGTTAAGGAGAGATGGGTAAGGGTCCTAGCTAAGATATATAGGCATTGGTTTTGTATTTAAGGGGCAGCCCTTTATGAACATTTGTTAACACCAAAACCCATGTTAAACTTCCCTAAAACCCTAAGAAGGACCTGATGTGAATTTTTTTTTCAAATCAACTCAGAATAGACTCAAATTATTATAAAATATATTATATCATATATTCAGTTCTCCCAAGTACATCCAGGTGGTGGTGATTAGTTAGATGAGTGAGAAAATGCACATATATAGGCTTATTTGTCAAGAAGTTGTAGCTTTCAAAAGTTTCATTGGTCAATGAAACTAAATGGATGGTATAAGTAGTTATAGACTCATACTACATGCCCATGATGGTCTCTAGATAGGTTCCACTCTTCACATATGCTAAATTTGTCATCTAAATTAGCGAATCCCAGACAGACCTAATGGTGTGAATAGTGAAAAATTCTAGGCAGAGATGAGAAGATGGATTTGAGGGTCTAACCATGTCAGATTGGTACAAAAAAGTGCATTAAGAGTTTATTTGACTTTTAATTCATGTTCATGCTTGGAATATTTTTTAGAAGTCAGTGAATATGGTGAAAAGTTGTTTACAAAATGACCTATCTAGTTCAGATAAGATTGTGTGATATAGGGTCAACAATTGGTTTGCAAGACCAATATTTGGCATTAGACCATATGAATTTTTCATCTGAGAATGGTCTATAGATCTCATAGTACGATTTACATACATCAGAAATAATGAAAATTGTCTACATAGTTGTTGGAGGTATAAATCACCATGACTGGTCTAAGAGGTAAATTGGCAGTTATGAGTGAGTGAGTTGCATAGATGTTCTTGAGTCTTTATCCCATAAGTGAAAGTGTTCCAAATATTTGGTGATGACACTGAAGTCATGGATAACCTATATAAATTTTTATTTTCTCAATGTTCAATATTTTAAGGTTGTTTAAGCTTTATTTTTTCAAGACAGACTTTTGAGGTACATAGGCCTAATAGGGAAGTTAATCCTAAAAGAGCTTTCATGGTATGAATGAAAGACACAAGTCTAACCATAAGCATGGATGACTTCATCAGATTTCATTGACTAAGTGATTGAATGGTTTTTAGTTGTTGGAGAAAGCCATTTGGGCGTAAGAGGATAAAGTTTTGGCATTAAGAGGATAAACCTAATGCAATTAGGTCTCTATGAGACCTAAAAGAGAAATGAGGCTTAATTGAGATGTTTTAGACCAAAATGGGTCCAAATTTCATGTAAACCATGTTCATAAAGTGTTCTAATGCCTATTCTATGATCGACCTAAGAGTTTGAAGGTATATGGCCTACTAAGTAGTGTATAACCATGAGTATAGTATATATATAAGACAATTTAAGCCTATTTTGAAGTAAGCAATAAAAGCAAATGAAATATTACTTTAGAGGAGAAGGAGGTATTGAATGAGACAATAACAAGAAGCAAAAGTCTGATGAGGTGTCTAAGTTAGTGTTTAGTCACTTAGGGCATTAGTGCTTCCTTACAAGTAGGTGCTTACTAAAGCCTAGTAAAGTGGGTGCTTGACTTCATTAGGGTTGGTGATCCAAGTTGAGTTAGTGCTCAACATAATTTGATCTTTTGTCTTATAAGACAGTAGTCCATTTGTAGGGATCACAGTGAGTTTTCTTCCCCTTGAGTGTTTCCTACTCATATATGTGTTCTATATGTTATGCTCTTGTTTTATGCTCATGTGATTGGTTCTTAATGCATTTCTATATCATTGCATTACTTTGATGCTTCAAGGAATGTTAAATTACATGTGAACAAAAGTCTTAAAAATTTATTCACACGCCCTCCCCACCCCCTCTCCCTCTCAATGATTTTGCTTCCAAAGCATGCAACATACTATAAATACAAAATAGTGATGCACATAGATCATAAACTTTCAATTTCTATTTTTTATATTGATTGAATATTAAAATTTTGATTTCCACCTAAAACTAAGTTAAAGATACACTAAAATTACAAAACATAGGTAGCATCACATGTTCAAAAAAAATGTTATGTTTAATGTAGATATGATAATTTTAACTTACTAACCAAACGTTAAAATTTGGGATGTAGTAAAGTAATTTTTTAAAAAAAATAACATTAAATTATTAATGAACTTGATGAGCTTAGAAAACACATCAAAATCTTAGGTTTAAAATCTTTCAAAATGTTATAATGTTAGTTCAATCCTATAAGTATCATATCCTTAACTATACTTACAGAGATACATTATAGGCATACTGTAACAATCCAAGTGAGTACATATAAATAATTATATATTACATATTGGGCATATGTAATATATAAATAAAATTTAAAAATGTTTTTTTTTTTGACAGAATGAGTATGCTATTAGATATATATAATTGAAGTGATGTATGTATGATATGTCATCGTTATAAGGAGAGATGTCTCTTTTCTTTAGACCAACTTTTGGTGACTCATGATGTACGTATAAAATGATACCCTCCCTATTGGAAAGGCTTCAACTCAAATCTTTATTAGAATAGGATAAATAATGTCACCTTGATAAATTTAAATAAAAGGAAATATAAAATATAGATTGATCTATTCAAGATCAGTTAATATTGTAATAAAATTTCTTTTTAATAATACTTAAATTTCATTGAGTACTATGGACCTAAATTCAATTTTTTATTGAATTGTGAATAGGAACATAGATGCCTCTTCTATGATAATTATAAAACATTAGACATTAACATTAAATTTAAAATAATTTCCTTATATTGAAAATCTTGATAAGTTTAAATTAGTATCTAGTTTTTGTAAGATTTGGTGATCGACATACCATTATTTTTTTAGTCCATGAAGAATATTAGTTAATAATTTGTTTCTTGGTTTGCATTTATATTCCCATATTTTTTTTAGTAATTCAATTAGATTTCCTTTTAATTTATTTAAAAATAATTATGGGTAAGAGTTTCATTATCGACCAAATCTATTTCTTGTTTATATAAAATCTTCTTATCTTACTTGAAACATAACTTGATAAAAAGAGATTAACTATGAAGAAACTTCTGGATGCATCACGTTGAAATTGTTTTGAACCAAATTTTTAGAAATGATATGGTGTCCATCCTCGGGGATATAAATAGAATGTTGAAACACTTCTGATAATAAACAACACTGACCACTCCATAAATATAAAAAATCAAAGGGTTTTGAAATACCATATTCATATCCTCTACTAAATCAAAGAGAGTAATAAAGTAACCTTTTGCATAAGGGAAGATTTATAAGTAAGCTTCCATAAGAGCCAACCAATTCTCTATTATCCAACCATTAATATTGGGTAGAGAAGGCCACAATTTGGAAAAGTGGAAAATCATTCTATCATTTGATAGATCTTTTTCTCTTTCCAATAGGTCATGTAGTAACTATTCTCCCCGACATAAAAAGAGTGATTTACTTTTGCTAGAACTAAAGGCTTGAATCCCACCTATTTGAATTTGGTAATAACATCAACATAGAAATTATGGTCAAATGGGTTGGTGAGGATGCCTTGTCATTAAACAACCAATGTTGACTTATTTCTAGCACATGGGGTTACTATTCATTTGGTAACTAACCCTTATTCACATTGTCAAATGGATGTGGTTCATGTCTCTTCTCAACCTATTTAATAGATTGATCTCCTTTGTATTTTTGAGAGGTGTAAGGATATTATTCTTCTTTGAATTAATGCAAGTCTGGTTTTTGCTCTTATCTATTGTCTTTTGTAATTTCTTTGTTTTGTGATCTCATCTTACTATAACTTTATTGTGATGTGCACTAGATTTGTCTCATGTGATCACTGAACCATTGCATTCACATTATCTAGACCAAGATCAAAACTCTGATATGGTATAAGAGCCAATCCGATAAACGTTTGTATGGTATTTCATTGTTAGTTTTTATTTAAATCATGAGTTTATTTGTAAAATAATACAACATTTCTATCTTAATACCTTTTCTATTGCCAAGAATTTCTCTATGCTAGTAGGTTCTTGTTTTATAAGGGTGTGATTTGAAGAGTGAAGAGTCCAATCTTCGATGCAGGGTTATTACACTCAAGGACGTTTCGCCTTTCAAGGACATTTTTTGGCTGATCTAGCTATTTTGTTTATTGGTCATTCCATGTTTAACACAAAAATCAATTTTTTATTGACATGGTTATTAGTTTGAGTCTTTTGTGACATCCATATCTACAAATTTATTATCATAGAGGTATTTTTTACTGTTCTAGGGCATTTTTTTGTTGATCCAAGTTTTTTTTAAACAATAAAATCATGTTTTTTATGTTAGGGCACCATTTTTAAGAAGCCAAAACTTCATATTTTCTGATCTGAGCACCATTATTTCTCCCTTTATAAAAACACAGAGTTGGGCACCATTATTTGCAGTGAAAACACTCAGGTTGAGTCTCCATTTAAGAAAAAATAGACCAACATACATTTTGGCGTCCTCCCTGTAAGTTTGGCATTTCATTTGGATATGGGTTTCTATTAGAGGCATTGCAGGTCTAAGTTTGTGATGTGGTCTACGTGAAGTCCATTTCCATCAAAAGTGGTATTAGAACTCTTTTTGTCTAGCTACAAATTTGGATTGAGGCACCATTATCATTCTTTGTCCTGTGTGCTGAAAAATTTCTTTTTAGAATGCTGTGGAATATTGAAGGATTGGTTTGTTTTTTTTGACTTGGAAAACACCTCCCTCTTCTAACATGACAAAAACCACATTGAACCTCCTACTTTATTAAACCACAGTTGGATTTTTATTTATTTATTTATTAAGCTGTATTTAAAAAAAAAGAGGAAGTCAAACTTATTTTCACGCATACTGAGGCAATCGGGTAAACACTTTTTCACTTATGTTGAATTTTTTTAATTTTGTGGTGAAATTTTGGTTCCGAGTGGTTGGAAATAATATTTCACTTCACCCAAGTGTATTTTTTTAAGTTTCAAAGTGCTTGTTTTTAGTAATAAGCTTATTTATGGGAAATTGTTTTATTAATATCTTGCAAACAGTAACTCAAAATTGAGTAACATCTTTTGTAAAAGTGTGTATTTTCTTATTTCCCATGTATGGTACCAAATTTGTCTTGTAAAATTCATTATTTTATAAAGTGACAAAATATGGGGGCACCTAACATAGTTTCAAGGGGGTTGTACTATCGTTGTGATCCTGTTATGTAATTCTTTCATTTTCCACACATTTGATTTCTGAAACATCAACAAGAAACACATTAATCTTAATTCTAAAATGGATCTTAGTATTGTTAATGCACTCACACCATTCAACTAACAGGAATGAAAAAGTAGGATTACAATGGTTCTTCAAAGTAAATGGTTGTTTCACATAACTATGGATGTAGAAGTTGAGCCCACAACTGAAGTAGATAAGATAAAATGGTTTAATATATGTGTTAAAGCTTTTGGAATATTGTGTCTTTTAGTGTCATTTTAACTCCTATTTCACATAGAATCGACCAAATCTCCCAAAGAAGTATGAGACACCCTAGAAAAATTGTTTGGGAAATCAACACCATGAGGGGTCATGAGTTTGAGATTGAACTAATTAGTCTAAGCCCTAGAAAATTTGACACATTGGAGGACTTCTTCACCAAGCGTTACATAGATTGTTGTTAAAAGAGGGTGGAACTAAGAAGAAATATGACCAGTTATTTCTTTCTACATTTGCAAAACTAGGACCCGATTACTCTATATTTGTCTCTACCTTTTATGCGACCAAGAGAGCCATGGGAGCCAACTTGATAATGCCATACTTAGATGAATTCATTGTAGATTTAACTAAGGAACATGATAAATTAATCCAAATGGGAACCCTCAAGTCTTCCAAACCATTAAGCCTCATTGCTCAGAATGGGAAACAAAAAGCCTCTAGCAACAAAGATAAGAAACATAAGAATAAGGATCCTGAGAAGAAGAAATAATAGAAACCCACTACAAAAATTAGCATTGAAACCTCCTCCGAAGGAAAACCTAAAAGAGATAAGGTTAAATCCTCTTATTAAAGAAGAATGGGCATGATGAGAACAAGTGTATGAAGAAACAAATAGACCACTTTACACATCTCCTAGAGAAAAATAATATAGGGGTCTTTGAGTCTGTCAAATAGTCATCATCAGCCAAAAAATCTTCTAAGGTAAAGAAAAAGGGAAGGAGAAACCTAAGGGAAAATCTTTAGTCGCAATGGCTTCCACATCTGCTTCATCTTGGTTTATCGACTTTGGTGCTTCACACCATATGGGTTCGTCAGAAGTTGACTTTCTTGACTTAGAACCCTATAGTATATCTTTTATCACTTTGGGTGATGACACTCCAATAGAAGTTATAGAAAAAGGTAATGTTGAAGTCAAAGGTGGAACATTCACAAATGTTCTAAGTGTACCTTCATTATCAACTAATCTATTTTCAGTGTATCATATTACCCACATAGAATAGGGCATGAAAGTCGAGTTCACACCAGATTTTGTTAAGATCAAGAAACTACACAATCACACTGCAATTGCATTAAGGAGGGCTAATTACCGTTCTAAGCTATACACCTTCTCCAATTTTTCTCCAAACATTTCTCCTACCACATTGCTTACTCATTCAGATGGAGTTAGTAGACTATGGCATTAGCAGTTTGGCCACCTTAACTACCACTACCTTGAACACCTTAACAAAAATGACATGGTCATAGGCTTGCCTTGAGTCCAATTCTCTAAGGTACTTTGTGAGGGTTACTCTCTTGGAAAGCACCCTGAAGTAAAATTTGATAAAGGCAAAGATTGGAGGGTTTCACAAGCATTGGAGTTAGTTCACAATGATGTATCTAGGCCTTGTCCTAGTCTATCTTTTACACGAGCTAAGTACATTCTCATTTTCATTGACAATTTCTCAAGATATACATGGGTCTCCTTTATTAAGAAAAACTATGAAGTGTTTGAATATTTTCAAGACTTCAAGGCACTTGTTGAGAACCAATCTAAAGAATCTATCAATATTCTTCGAACTAACAATAAAAATGAATATGTCAACAATAGATTTGAGAAGTTTTACACCACAAAGGGGATTGATTTACAACAGATAGTTTCTTATAGTTCTTCACAGAATGGAATTGCAAAATGCAAAAATAGATCCTTGAAAGAGATGGTTAACTGTATGATTTACTCTAGATTCGTGGCACCTTCGTATTGTGCTGAAGCTATTAATTGTGCTTGTTATATTTAAAATAGGTTTCCTCACAAAACTTTGAATGGTGTAACTCCCTCTAAAGCTTTGCATGGAATGAAACTTGATGTTGAGCACTTTAGGGTTTTTAGATGTCCAGCTATGACATGTATACTGAGGAAAAAATGCAAATCTATGGAACCTCAGTCTAAGCCTTGCATCTTTGTAGGTTATCTAGATAATATTAATGGATATCACCTTCTACATCCAACCACGATTGAGTTGTTTATAGAGAGAAGTGTTCACTTTTAGGGGAGTCCCAAAGACTCAACACTTGACACTTCTTATCTTTCATTGGATGCACTTAGATTTAATGAGTCTTCTTCTGAATTGGATCATCTAAAGCAGGTTCATGATCTAGGGTCTTCTTCTTCTTCTTCAAGTTTTGATAGTGAGGACAGTGATGAGGAGTCTTCTACATCCACCTCTAGTCATGTTTTATAGGATTATGAGTCAACACCTGACTCATCCACATCTAAGCCCCTTTGGGATAGGCAGACACTTCAGAGTGTAGGAACTTGGTTAGGGGATCCAACAGATGACTGATGTATTTGAGAAGATTATCAAAGTGGTCCACGTGCCTTCTTTACTTTAGCATCAAATCCATAGACCTTTTGAGAGGCTTCAAGATACCTAAGTGGAACAGTGTTATGCAAGAAGAATATTCTTCCTTGATAAAAAATTACACTAGGATTTGACTTCACTTACTAAGGAAAGGAAGATGATTCGATGTAGGTGGATATATCAGACCAAGTTTACATTAGATGGGTCGGTTGATAAGCACAAGACATGATTTGTCATCAATGGTTTTTCACAAGTAGCAAGTATTGACTACTCAGAGACTTTTTCACCTGTTTCAAAGATGACTTCAATCTGACTCACACTAGTTATAGCCGCATCACATGGTTGGGATGTGCACTAAATGGATGTGAAGAGTGCCTTTCTTCATGGGGACCTTGAGAAGGAGATCTACATGGAACAACCACCTGGGTTTATTTAGGATTTATCCTTAGTTTGCAGACTTAGGAAATCCATCTATGGCCTCAAATAGGCCCCTCAAGCTTGGTATGCCAAGATGGATTCCTTCCTTCTTACTTTATGTTTCACTAGGTGTTATTTTGACCCCAATGTATACTTCTTATAATAGGATGATTCTTTACTGATAATGGTCATTTATGTAGATGATCTTTTGATCACTGGGAGTTCTTCATCATTTATTGTGATGGTAAAGATAACTCTAAAGGATAGATTTGACATGACTGACTTGGGTCTTATACATTATTTCCTTGACATTGAGATTTCACAATTTGATTCAAATATTTCACTTGCACAACCCAATTATGCTCTCGATCTTTTGGCTCTGTTTCAAATGGTTGATTGTAAGCTATCTTCCACTCCCTTTCTATCAGGAGTCAAGATTGAGGTTGACTGTTCTACACCTTTGATTGATGCCACTCAGTATTGATAACTTGTTGGTAGCCTTATATATCTAACTCATACCAAGCTTTACATTTCATATGCAATGGGACTTATCTCTAGATTCATGCAGGAACCCCATGAGCTACACTGAAAAGCAGCTAAGAGGATCTTGCACTACATTCAGGGCTCTTATAGATTTGGGATTCAATACAAATTTAGTATAGAGGTTGACTTGGTTGGTTTTATAGATTAAAATTGGGCTTGTGATACTTAAAATTTCAAGTCCACTTCAAGTTATCATTTTTCTGAGTTCTAGTCCTATTAGTTGGTCTAGTAAAAAGAAAAATGTTATTTCTATATCTTCCACAGACGCAGAGTACAGGGGAGCTGTTAATCTAGTTACTGAGGCTATTTGGCTTCAAGGGATTTTATCTAAGTTTGACATTCTTAACAGATATCCCACCATCATATATTGTTACAACTAGAGTACTATATAGATATGCAAGAATCTAATTCAACACCAACAGACTAAATACATTGAGATTCACATGCATTTTATCTAGGAGCTTATTCATGGTCCGGTCATCAACTTGAGTTTTTTTAGTCTTCAGAGTAAGTTACATATATATTTACCAAACCCTTAACTAAAAGCAAGTTCATTCATCTATGAGCTCTTCTTGGGGTGCAGTCTACATCATCAACATCATCTTCAGGGGGGGCCTTCTAGCCTCTTCTCTTCTTCTATGTCTCTCTTTTTTTTTTGGGGGGGGGGAGTTTTTTCCCATTGGGTTTTCTCCTTTTCTTCAATTTGTGAGAGATTGCTTTGTACTTGGGTACCTAATTAGGTTTAGTTACCGGGACCCAATTTTATTACCCACCTAAGCTACGCTTAAGGGGGTGTTAGTATATATTTTTCATCTTACTATGGTTTTTACTACACTTGTATCTTTCACTATGCTTAGGTGGATATTTGGTTATTTAAGATTATTTATGAGGTCATATATTTGCACACCCACATGTAAAAATTCTGGTCAAATGGGTTGGTGAGGATGCCTTATCATTCACCAACCAATGTTGAATTATTTCTAGCACATGGGGTTATTGTTCATTTGGCAACTAACCCTTGTTCACATTGCTAAATGGATGTGGTTTGTGCTTCTTAGCCTATTTAATAACTTGATCTCCTTTGTATTTTTGAGAGGTGTAAGAGCTATTATTCTTGTATGAATTAATGCAAGTCTAGTTTTTGCTCTTATCTATTATATTTTGCAATATCTTTTCTTTGTGATCTCATCTTGCTATAACTTCATTGTGATGTGCACTAGCTTTGTCTCGTGTGATCGCTCAACCATTGCATTTGCATTATCTAGACTGGGATCAAAACTCTGATAACTAATTACTACAATCTCCAACATTTTAATTGGATTATTACTATGAAAACTCTTAAATCAATACATTAAATTCATCCATCCATGTTTTTTTGGCATGCATGTTATTCTTTCAACATGCAATGTTTTCTTTACCTTTTCCTTGTATGTGAACATTTTTTATTCATGTAATCATTGCATATGCACATACTTTTTATTTTGCATGTAATATTTTTCTTTAATTTTTTCATGCATTCTAAATTATATAATTTCTTAAAAACCATATCACATTATACTAATAAACAAACTAATGAATATCCAAACTATTGATTTTAACTTAACATTTATTAAGTATTATTTTAATCAATTCTGTATGAAAGTTTTTAAAAATATTATTTATGTTTTTTGTGTTGTAATAAATAGGTCTCCGTCCCATTATACATGTAAAATATGTTATCCTATAATGAGGAATAGGTTGGAGGTCATGCTTGATTGTGATTTTCTAACCATCCTTGAGATTTATTTGAGCTAGAATTGAGAAACACCAAATCCCTCATGTTTACTTTTTAATTTTGTCATCAATGTTATTTTTTCTCCCTTTTTACTTTAAAAAAAACCTTTTTCCATTTTTACATTCTTGTCTCTTAAATTTATATTCCATAAAACATGACATTTGATTCTTGGTCTGATTTAAAGTGAGACGACTTTTAAAAAACAACTATAATATTTTTATCCTTATGTGCGTCATCTTTGTGCTTTATATTTTACTTTCCTCATTATTGGACTATTTTAAATCATGTTTGGTGTTGTATTTTTTTCCTTTGATTTTAAAGTTCTTGGAGTAGATGGCACTATTTGAAGGAATACATTGAAGTTGTTATCTTGGAATGCATGATATTTTAAGAAAGAATTTCAATGACAAGGAATAAAAATATATAGCTTGACAATGTAATTTTTTTAATTACTTATCTATTCTAGAAATAATAAATAATTGCCTTAATAGTCTTTTAGTAATGTATATTAAATATGGATGGCAAGCGAGTGAGCGAGTGAAGGAGCAGGAGCAGGTTAGTAAGGGCAAGCAAAAGAGTGTCTATGATCATGGTGTTCAAGATATTTATGGCTCAAGTGTAGTGATAGTGATGGTTTTGGGTAGGGTAAAAAAGAAATATTTTCTTCCATCATCATGCCTAGGTCTTAGACATAGCATCGAGTGGAAAAGTAGGCAAAGTTTGGCTTGGGTGGTGGGGATGATGCCCTAATTTTTTGTGACTGTATCAATGCTTTGAATCCATACCATTATTGTAGTGATTTTTGTGAGGATCAGATCTTTGGTGTTCATCCTGGTATCGCCTTGTGGCTACCCAAATGTTAGTGTTTCTCTTGGGTCAAGACAGATAGTACTATGTGTGGGAAGCAAGTCATTTTGGACCTAGATAATCTACCTTTATGGTGGGATTGTGTTGATGGTTTTGAGGTTACCAAGATTGGGGAAACCTCTCCTATTCTAGTTCATCTAAATTTTGACTCTCTCTCAGAGGGGATCAATTTTCTATCTTCTTGCACTCTTATTGGCAAATTCTTCTAGAATTGCCTTTGAAGATCTAAAGTTAAATCTTGGTGCTTGGAAAAGTGAGGGGATGGATTCTCTTTATGATTTCTTCCTAGGGGATTGTTTTTGGAAGTTGTTCCCTATGATAAGCTTAAATCAATGGTATTGTGAAACATCTCATTGTTCCTTAAGTCTTTTGTTCTTCATCTGCAACCTTGGGTCCCTAACTTCAACACTTTCACTACTAAAGTTGGGCCTTATTTAAGGTAGATTCATATGTATGCCCTACCATTGGAATTATTGGAGGAAATCCTTCTGTCAAAAATTGGTGGCTCTTTGTAAATTTGGTTCCTATTGATTCAATTACTAAATAAATATCACTAGCCTCTTTCTATCTAGAATATGTATTTCTATTGATCCTTTTTCCCCCACCCCTCGTAGCATTCATAGTTTGTCTTCTGGTGGTTCTTAGGTTTAGTGCATTAGAGTGGAAGATCAATATTATTTTCTTACCATAAATATAAGTATTTTTTAGTTTCACTTACCTCTACACAATAGTTTGATTTTAGATAAGGTTGAATGCCCCAAGTCCTGGGCTTTATCAAAGGTGATCTTCAAGAAGGATGTTGATATTTTGGGTTATGATTATAAGAAGTTGGATTCTCTTCCTTTGATTCTAGATAGGTATGGTCCTCCTTTGTGGAATCCTTTGGTGGTCAACATTGATCATATGTCCCCTCAAATCTTGTTGAAGGAAACATGATGTATTGTGAAGGATTTTGGTGTTTTAGATTTTGAGATTCACGAGTCAATGAAGGAGGCTAAGAGTTAGGCATCCTCAAAGGTTTTTCAAAAAGGGTCAATATTGTAACATGAGGTTCTCTAAAAAAATAGGGATTTAGAATCTAATCTTGTTATTGGTCTGAAGGAAGGCATGAAAGATAAGACACTAAAATGGGGTCAAAATTTTATGTTTGAAAAATCTCTAGGGGAGGTGGTTGTAGGGTCACAAGATGTCATCATTTCCTTTTTATCACCTGGGTAGTGGGGGAGGGATCCCCCCTTTCCTTCTCTTTAATTGAGTTCTCTAGAAGATTAGGGTGGTGTTATCCTTTTTTTCCTTGGAATTTGGGTAGGGTTTTAGTGTTTTGAATGGTTTGGGGTAGTAATTAGTAAGTGTTTTCAGTGTGTGTTTTTTAGATTTTTTAAATAGTTATATGACTTACCCTTCATTCTGGTCTTTAGGGTTTTTGTAAGTTTGGATTTATATTTTCATACTAGTGGGGTGTGAAGTCCTGAACTTGTGGGGGATATGGTTTTGAGTCGTAATGGTTTGGGGCGTGATGTTATCTCCTTTGTGTAATATTGAGTGTGTCTTTTATATGATGACCCTCTTTTGTCATTTATGGCACATAACTATCTTTAGGGTATAAGTTCTATGATTTATCCATTTTTACCTCTAATTTTTGTCTTCTTTCTTCACCTTGGGTGTGGGACTCGTAAATATCCCATTACACACACACACACTCAAAGGTTACATTGGGGCACATTGTTTTCCCCTTTATTTTTCATTCTCACATGAAGTTACGTATTACTATTGAGTGATACAGGAAAATATATTATGATGGTTATGTACATGGGTTTTAGTTTTTTTTCATAGATTATAACTACTTCATATATATCACTTGATGACACATTATGCACATAAATATTTATTTTGAAATGAGTGATTGCAGGAATAAGTTTTATAATACCTCACGTCAAAAGTGGGGTATATATCCAAATATTTTACATTCAAAATTTTTAGTATTGAACAAAATGATGGCACTATAAAGTGATAATTATCTACTTCCCTAATTATGAAGTGGCATTTAATTATTAAAACTCACTCTCAAAGTTATAGGAACTTAGGAAAGCATGATAAATCCTTTTAAGAGCATAAAAAGGGTTTTTTTTTCCAAGGTACAACATATTATGACATGTTATGATATATGACTTCTTGCATATGCTTGCATGGGAAATATATTTTTTCCAAGATATGATGATATGTGAGTGGTGTTTCTCATTCATTCAATTATTCCATCATTCATGTTATTACCAAAATTTTCACCATTGGAAGGTAGTTCAAGCCTTCCAAATTTGGGATAACATGGAGATAATTTTAGGCTATGGGTGGCATAATGTTGAATTGAATCTCCAGGTTAATGGGTAGTTCCCTTGATGTATTATTTAAGCTCATTTACTAATCTACCAACTTACTAGGAAAAGAGAGAGAAACCTACTCTAATGACATACTTGACCACTACCAACCAGTTTCATTTGCACTTCAACCATGAGACTAAATTGAAACAAACACTACTCCTAATTTGCCTCTCTACATCAATACTTCATTGTTGAGGTAGTGAAAGATGTTTGGGCTAAGAGGACTAGTCAAGAGGTCATGAGCTGACACTAATGAACAGATAACTCACTCAACATTTGACACTTCACTTTGACACTACATAAGATCTACAAAAATGATTTCAAACTTAACATGAATTCTAGATAAGGACAACATACCAAGGAAGCTAAGTTAATCACTTGATAAGATCAACTAGTCATGCACACACATTAAAACCAATCAAATGAGTAAGTAAAACCAAAATTTTATCATTGATAAATGACTTAAAAATGGGTAGGGCTTCACCATACCTTGGTGGAGGATACATTCTCAGCCAAACAAGGTTTCTTAAATAGAGAAAGTGAGAGAAGAGAGGGAAAAGGGGCATAGGAGAGCCCATTGATATGTGTCAATCTTAGTGGATCAAGTTAAAATCATTAAAGAGGAGATATTAATAGTCTTAAGATGCTTCTCAAAATGTTTTCCTCTTCTTAATATGCTTTATCTCCCAAGTGGCGTAGGGGTCTTCGTCTTGACATCTTGTACTTGATCTTTAAAACTGCCCCTTGTTTTGGCTTGTGGGATGACAAGTGGCCTCATTGACCATCAGGTTATGTTGGAATGATGTTGATCTAATATTAACATATTTCATATATTTATGAAACTCTTAAAACTATCCTTACAATGATGATTACACTTCTTAGGTGTTTTAAAACACACTTAGCCTTACTATGCTTATCTTGCTTGCAAGTGTCAATTCTTGAGTTTTTCCTCATAACTATAATTATTCTCCATGAATGACATCTTAACATAATATTAGACTTGAAAAAACTCATTTGGAGGTTTCAAACTACCCCCAAGATCTCATTTAGTACCTTAAGCTCTCATTTGGCCTTATTTCCTTGTAGCCCTGAAATCATGCAATTATTCTCCATGGATGGTCTTGGAAAACTGAGGATAGTTTTGAGTAAGCAATATCCCTTTAAATATTCACACCAAGTTTTATGACTTGAAATGATCCAAAACTCAAAAGCTTTGCCTGAAAGATAATTCAAGAAATAAGAACAACACAATAACAATAATGTTATCTCTGAGAAGAGATGTTTTATTCATCAAATTTGCAGACCCAAACATATGCCTATCTCTGAGAAGAGATGTCTAATTTTCATTTCAGGTTACATCTTCATTTATACATGTTTTTAAGGTATGAGGAGGATATGGAAGGTCACCAATATCGAGGGAGATTAAGTGGTTCGACTTTCACGATTTACAACAATACATAATTTGAGGAATTACTATTTTTAAAAACTTACTACTTTTATACTGCACTACTAAAATTGAAATTTGGGGCACTTCCATTTGTTTTTCAGGGGCCAAAACCCACTGATCAAACCTTTGTGGCATCTCACAACATTCCACTCATTCCTAGATTTCCAACGGTTCAAACAGGGAGTCAAATGGATCTATGGTGCAAAAGTTATGGCTCCTAAAAGTTCTGCTACCAATTGGGGTAGAACCATCACCTGAATTGTCACTTGAAATGTTTCTCAGATCATTCCTCCCTCCTTGAGAAGTAATGGTCCCCATTGCATCAATATTTTTCATTAAGTGTGACAGTTATGTTTTGATTTGATTCCTGATGCATACTTGGAATAAATTAGGTTTTATGGACATATACTTTGTGGAGCTATGTAGGGATCGATTGTTCACCATTTCTATCTGATCATTAATATGTGGATGGAAGGTCATGAAATTCTTTAGTGTGTTATCTATTGCCTTCTATTGTTGTGTTATTTGTGTAGTCAGGGCTACGACATCAGTGCTTTTGGATTCCTATGGCTTGACCACCATGAGAACAAATTTCTTAGCACTAATCAGGGAGATAGATATAGAGGGTGGTACCTCTAGTACCCTATAACATCATGTTTCAAAAGTGAGAGTGATCATTCAAGTTATTGATTCATAGATGCCATGTCAATCATACATGAATGGCTGACTAAAGATTACATCACAAACATCTAGATTGACCACATCACATAAGACCTCATCTTAGAAAGGTTTTATTGCATATGAGAGAAGACATTGGTGGGTGACACAGAGGTTTCTCCCTGGACTCAACCATCTAATATTATATGGCTTTTGGTGAGGCTTCATGGATAAATTTAGGTTTTTCACAACATTAGTAGATATTAAATTATTTTGACTCCCACTATCAAGAATGAAATGCAAAGGTTTCTCTTTCACCCATAACTTAGAATGAAACAACTTTTCCTTGTCATCTGGCCTCTTCTTGTGGGTTTGTGATGAAGCAATGATGGCATTGGGCTCAACATCTACAATATCTTCTTTATCCTCTTCAACTGCAGGCTATGTATGAGGTAGAGTAGCAAATGCTGAGGATTGTGACTCAGAAAGTAGGGACTTGATGGTTCGACATTCTTCTTTGGAGTGAGTACTAGATTTGTGATAATCACACCACTTCCTAGTCTTTCTTTCCTTTTTCTTCCAATTTTGGCCTCATGTTTGACCTTCTTTGTCACTTTTCCATTTTGAAGGCTGACTCTTTGTATTCATTCTTCCATACTTCTTCTCAATCTTCACTACGAACTTGTACACCTGATCGAGAGTTTCCAAATTGAAGAGTTCAATTTCTCCTCATATGTACTATTGTAATCCACCATGATATTTGAAAACCTTGTGTTTCTCACTTTCTTAGATGCCCAATCTCGCAGATAGAGAATGAAAAATGTTAGTGTAATCTTGAACAGACTATTCCTTACTTTGGAAAAGTTGTTGCCACTCTATATATAGATCATCATATGCTCCAATGGGGTAGTATTCTTCCTTTATAGCTTCTATGAAATCATCCCATGTAGGTTCTACCTTAAGGCCAATATCATCCGTATTGAATCTCTTTTTGTATACTTTCCACCAATTTTTGATAGGAAATAATGCTTTCAAAAGAGCAAAAGTGATCTTCTCTTTATCAGTGAATTTATTTTTAAAAAATAAGATGACAATTGATCCAACCATTTTTTTACTACATCAGCATTGATTTTGCCTTTAAATGTAGGGATATCAAAATTCACCTGGACTTTGAAGGGTGTTAGGGCACTAAAAAGATGGGGGTTTGTAGATGAGGAGCCAAAATTTCTCATCAAAATTTATTAAAAAATTTGGGTGAATTGTTGTAGCATATATGCTTGCTGTTGGTAGAGGGATTCATTCACCATTTCCTTGAAAGGATCAGATGTCTCAATGTTGTCCACCATTTGAAGTAATTTGGAGTGAATAGGTGGATAGTCTGTTGGTTCTATTTTCCACCCAAGCTTCTTATAATCTGACCTCATCCTCAGGATCATACACTCTAAAGATTAACCACTCTGATACCACTTATCTAAAAATCAAAAGCTTTGGTTGAAATATAATTCAAGAAACAAGAATAACATAATAACAATAATGCTATCTTTGAGAAGAGATGTCTTATTCATCAAATATGCAGACCCAAACATATGCCTATCTTTGAGAAGAGATGTCTGCTTTTCATTTCAGGTTACATCTTAATTAATACATGTTTTTAACATATAAGGAGGATGTGGAAGGTCACCAATCTTGACGGTGATTAAGTTGTTTAAATTTTATGATTTACAATAATACATAATTTGAGGAATTACTATTTTTAGAAACTTATTATTTTTAGATTTCACTACTAAAATTAAAATCTAGGGAACTTCCATTTGTTTTTTGGGGGTCAAAACCCACTAAACAAATCTCTATGCCATCTCATGATGTTCCCATAATTCATAGCTTTCCAATGGTTCAAATAGGGAGTCAAACAGTGCTATGGTGCAACAGTTATGACTCCCAGAAGTTCTGCCACCAATTAGGGTAGAACCATCACCCGAATTGTCCCCTAAAATGTTGCTCGAATCATGAAACCAAGTGGAAGTGTCAATTTTTTACTATTCTCTTCACTAAATTAGGCCTTAATCAGGGCTCTAGGCCTATAAGATTGATTTTTTACTCCAAAGACTTCTCACACATGTAAAACCACCAAGTGTGTGATTTAGTTTTATGATCATGTTAGCATGATTCATATCAATTTTGGGCTTCTATAACCTTGTGGAGGTAGGTAAATCAAGAAATGATCAAGAAACTAGCCTTTTCTCAAGCCTATTTTAGAATGCCTGGAAAAACTAGATTTATCTAAGAATTTTTAGGGTGGCATATATAGGCTTTTGGACTTGGAGAGGTATAATAACCCAAGGCATCCTCTCCAAAAGTTGTCAACAATCCATGATCTCCTATACCCTTCGGATCTCAAATCCTTACAAAATCATGGCATTTAATGATTCCATATAGTTTTAGGTATAATAAAATGTCATGATGAGAACCTCCCTAGATTTAGGAATGAGTTTTAGATGTTTTCAAGGTCATTCAATGCTTTTAAAGTGTTTAATAGATCAATCTCTCTCATCGGGTCCAAACAGGTCCTCTAGGCAACTTGTGAGTACCTTTCACTCTTAGAAATGATTCATAAAGAAGAAGCCACTAATTTGAGAATCAATGCCTCAAGTTTTGAGGTCATATACCTTGATAAATACCCATAAGAGGTTTGGGCACCATGCAGCTTGTCAAGGAACATCCAAGCAGAACCTAGGAGCTTCTCAGGTTGACAGACTGTGTGTATGAAGGCAAGAAGTGAAAATAAGTATAAAAGTGATATATTGACATTTTTTCCAAGTTTAAAATGACCTATTTAGGTATGTAACATCCACCTTGACTTCTTCCAATGGTCATATTCACTATTTTCCTCCACAGTCCTACTATATCTTTCATTTTTTCATGCCTAAGGTTTATGAGCCTAACACTACAAGAGACCCTAGTTGACTCTGTTAACCTATTGTTTCCATTATTAAATGAGTTATAACTCATGTAATCACATGATAAGATATTTTTCAACCTCATAAAGCTTCTCATATTTAAAATCTCTTTAAAAACATGCAAATTTTGACACTTTACATACTTGCCTACATAGATTTGTGAATGTTCATACATTACTGTTAAGCCTAATCATACTTTAGGTTTGGCTTATTCTTCCAGAAATTATTAATATAATTAAGATTATTATGAAGCTAAAACTAAATATAAATGATTCATTGGTTCCACTAATTTCACTTGTATACCTTCAAGGATTCTCTTTATGACCTAAAACCTCAAGTTACTCATACTTTGAACATTCTGCCTATAGGTAGAGGCTGAATGACTGTAAATTCCATTCAGTTATAAATTATTATATTGACTCATATTATTTTGGATATCACTAGTGAAATCACCTAGCTTACTCAACATATTTCTCACCCTTAGCACCTCCTGAACATACATCAAACATCATTCCGATTGGTCTCTTTCCAACAAGCCTAGACTAACCTGTAGGTGTTATTTGAATCCTGACTACAATTTAGGGTTTAGAGATCTCCATCTACAAATCACTAAGATATATAAATGATTTTCATCACAATATTAGGAATTTAAAACCTTATTTCTATCCCCTATAGGCCTCTTTAAGAACTCACCTCTTCATAAGCATACCCCTTATCTATCATGTATCTGTTTAGTACATGGCTATAGGTGCTTGGTAAGGATGGGATGAGAGTTACCTTTTCCCTCATTTTTGTATAGTTAAAAACCTTATAAGGTGTGTTATTTAAGTCCTAGTCACTTTCTTCAATCTTTATGTTTCATTATGCCTTCCACAAACAATCCTTCCTTATTAATCCATACACACAAGCTTGTGTGAGAAGATCAGGCTTATTAGTCTAATCAAACCTTTCAAAACCCTAATCTTTCCTTAAAAAACCATGAAGATCATACATAAGTTATAATACCATAGATATTCATTTTCATATGGTTTACTTCATGAGATAGACCTTAGGCTTTCATTACACCAAGAGACATTTCTCTCAAGAAAGACAAGCAAGTGGGAGCTAGTTAACCTCATGATTGCAAGGTTGAAATGAATTGTATCATAAATGAACTTGAATGGACTTGAAATGATGTCTTAAATACCTTATTTGTTATTCAAGGCTTCCCATATTCACATCATATTACATTCATTCTTTTAGATGCTCTTCATGTTAACTTAAAGCCTTAAATTATCCAAGTCTTGCCAAACTCTACCTATAGGAGCTATTAAGAGTCTTGAGTATTAGGTTTTATAAGACACACATCTTCAGAAGTCCTAGACCTCTTACATGTGTAGAGACACTATATTACCCTCATAATTTAGGTTTTCAACTTAGACTTGATGCACCTTTAACACAGTTTGTTTCAAAATACAGACTTACAAGTATGCAGACCTATAGGTCTACATTCCTATGTTCTAGGCCTTGAATGACGCAAGTTTTGACCTTTTGAACCCTGAGAACTTTTCTCCATTGGTTCATCACCTTTTTGTGAGGTCAATACTCTCACACACCTTTGATGATTCAAGATAAAGCTTTCTCAACTCATTTTTGTGCAACCAAACCCATAACATAGTGCTTTGTAGTCAACTTGGAAGCTACTTGGAGAGGATGGTATAGGATAATTGGATATGTTGGAGATCCTTAAATATACTAGGAAGATGGTGTAAGACATTATACAATCACCTGGATGAATTGAACCCTATGGAAAACCCTAAAATAATGAAGAAACATTAACATTCATCTTGAAATATATGCAAAAGTGGAGTTTTCTTGTCAATCTAAGCCAACATATGCTAAGTTTGTCTTGGAAAAACATGTGAAATGTCTATACAGTCCCCTTATATCTTCTTTAAATACTCTCATGCATTCAACTTGCCTGAAACTATCATTTCAAGGAGACAAATTGAGCTTGTGGGGTTGACTAGCTTTTTGAGACTGCCCTGCCTTCTTAATGATTATTAATAAAGGAGAGGGGATAGACATACAAACCAATGCGACAAATTTAAATCTTATGTAATTTTAACTTGGTTGGCTTTGGCATGCATTGGATTTTACCAAAATCACCTTTTTATTTCATAAAATTTTACCTTAAAGTTTTCAAATAAACCTTAAACTCCCCAAATAAGTTTGAAATGTTTATGAAAAGTGAATAAGGGGAAAATGTGACTTTGAGGAACACCTAAGGACTTATGACACCACTTTACCATTCTTTATTACACCATGACATGTCTAGGCCATCACAAGACCAAGATACAACATTACCTTAACTTTGTCAAATAAACCTTAATTTTTGCTAATATGGTTTTAGAAATACCTTTTGAATACCACATAAGGTATGCCAAGAATAGGGACAAAGTCAACAAGACATGACTAGAAAATTTTTACCTATAGGGGTTGACCTTTTGACTTTGGGGGTCAAAATTGGTCAATAATTCCCTAGGTAAGTTAAAAGTGTGTGTTTTAATTTATTATTTTAGTTTGACTCACAAGTGTAATCACATCACATACACACATCAAAGTAGGGGCATTATAGATACACCTAAATTTGGTACAATACCATTTTCCATTGTATTTTATCCATGTTTTATCACAGTTAGTCTAGTTTTGTATAATTGAATATTTTTAGACACATTTAAGCCTGCACAAGTCTCTATTCAATGTTGTTTCATCTTGATAGTAACATATTCATTTATTGTAAACTTTTAAGTCTTAATTACTTTCTGGTCAACTTCATCTCATCTTGAGAATTTATTTTTCTTAGGTCATATTTGGTGACCAATTGAATCTAACTCATACAAATTCAATGGCCTATCGAGTCCTTTTATTTTATTTTTAGTCCTTCTGCCTTAGCCTATTTTTTTCACCTTTGATTTTGTTTATTGGATTTTTCCATGGTCATCCATTTCACATATTGTCCTATAGGCCCCTATATAAAAATCAATACATAGTCATTTACCAAGTCATAATTGAATTGATAGTCTTCCCTAAATTATATTGTTTCATTAACAAATATATTGCTATGCTTTAGAGAGAGCATGCACATTGAGTCTACAAAGTATCCATATCACTTAAATTCTTATGTAGTCATCAGCTTATACCAAAATGGGTTTTTTTTTTATAGTTGCATTGTAAATTTATAGGGAGAGAATTTTTAGCCTTTCCCTCAAATATAATTCACTCACATGTACAAGTGAACTACATTGACTCTAATTTTGAGTTTTTTGATACATAGTTTTAACTTCTCAAGAGTCTTCCAAAATCGTATGACATTGCACACACTTTTTTTTCACTTTTAAGTTGGGATCAAGGAGTGAAAGAGAGACAATTCGATACATTCTACATGTCAATTATACACAACGATCACTCAATCCTATTTAGCATATGACAACTACCTCCTTAAAAATTCCAAAACCTGAAACAAATAAAAGGATGGATTCGATGCCCAAGTATAAATTAGGTTGAAACATGTGTAGATTTTATGAGCTACCAAATCTAACATGTACACATTTGGCGTAATATTGAATCTAACCTAGTATAGTATAAGACTCGAAATTGCACACTGAGTATCACAATCACCTACAGATCCCAAATATATATTATTTCATCTTTCTTTATCTTTCCATTATTCTTGTTTGTTTCAATTATTTTCTTGTTTTTTTATTCTTATTTTTAGTGTGTTATGTTAAATATCATTATTTTAGTTTACTATTAATTTATAGACCTAGATTATGCCATGGTTTTAGTTGGTTGTGTTTGGTAATTATCCTTAAACTAAAAATAATGAAAAATTTTATAAACATTGTTGAAGTTAATAAGGTATTAGAAAATCTTGATACTTCAAAGAATGCTTCTTTTCCATTGTTCAAATCTATGAGCATAGAGAAGTATTTTGGATATAGAAGATCAATGGGCATGGTTGCACTTAGGTTTTGAGAGTATGCAACTATGAAACCTTAAAAATATTTTCACCAAGTGGAAGAATGATATATATTTATTGTATAATTTACATGATTGACACCCCTTAGCAATTGTATAGCCCCAATAAACTAGTGGGGTATAGGGAATTAGGGGTTGGGGAAGAGGACAACCGCCAAATTAGGGGTACAAGGGTGGAATCTGCACACCCTCCCCGCCCAAGAAAATATTTTTTTGGGGACCCTAAGTATATTTTTTGGGGTCATTGTGGGTGGTTTTGGCCTATGTTTTAAGACCCATGGTTTATATGCCCATGGTTTTGGTACCTTTCTATTGTAATATTATTTGGATTGTTCGTTATTGAAAAATTATGAAGATACTTCAACTTATGACCTTCTATATAATTTTTTCAATATGAAAAGGCTTAAAAAAAATAGACTATAGTTTCCATTTACCATCAATTTCCATATTCTTTTAAAATTATGCATGGTAATTTTATTTACATACAAAAGTACACTTGAATAACATAGCTTATGTTATATTATGTATAAAAAAGTTGTAGATATTTTATGGAATGACACTCTATTTGTATTTAGGCATTACATTTGGAAGTGGATAACTTGCAAAAAAAGATGGCGAATTTGGAAAAAATGAACAAGTAAGAGCTTTAAATTATATGATAAAATTTTATTTGTTATATGTTATAGATTATAAATTTTAACAAACAAAAATCCTAACTTGTCTAATTAAAAGGAACTTTATACTTAATGAAATAGCCAAATGATTGGTGAGGACTTGGATTCTATATGTTTTAAAGATCTGCAACATCTTGAGAAGCGACTTAATTTTGGTGCTAGAAAGATACGCTCAAAAAAGGTAATTCATTATAGTTTTTATAATTTATTCAATATTTTATATATTTACTCAACTAAATTTTTTGCTAGATTTATTTTCATCATATTCGGTTACTTTAAAATAATATTTTATCATTTATTTTTAAATTTTTAGTTCTACTAAAAATTACATCATATTAATGGTTTGTATTTCTTTTCAAACGTTGTAGGATAAAACCTTACTCAACCATATTGTGTCTCTAAAAGCTAAGGTAGCACATAATTTCCTTTGGAAGAAAGCATTGTAGTTCATTAAATTTTATGTTTTATATCATGCTATTATGGTGGATCTACTAAAATCAACACCTTTATCTAGTATATAGTATTTATAAAATATTCAATAAGATTTTTATTTTTCATTTGCTTCCCATAGAAATTATCACATAATTTTTCATCTTTAGAATTATATATAAAGGAAAGAATAATTTTGTAAATATATTTACTTTAATTTTCTATAAATAAAGGGTTAAATAAAATTACTATAAACTTTATATATATTTATATTTTCATATGTTTTATTATTTAACCCAATAAAACATAAGTATGATATTTTTCAATAGCCTCGCCATACAAAGAACATAAACTCACATAGCTAATAAATAGAAAATATGGGGCTTATAAGGGATATGGGTCAACATTTTAATGAAGTAAAAATAAACTAATAAAAAAAAAATTTAGCTTAGAGAATGAATTTAGTTCCCATTATATAATGCAATAATTGCAAAAGATTTGAAAGCATTATATTTATTTTAATAGAGGTTGGAATATATTATTTTTTTTGTGGAAAATATCTCTATAGAGATGCCACATTTAGGTAAGACCTAAGGATGTAGGGGTATCTCTTCTGCAAAAATTTCCCAGGGCTTACTCCTGGCCTACCTCCTTAGGCATACTTAAAAAACATGTCTGACCATAAGTAAATTCGTCAATAGATCATTCATGTAGTGGTGAAAAACCAACAAAATTGATTCTTTAAGGCTCATGTAAGAACCATTGTCTAAAATGGGAACCAATCTATATTCCAATCAAGACCAAAATTAGAAGCATCCACCAAATAGAACCCATCACCAAATAAATCCAATAAAAGACTTAGAAATCTAGGCTACTAGAGAGTAGAGCTGCTACAGCTATGATTATCCAAAGCAAGCATTTGTAAAATATCAGTGCACAACTAAGATAGCTACTATAAAGGAGGAGGAACATACCCCTTTACATTAGATTGATCAAGGGCCCAATTGGCCATTGCATCAATTACTCTATTATGCTACCTATGAGTATGCATATAGATAACTCTATCAAAATTATGCTGAATAGAATGAATTTTGTGCAGGATTCTACAAGTTCTCCAATCCTTGGGGCTATTAATACTAGGCTCCAAAACCATTTGGATCCAAATCTTAGAGTCTATAATCACCTAAAGGTTATTCCAACCCAATTTCCAAGTTTCCTTTAGACCTTCTAAATTTCTTGTCCCTTAGCCAAATTATTAGTAGTAATACTAATTTTCGTGGAGAAAATAAAAACCACAAAGAAGTCATAATTCTAACCAGTACCTCCAATACTAACCTATCTATGATTTCTTTAATAAGTACCATTCAAGTGAAAGTGATTGAAATCCAAAAGAGGAGTAACAAGATAAAACTAAGGATTAGAATAATCTAAGGTCGAGGGGGAGAAGGAACTATATGGAGCCCCTGAAGAATAAATGTCCATCACTTAGAAGGAATTTGAGGATGTTTTATCTAGTAAATTATTGATTCTCTGATGTTGGTAAAATTACATTGCAAAATCCACCTAATGTTAGTGAAAAGCTAAATTAAAATTCTAACATTGCACTCCTATATATTCTAAAGTAAGAAGGATACTCCAACCCAAAGAATCTAATTGGAAAAAGAATCAATTTGAAAAATGTGTCTCCATATATGAAGAGATGTATAAGAGATGAAAATTCAATCCAAGGAAGCCCCAATAGATTTACTAGGCTCTGCCATAGCTGAATAGAGAAAGGACAAGTGAAGAATAGATGGGAATTATATTCCTCATTCTCCTAATAATGCTCACATCTAAAGGTCCGATTTAAACCTATTTTCATTATTTGGTCTCCCAAAAAACTCTATCGCATAAGAGTAATGAAATAAAAAACCTCACCTTCGGCCACAAATTATGATTCTAGAGTTGCTTGAAGATAGGCTTGAGGGGATGAATAAAGGAAGGATAAATAGAACAATACCCATCAACAACCAAATACTCTCCAAATCTATTACCACCCCAACCCAAAACATGAACATATAAATGAGAATGAAAGGTCTATTTTCTAAAGAATATGAACCAATTAGTTTTTATAACCCTATGGAATATGAATTGGATATGCTTCATGGGGAATCCATTCCTTATCAATCGCCTCATTGTTGTTGGATATTTTAAAGTATTTTGAGACCAAAATCCATCTGAATTGATGAATTTATACTATAAGACCATGTAAATGAGGAAATTGATCCACCAAAGGGGGATAACATCCCAAGAATCAGTCTAAAAATGGGATTTAGTGTCATTATTGATGACCCAAAAGAACTTTTTAATCATATCCTCTCTAATTTTAAGAATTGCTTAAGTAGGAAAGCCTCTAGAAGAAATTAAAAAATGAGCAATGTGATCAGGGTATTTATTACCTATATATTTATCTCTCAAGGTGTGCACCCAAAGCTGATCGGGAGATGCTAATATATCTTCGTAGCTAAATCTTGACCAACTTTATCCATTTCACCAAAGCCCATTTTTTAATATGTTGAAATCCTTCAAATAAGAATTTATGATAAATTTTTTTAAGAATGTCATGGGCAACATGAAAGATACAATATAAATAGATGGGAATAGCTTATAAAATGCTCTTAACCAAGGTGATCTGGCCTCCCATAGAAAGTCATTTATGAGTCTACTTAGACATTTTAGGTTTCACTCTATCAACCAACCAACTCTAATCAGAGATTCTCTATTCTTTAAGGGGAATGCCCACATAGAGAACATGCAAAGAAGCTCTTGAAAATCATATCTTATCAAGAATCATAACTTATTGTCTTGGAGAAGTATGTAAGAAAACAATCTTGGATTTGTCCTCATTTATGAGTTGCTCAGTGGCTGCACTAAAAAGTTTCATCTTTCTATTGAATTTTGAAGCCACTTGAGTCATAGCCTTGCCCAAAAGAGAAGAGTCATCTACAAACTAAATATGTGTTAATGAGTTGAGACCTTGAGTACTAGTCATACCTTCAATCAATCCGTCATAGTCTTAAGGGATGTAACACCATATTTAACATTATGATTTATTTGCATAATCTTATTGATCGAAGCACATTTTACCGTTTAAAATAAATAAGGCAAATAACAAAATATCATTTCATTATGATAATATAGTTAAACTTATATATATATATATATATATATATATATATATATATATATATATATATTATGAAACATATTTTTTTAGTATTTTAAAAGATAATTAATATATCAGTACTAGCTTTCATAACAATTATAGTAACATGACAAGCCTTATAATATTGGCATAATAATTATGTTAATGCAGGTTTGTGACCTGCTCTAATAGTTTGATGGAATAAATCCATCTCATTTTAAGATTGGTGTTACCCACTTTGAAGAACAAGTTGTGGGTATTTAGTTATATGATAACCACGTGGTGGAATAGTGGTTGAGAAAGATGGTTTCATGTTACATTGAGATTTTTTGAGAGGGCTAACTAATCACTTATAAAGTTAGAATGGAATCATTCACATATAAAACTATACTAATATTGTTTGGATCTCACCCAAAAACTGAAAAAAGGGAGGGTTAAGTGAAAGAATGAGCAGGAGATACACAGGATCTACAAGATCAATCCAGGAGAGAGAACCCACAACAAATAACCTACAAATATTTCCAGAGAATAAATAAATTTGTCACACCTAAAAAATAGGTGATAATCCACAAATTTCTCTGTATATTCTCAATAATCTCTCTTTAATTTCTCATATAATGCAAAGTATTTATAATACAAATAGTTTGTTTCATGTTAACAAACTATTTGTAATGATTACAAAATAGAGAAAACAAACTATTTGTTTTCTCATATTACGAACAAATATATTGTTGAGAAATTCTCAACAATAAAATAAATTAACCGAGGTAAATAAATTTTACCCTCGGTAATAAATAACTTACCCTATTAACCCTAGGTAAGCTTAAATATGCATTATTCCAACACCCTCCCTTAAGCAAAACATAGGGAGAATGACAAACAAGGATGGGTCCCGGCTACTAGGCCTGATAAGGTACCCATGTACAAACCAATCAAAATATATGAAAAATAAAGGAAGGACTTCATGGGAAATCCCCCCCAAGGACAACTTCCTTCACCCCAAGCATCGCTCGCAACTGAAGATAACGAGGAGAAGCCAAAGGTTTAGTGAAGATGTCTGCAATTTGCTCAGCTGTAGGCACAAACTCCAAAGAAAGAACTCCATCTTGAATAAGATGTCGAATGAAGTGCATGTGAATCTCAATGTGTTTTGTCCGCTGATGCTCAACAAGATTGCGTGAAATAGCAATCGCACTTTGGTTATCACACCAAAGAGTACTAGGACCCTGTTGTGTGAAGCCAAACTCTCCAAGCAACTGTCGAAGCCAAAGTATCTCCTGACTAGCTTTGACAACACCTCGATACTCAGCCTCAGTAGAGGACAATGCAATAGCAGTCTGCTTTTTGCATGCCCAAGCAACTGGACCTGAACCAAGTGTGAAAGCAAATCCACAAGTGGACTTGTGAGTGTCAACATCACCAGCCCAATCAGAGTCAGTGTATCCAACAAGCTGTGTAAAACTCTGTGGTGTGTAATGTATACCAAAGTGAGTGGTGCCCCGAATGTAGCACAAAATATGCTTGGCTGCTTGCCAATGACTCTCATGAGGCTCATGTGAGAACTGAGAGACAAGGTTCACAGCAAATGTGATGTCGGGATGGGTATGAGTCAGGTATAAAAGACTACCTATAAGTTGCCGATAGAAAGTGGAATCAACAAGAGGAGTCATACAAGTGGCAGACAACACAATACCTGACTGATATGGAGTGGGTACAGGCTTACAATCAACCATGCCAAATCGATGAAGAAGATCTGTCGCATACTTCTGCTGTCCAATAGAAATGCCCTCAGAAGATTGAAAAACTTGAAGACCAAGAAAATAATGTAGAAGTCCCAGATCTGTCATATCAAACCTATCTGCCAACTTGTCCTTGATGTCATGTATCAAGGAATCTGAACTGCTAGTGAGGATGAGATCATCAACATACAAAACCAAAATGACAAGCTCCTCACCTTGCTTCAGAATGTATACATTGTGATCTGACTCGCAACGAATAAAACCAGAACTCAAAATAAAACTATCCATCTTCTCATACCAAGCTCTAGGAGCTTGTTTGAGGCCATAAAGAGAACGATGGAGTCTACAAACCAAGGATGAGTCCTGCACAAATCCTGGAGGCTGCTCCATATAGATCTCCTCATGGAGATCACCATGTAAGAAAGCACTCTTCACATCCATCTGAAAAACAGACCAAGAATGTGAAGCAGCAAGAGAGAGTACAAGCCGAATAGAATCCATCTTAGCTACAGGGGCAAAGGTCTCAGAGTAATCAACCCCTTCAACCTATGTAAGACCCTTAGCTACTAATCTAGCTTTGTACTTATCTACTGATCCATCTGCAGCATATTTGGTCCTATAGACCCATTTACATTTTACAAGTTTTCTTCCCTTAGGAAGAGGGACAAGATCCCAAGAATCATTCTTCATCAATGAAGAATACTCATCATACATAGCAACATCCCACTCGGGTATACCATTAGCCTCAGAAAACAACACTGGATCATTTGTGCAAGCTTGTCCCAAAAGAGCAACACCAGATGTCTGTGAGCGAGTGCGATGAGAATCAGATGGATCACCAACAAAAGAACCAGCTGCCTGTAGAGTGCTCTTTGCCCACATAGGCAAAGGTGGTGAAGAAGATGGTTGTGGTGGCTGAATAAGTGCAACATCATCATCATCAACAATAGAAAGCAAATCCTCACTATCCTCAGTAGAAGAAGGAGGGGGAGAAGAAGAACTAGATGTACACTCCTGTGGAGTGGGTAACTCATCAACTTGAACATCTCGTCAACAAAAGACATCATGTGTGACAGGATCAAAAAGACGGTAGGCTTTTACATCTTCACAATAACCAACAAAAATGAGTGGTTGGATTTTCTTCTCCAATGCCTTACGTTTGTCATCAGGAATGAATGCCCATGCTTGACTCCCAAAGATGCGAAAATCTGAAATATCAGGCTTGATCCTAGACCAAGCTTCTTCTGGTGTCATATTTTGCACAGCTTTGTGAGGCATACGATTTTGAATGTAATTTGCACAATTTACAGCTTCAGCCCAATATTGTGGACCCAAATTTTTAGAGTGAATCATACAATTAGCCATCTCTTTCAATGTTCAATTCTTCCTCTCTGCTACACCATTTTGTTGAGGAGTGTGTGGTACAGTGAACTGATGTTGTATCCCATGCTCAATACAAAAATCATAGAAAGCATTACTGTCATATTCCCCCCATTGTTAGTGCGTATCTTCTTAAGAGGAAGAGATGATTTTTTTTTCAACAAAGGCTTTGAAGGCCTTAAAAGTCTCAAAAACTTCACTTTTCAACTTGAGAAAATATACCCAAGTTTTACGAGTGAAATCATCAATGAATGTGAGTGCATATTTAGCCCCTGAAAAAGAACGAGTTGGAAAAGTCATCAAATCACTATGAACCAACTCTAAGGGTGCATTTGCACGTGTGGCCTTACCAACTGGAAATGGATCCTGGTGCTGTTTACCAACTAGACAACTAGGACACACCCCATCAATACAAGAGACCTTAGGAAGGCCTTTTACAAGATGTTTTGTACTCATTTGTTGCATATATCCATAACTCAAATGTCCTAATCTCTCATGCCACAATTTTATGAGATTATTACCATGTGCTATAAGTGAAGACCCAGAAGACATAAAAGACTCAAACTTATCAAAAGTAGAGTCTTGCAGTATGGTCTGCTGTACCTGTAGCAACTATCTCACTAGGATCATTACATTCTCTTATTACAACATCATGTGAAGTAAACTCCACAGTTTTACCAGTACCAGAATTACATATTTGATATACAGAGAGAAGATTAGAAGAGATTTGGGGTACAAGTAATACATTGTTAAAACATCCATCCTGTTTATCAACAGTACCTGATCCCAAAACTTCAATCTGTGAGGAGTTACCCATAACAATATGTGATGTACTACAATTTGTAAGAGAAGACAATAGATCTTTAGAATGTGTGAGATGGTGAGAAGCACCTGAGTCAAAAATCCATTGATCCTGACATGAAGATATAGCCCTGGCTGAAAGTGCTTTCCCTTTTCCTGCAAAAGTAGAAGGAGATGGAGACGGAATGGAAATTTTGTGTTGTCTAACCACTGCCTCTAATGCTTCCATCTTCTTAAAACATCTACTTTCATCATGATTAAGACCACCACAAAAATTACATGGACCAAATGTTTTCTTCTTTTGCTTAAAGGACTTTTTGGTCTTAGTAGATTTAGAATGATGAGGTGATTGGGTGGTGGACTCTGGAGGGTTATTTGAAGGTGCTTGTTTTTTAGACTTAGGTGAAGGTTTTCCTTTAGAAGAATTAGCAACTAGAGCATGACTAGGACCAGGTAGAGCATCTAAGGCCATTAATTTTGTTTGCTCCCTAGTCAATCTTTCACAAAAAACTTCAAAGGAAGGCCATTTGAATTCATCACCTAATGTATCCATCATAGTATAAAAAGCAGAGGAAAAAATACTATATGGTCCTTTCAACTTTGAAAAAATAATGAAAATACACTCCTGATCACTTTTATCCTTGTCACCAGCTTTCAACTGTGACCTTATAAATTTGAATTTTGCCAAGAATTCATCTATTGAAGGGAAATCTGATGGAGAGAGAGTACTCAATTCTGCATCTAATTGCAAAATTTTAAACTCATTAACTTTGCCAAATAGGTTTTTAAATTTCTCCCATACCTCTTTTGGCATAGTAGCATTTGCAATGTGAAATTGAAGATTATCTGAGACATTGAGGCAGATCAATCCAAGAGCCTCATCCTGCTTACAACCATATGCATATTTGTCTTTTTCAGTGGTGAATGCTGCAGGTGTCGTTTCAGAAAGAATTCTCCATAAGCCCTTTGATTGAAGGATTTGTTGCATTTTCGGCTTCCAAACATGGTAATTTGTAGAATTTAGAGGTTCAAACAATCGAGATTCCATTCCCGAGGAAGATGATGAAGTTGACAAGAACAATCTAGACATTTGTTTTTCCTCAAAAAACACCCCTCCCGTTACAATTTAACGTCTCCCGACGAAAAAAAATTTTAGCCTTGACTTATACAAAATTAAAAAATGGATTTTATGCAAAAAAAATGTAGGGGGATTTGACCCCAAGACCTCCTCCCTACAAATTTTTAACAAAATATCTCTAGCCGCTTTAGCAAAGTCAAATTTGAACTTTCAAAGCTAGAGACTTGCATTTAAACCACTAAAAATTAAAATAATTAATTAAAAAAAGGCAAAAAATGACTCACACATGTGAGATATCAGCTGAATAATCTTTGGCTTTATCAAAAATAAACTCTTTTTCCAGCAAGACGTGGTGGTCAGAGAAATATTTGAGAAAAATTGTAAACACAGTTCAGAAAAAAACACCTTTCAGCAATGCAGAATGGCTCCACTGGATCTGCCAAAAGGACTGTATGGCCTACTCCAAATCCGTCCTTATCAACATGAAATTAAATATTTTGATGTCTGCTATCACATGGAATTTACGAATTTGGATTTTATGCATCATAAGGCGTTAAAAAAAGATAAATCCGTACAGCTATACAGCAGGCAAAAAACAGTTTTTAATTTCCTGTTGTTGGCTTCCAAAACATTGTACGGCCTGATCCAAATTCATAAAAATTTATATGGATAGAAAGATATAAGAGTCAGCTTTCATTAAAAAGTCTCAGATTTGAAAAAAGCCAACCGTACTATTTTCCACATCAGAAAAATAGACAGGTACTGCAGTTTACCAACAGTCTGCCAACAGGGACCAGTCTGCAAGTTTTGGAAGGAAAGAGCTGTACGTCCAGAATTAAATGAAAAAATTCAAATTGTAATGGATTCCTGACTTGATTTCCTATGCCTCCATGAAAAAAAATCTGATTTTTTAAATCTGTACGGTCATTTAATGAGCATAAAGTACAGAATTTTCCAAAAAAAAAACTAGTAAATAAGAACCAGAATTTGTGAGAATTAAAAATATCTGTAACACATCAATAAAATAATATTTTTGAATGTGTTAAAAGATGAAAAATTGCAGGGAAGAGGATCTTCAACTAGAACTCCAAGCTCTGATACCATGAAAGAATGAGCAGGAGATACACAGGATCTACAGGATCAATCCAGGAGAGAGAACCCACAACAAATAACCTGCAAATATTTCCAGAGAATAAATAAATTTGTCACACCTAAAAAATAGGTGATAATCCACAAATTTCTCTGTATATTCTCAATAATCTCTCTTTAATTTCTCATATAATGCAAAGTATTTATAATACAAATAGTTTGTTTCATGTTAACAAACTATTTGTAATGATTACAAAATAGAGAAAACAAACTATTTGTTTTCTCATATTACGAACAAATATATTGTTGAGAAATTCTCAACAATAAAATAAATTAACCAAGGTAAATAAATTTTACCCTCGGTAATAAATAACTTACCCTATCATTGTATTAAGTCAACATGAATCAAATCCTTTTGAATCAAACTTAGTGAGATTAAACATGCAATGAAAGTAATGTCTCCTCTGCTTTAGTGAAAACTCAGAGCAAAATAAACACAATAAAGATTCTAAAGGGATTGTTTTCAAATAAGCCATGTAACATTGACTTAGAAAGATATGACTTATAATAAATTACAACCATGCATATTCAATCATAAATCATATGATTAAATTAGGGTCCATGTATACATAACAAGTCTAAATATCTATTCACAAAATCTAACTTTGGAAATTAAAAGCACATCATTCTCACAACTATATTAGCATACTTGAAGTCATTTATGCATTCATAAAATTTGAAAAAGAGAACAAAAATAAAAGGTTGATAGACTTTATTGCATATTTTGAATCTTCTATTGATATTAACAAAATCCTTGTCCTTTTTGGAAGTGAATTTCTAAAGTAAAAAAAGACCATTTCTTTGCAATATTATTAAAAAAATAGAATACATTCAATGATCAATAGTTCTACAGTTAAAATTAAACTGTCACTTAACTTATAATTAGAATTTTTCAACATAAATAAAATTCTAGATAATTAAATCTGACTTTCTGCTTGAGTGGTTGAAGGATTCACTGATGTGCCTAGATTAGCAATTATATCTAGGATTGCATGTTGTTTTCTCAAAATAGTGGCCACCTCTATAAACTACTTGTCTAGTCCTTCTATACCCACTGTTTATTTTCTACTTGTACCAACATAAATAGAAGTCTAGATAATTAAATCCAACTTTTTGCTTGAGTGGTTGAAGGAGTCACTGAGGTACCTAGACTAAAAATTATAGATAGGTTTGTAGGTTTATTTCTCAAAAGAATGGCCACTTCTATAAACTACTCATCTATTCGAGTTGTACCCACACATTATTTTACATAAGTGACTAACTCAGTCACTTTGATACTACTTACTTTATTTGCATGTGCTACCCTTTGCTTAAAATTTTCATGAAATAAACTAACTAGGTAATGAAGTGACTATGAAAAATTGATTACCCATTTGGCATCAAAATTGCATGTGTATTAGCCTCCTTGAACAACTCCAAAACTATATCTACAACCTTGTCAATAGTCCAAAGTATTACATACATCTCATTATTTTATTCTTGAAGTGATGTTTTACTTTGTCGAAAATAATAATACAGTGCTTCAAACACATTCCCACTACATCAAAATTGAATTTTGTGTCTGTAAATATTTGAGAAGTGCCTAACAAGAAAATATATTCCATGTTAACATGCATGATGAATTTTAATTTCTTATTATGCAAATAATTCTTATTTTGCTTATTTAGATGTAGTCTAGACTTGTTTTGAAGTTGTAGGTGTACGAAAATTGAGGAATCAAGAGCTCTGTGAGTTCATTTATTTTCCTTTAATGATTCAAAAATCATATTCACTCGTGTGTCTTAATCATATTAAATAATATTATGATATCTCATATTGTTTAAATTTCACCTTGAAAACTTTTTATCTAATGGGGAAATTAAACAAGACATGCATCTTTATTTTGCAAGTGAATGGGGATTGCTGAGTTAGTCAGTCTTATATAATGTACACTACTCTTTATGCTTCTATTTTCATTGAGATGAGTCATATCTTTGATAATTTTCACTTTTGAAAATTAGATGCCATCATGTCACTTTTATTTTACATTTGTGCCATGTGGCATCATTTCATAGTCATGGATTTTCATTTGAATGTTAAGTGTAAATTTTAATTTTATTATGAGAAGGTGCAATAATGACAAGTGGAAATTGTGCATTGGGTCATAGTTTATAAAGGTAAAACATATGCACATTTATTTTTACATATACAATGTAATGACAATGTGAAATTAAGACATGTGGAATTATGCAATGGGGTCATACTCTTTGAGGCTAAGGCTCTATATTATGAAGATGCATGGTAATGATAACTGGAAACATAATATCAGGTCACAGTCTCACAAGATGTAACATTTTATTGCAAAACATCTTAATTATTAATATACAAGGTTATGAGTAGATGTAATGCTAATAAGTGACATGCTTTTATTGGTTCACATTCCTTCGACCTTTAGCTTTACGTTGTGAGGGTGAGATGCTAAAACATGTGGTGGCTTATTATTGGGTTGCATTCTAGTGAATTGATTTAAAATTAATAAAAATGGCTATGAATAATTAGACTATGAAGCTGAAATTGAATAAAGTACCGACCCTTGGCATGCTTCGATTGTTTCATAGTCACACAATGTAGCTTTGTTAAATTAGCCTTGATTTATATGCTACGAATCTAAATGTAGATTTAGTGTTTAGAAGTGATAGTGTTCTAATCAATTAGACATTCATAGTGAATTTTTTCAAATGTTAATGTGATGATCATGGGTTTGATGATGAGACTTAATGTGAGGTTGACATGTAAAACAAGCTTACATTTGGAGGCTGAATGATTATTTCACATAATGCATAAAACCTAAAAAGAGTGTGAATGAATGCAAAAATGTGAAGATGCAACACATGAAATAAACCAAACCCATAATAAGTAAATTTTTTCATGTGATTACATGTAAATTTTTATGAATAATTTTGAATACGTGTGAATATACACACCACAAACATAAACCTGAATTAAATATTTCAAAGATCATTTGATAAATAAAATAGGTAGATCTATTATCCCATTTTTTGAATAGAATGCAAAAATTTAAAGGTGTTGATTCCTTTGACTGAAAATAGTCAAATTTTGTCAAAGTTGTCTTTACTTAAGTCAAAATCTCTCACACTATTTTCAAGATCAAAATTCATACTTGGTCAAAAGTTTGAGTATATGAAAGAAACATCAAAAAAAATGACTAAAATTTTACTTTGTTGGTATTGAATTCTTATTGAAAACATATAAAATTTCTCATAACTATTTAGAAAGCTATCAGAATCCAATACGTGCTTAAACACATTAAGGAATCTGACTACCCACAAAACACTCTGATGGAATTCCATCTTTGTTTAAACATTCTTCAAAATTCGATAGGTGGGAAAACACCTATAAGATCTTGATCACTTGTTGATCAAACTCGTAGATCCTTATACATGTCAAAAAACTTCTCGGGGCCTAGCATTTATGCCAACATTATCATGTTCTGACACTTATCTATGGTCCATTTTTCCACCATTACTCCTCCTTAGCTCTCACACACACGAATTCCTCACAGATTGCAATATACTTTTCCAATCTTTCCATTTGGCCCACCATTTGCTCCTTGTTCTTCCTATCCATTATCACTCTCATTTTGTATGTTTAGGACCTTTTTCATCATCAACATTATATGATTTTGTGGTTTTGGTTCATTCTCTTTATGAATAGAAACTAGGGTTTACAATTATTCAACTTTGACATCAAAATTTTTCTTTCCTAAGTAGTTCTAAACACATTGTAGATTTCAAAATTTCACTATGCATCTTGTCATATTTTATCATGTTCTACACATCATCAGATTCTATAGATTCCCCAAACACCTAGCAAACTCAGAGAGTTCTTTATGCACATTTTTAGATTATGAGACCTTGTCAAACAATCTTTTTGATTTTGAAAATTATTTCTACACTTTTTAGATCTTGAGATCTATCCAAACACCTCATCAAAATTTGATACCTTGCTAAACATCTTATCAGACTCTGACATCTATTTAATCACTTATTAGAATATAGAACCTTGTTAAGCATTTTTTAGATTTTGAACCCTATTAGTGCACATCTCAAACTCTAACACCTTGTTGGGCATGCTATTATGTTCCCATCTTATGCCAAATACTCTATCAGATTCTACCATCTACATTTTCACTACCTAAAAATTGCATCTTAGTGGAGCACGTTCATAGTTCCATTCATCATTTTTTAATGATTCAAACTAGCATAGAGATATAACAATGTATAATAGATCAATTACATAAGCATGAAGCAAGATATCAACACATAAACATCAAATCTATGTGGGAAACCTTCATGTGAGATAAAACACATTATCACACCACTTATACTACTATCCTCTAAGTAACGAAATGACATTTAGTGAGGTACCAACCCCACAAGGAGCACCGACCCGTCACTAGTTAGGCACCAACCTAACTATTCCTTTAACAAGCTCTAACTTACAAGGAGGATCCAACCCCCTAAGTGACTTGGCTCTAATCCAACCACTTTAAGGACACTTTTTCAAGATCCAACATACAAGGAAGCTCAAACTACCTTCTTGAATAAGCACAAACCCAACAAAGACAAGATTGATCTCCTCAAGACACCTTGTTGCTCTCTTCAGCTCTCTCTCTTTCATATCTTGCAAATCAATAAGTCTCATACACCTAGAATATTCCTATGATGTAGCTACTAATGGTCTCTCACCTCATTCAGATCACTTCAACCTTCTACCCCTCTCAAATATCCTTATAGGATACCTCATGCAACATGCCTCTTCTAGGCTCATTAGGTCCATTAACCTTATCATCCACTTGTAGAAGATATGTTAGATGTTCATCATGATTTATTCATCTTCTTCAGCTCTCTCTTTTCCATATCCTAAAAATAAATAACTCTCATACACCTATAATATTAACATAATGTAGCTATTAATGGTCTCTCACCTCATTCAAATCACTTTAACCTTCTACCCCTCTCAAATAGCCTTCTAGGCTCACTCGCTCAACATGCCTCTTTTAGGCTCATTAGGTCCATTAACCTTATCATTCACCTATAGAAGATATGTTAGATGTTCATCATGATTTATTCCTCTTCTAATGGTCGTTGATGATTTAATGCTACTCCTCCAAGATCTTTTTCCTTTGCTTATATCCATAACTCTAACTTGCTCAAATAGGCCAATTAGGCCTTGCTTTTATACTCAACACTTGCTCTTACCCATCTTGGTCAGCCAAGATACTTACCAAAATTGTATCACACTTTAAATATGTCATGACACATGTTTCACACATGAAACATTGACCATATAGGTCAGTCACCACTCATAAGGTCAAAAACCTCATTAGGCCTAAAGGAGATCTAATACAATTAGGTATGTCTTAAGTACACGTTACACTTGGAGTCACTTGGAATACCTTTAGCCTCTAAAAATGCTTGAAAAACTTCAAAAACTTATTAGATATACCCATTCTAATATCCACATAGCTCCATGCCACCTGTATGTCCAATTCACCATTTGAACCATGCTATTAGCCCTACTTGTTATTGGCCCTTTATACACAGGAAAAGTATATCTCATAAAACTGAAGTATACAATCAACTTTTCCAAATAGCCATATAATCAAATAACATGAACAAAATCTCTATGACCTCATGGTCACCACCATGTCCATTATACACCTTCACTCAAGCTTCAATGATATAAAAACACTTCTATAATAGGCTCACTGAGAACTGTACGCAAGCTCAAAAACAAGTCAAAAAATGTTACCTTTTCATACTTGAACAGACATAAAAAAAGAATCTAAAAGCATTCTCATGAACCTTTTAGACATATTAAACATCTTTAAAGCATTTTATTCTTTAACACTTCCCAAATAACCTCTAACTCATCTCTACAAGATGACTACTCAAACTGCCTAAGTGCTCTGAAAACACAATCATGTAGAAGTTTGTCTTTAGCACTTGTAATGGTGTTTCCAAGACATATCATGCACATTAATATCTCCTCTATTATATCTCTATCATCGTCCAATAGTTATATCTCAAACTCTAGTTACACTCATTATTCTTATAGACTAATCTCTCAAGCCATTCTCTCACAGTCCTTACATAGTCTGAAAAGCCATATTAGCTTTCACATTACAACTTTTTAACCTATATCTCCACTTTCCATAAAGAATGAATAGTTCATTTAGGTCTCAAAAAACATAAAAATTTTCATTACATATAATTAATCCTATCATAGAGTCTCAAACCCTTCACTTCACCTAAGAAACCTAGAATAATGAAACTGCCTTAAGACACAGTGATGGTGAACATGACTTCCAACATCTATACGATCACAATAAAGATATTATAATGAAATTATATGATCCTCAAACATATTTAGGTTAACTCTAGTCATAAATAGACAAATTTAAAATGACAAATATAGACCAAAATGATCAAACTCTGAAACTTACTCTTTCACTATCTTTACTCACACAGATAGGTCACTTTGAGAGCACTATTTTTACCATTTGCAATAAACTCCAAATCATATGACTAACATGGATAGGACAAATAGGTTTTTAAAAATAACCTCAAGTAATTGGATCCTTCCCTAATCTACTATAACCAATCCCTAATCTCTTTCTCACTCTGATTAGTTTTTCTCACTATTTTCACTATTTTTTAGTTAGCGATAGGTCAGTTTGGGTGAGAAAATTAGTTGACACAAAAGCTATATATTATCCAAAAAACACCATGGACATTAAGAACAAGTATTTACCTTCAATATCCATTCACTTACATGCATTAACTTGGTAAACCCTTCCTGTAGCATCAAATTATTTAGAAACAAGGGGCTTTTAATAGGTTCTGCTCATTACCTTGATACACCACTACCACCTAGAGATTCTTGGAGGATTGCTCTACATGATCCAAACATCAAAAAATCTCTTCCAATCCATTCTATTCCATTTATAACAATTTATCTCCAATCAAGTCATTAAGAGGGTTTTGAGAGTGCTTTAGACCAGTTTACATTATTAATGTTTGTTCATACAACTTTGTCCCTTAAACCACTTTCTAATGATTTGAAAACCTTATTAGGAACATTTTTCATCTATACCAAAATGATTACCTTCCCATGTAACTGTCACACCTACTATTGAGCATCTAAAATTCCTTCTCATGCTCTCTTTTCTTCATTCTACATGCACAAGAGACCCCAAAACATGTTTTCTTGATTTCACCTTCATGTGAGGACCCAAAAATTGGTCAATAACCTTGACAAAACTTTTAAAACCTAATTTCATACTCACATTGCTCTATTAGATTGAAAACTCAACTTGACCCTTGTTTATACTACACTAGGTCTCTTTGCATGTTAGGTCTAGAACTACCTGTCATACTTGGACCTTGATCATACTTGAAAACTTCTTATTATTCTCTCAAAACATCATCCACATATAAAATACACTAATACAAGATTCATTCATTACCAAACTTACTCATATAAATCTCACACTACTTTACATAACAAGCTACCAAGCATATTCCATCATACTAGGTCTCTTATGTAAGAGTTAATCCTTAATACCTAACCTAGGAGTTCTTCTAAATGATTATTTATCTTAGAAATATGTTGACATAGTGTCCAAAATTCTCTAACATGCTCTACCACTATTTTTGCACAACTTCAATCTCATACATACCTATATCATCATCACCATGCTACTACAAGCCACTTCCATGCTTAGGAACTAAGACATCAAATAGACCTTGAAGATACCATATCACTTTGAGAAATCCAAGACATCTTATGTAACTCGTTACTCACCTCCATATATCTAAGATAGGCTCCAAAACATCTCCCATTATTCTCCTTTAACCAAATAACCTTAGACCATATAGGTTACAACCCAAGATTGAGCTAGCCTTCTTTAAATACACAAGATCTCACACTTCCTTTAACATTAATGACCTCAAATATAACTCTCATCTTGACATCAATGATAGGCTCAAACACATGACTTTCAATAATCTCCCCCTTTGTCATGGATGGCAAACCACATTGATGGCAAGCCACAAATAAACTGATCCAGACAACTTCTCCATTAATTATGATCTCTCTCCCCTTTTGACATTAATGAAAAAGGGTCTCTTCAACTTCCACATTGTCTCTTCACTCCAAATCAACAATGCTAATAGAGAAAATAGATCAAATGCTTACCTTAGAGTGATTGAATTGTTGTCTCTCAACTTGATCTCTTTCTCATCATCTTAACACATGATTATCATGACTTTACAAACCTTCCTTGTATCTCATCATATTTTCTTGATCTTACCTGAGTCCACTCATCTCTTTATCTTAGCCTTGCACCTGTTTACTCACAAAGCTCATAATATATGCACCCAACTAAATTTGCACTACCAATTGCTCACAAGCCCCCCTATCACCATGCTTATATGCATTTCCCTAATTTTATGTGATATTTTTAACTATTCTTTGATCTTACTAGACCATCATCAAATGAAGAGACATCAGGGAATCATTAGGAACTACTCCACCTATGTCTATGCCTCACCATAATACATGCTTCATTAGGCCTCATACCAACACTAGGTCCTATGGAGACCTATTTCAAAAAGATCCACTCCTTGCTCAATACTAACTTATTGGGTCAATAATACACCTTAGATAGGCATGAACAACTTCATATACTCCTTATAACATCAAACATCTTCTCTTTAAGCATCACAAGCCATCATATCTCAAACCACTACAAGACACCTTGGAAACATGCAATCAATATCTTATTAAGAATAACATATAACTTTTATTATTCTTAGGCCTCTGACCATCTTCATGTCATGCTACAAGAACGATCATCTTCAAAACTTCATTTCTCTCCTTTAGGGATCAACCAACTTGAGTCACTCGTATAATTAACTCTAGATCATGGACCATATGATCAATACTTTCTACCTTCAAAGAGATTGGTCTTATAGACCAATATTAAATTCTTACATACTTACTTAGGAGACTTGAGTTAGCTCCCCCTAACTTCATGTTACAAATGGATCATACCAAGATAAACAAGTAAATCTCTTATAAGAATAAGATACCTTGATTGAAGACATCTTCATCCATATAAGAGTTATCGTTGATGATTAACATACTAGCTCTAAATTGAGAACTCTTTTGTAAAAACTCAAAATATTGGTCATCATCAGATCAATGTTATGGAATTTACAACATATCATCATGCTTCTTCCATAACCTCATGAGGTCACCACACATCAAGACCATGCTTCTTCTGTCATATGCTCTTCATGACCATATTGGTCTTGTGGACCAATTCTCTTGTTCTTATGTTATTCTTTTATACTTCATGATGACTCAAAAAGATGTCATATCACCAATAGGTCTTATCAACATACTTATGCTTATCTATGATAGCTTCATAGACTAAACTCAACTCCTCTAGCTTGATGTTCAACTTTATTTTTCACTTGTAGACCTCTTTGTGATGATACATATCACTTCATAGCATCTTATTTCAAGGTTAAATTAAGATTCTTGTAGCCTCAATCTCTATGAACACCTTTAGAACATCTTGTCAAAGCTAACTAGAATAAAATAGTAGCTTACATGCTTCTATATTCCTCATCATGCTTCAATAGACCTAGTAGGGTATATGACTTAGGTCTAGGTGCATACCTAAACCAAGTAATACCTTCCTTCTTCCATGCTCACTAACCAAGTAAACCACCTTAGAATGCTTTTGATGTAAAAACCTTATTTTTTAATCTATCCACATTAGAACCAACTTCTTAAAAACTCTTGAAGCATCTTGACTTACTCCCCAAACACTCTTGTTGACCTGCAGACCTTCTTACTAGGCCTAAACTAAGGTTCTACAAGACACCTTGATGCCTTGACTTGTACCTTTATTTCAACAAATCTTCAATTTTATTTTGACTATCAATTTAGGTTTGATCTTAGACTTGGCTTCAATATAATACTTCTTCTTCAATCTTACTAGTACCGTCATGTAGACTTCTATGCAAACCTCAACCGTGATCTTCACAAACTTATCCATCTTATACTTCTAGGATCATATTTAAGATATCAAGTCTCCTTCAAAGGACCTACTCTGATACCAATTATTGGACGCACAACCATTGGGGGGATGAATCAGTGTGAAAACATTTCATTCAATTCCATTCATCATTCTTTAACCATTCAAAATAACATAGAGATATAACAATGCATAGAAGAGAAATCACATAAGCATGAAGCAAGATATCAACACATGAGCACTAAGGCTATATGGGAAACCCTCATTGGGGATAAAACACAATCTCAAACCACTTAGAATACTATCTTATAAGTAATGAAACAACATCTAGTGGGGCACCAACCCTATAAGAAGCACTAACCCCTCACTAGTTAGGCACCAACCCAATTAGTCCTTTAATAAGATCTAACTTGTATGGAGGCTCCAACCCACTAAGTGACTTGGAACCAACCTAGACACTTCAAGGATAATTCTATAAGATCCAACCTATAAGACAACTCCAACTCCCTTCTTGATTAAGTACCAACCTAGCCAAGACAAGCTTGATCACCTCAAGACACCTTGTTGCTCTCTCAACTGATGGTGACCTTCTCTCTCTCTCTCTCTCTCTCTCTGTCTCTCTCTCTCTTAAAAATCAATCATTGTCATACACCTGAACCATTCTTATGATGTATCTACTAATGGTCTCTCACCTCATTCAACTCACTTCAACCTTCTACCCCTCTCAAACAACCTTCTAGGCTCACTCGCTTAATATGCCTCTTCTAAACTCATTAGGTCCATTGACCTTATCATCCACCTATAGATTATATGTTAGATATTAATCATGATTTATCCCCCTTTTTATTTTCCTCAATGACCTATTTCTTCTCTTTTAAGATCTCTTTTGTTTGCTTATATGCACAACTCTAACTCGCTTAAATATGCCAAGTAGGCCTTGTTTTTATTCTCAACACTTGATATTACCCATCTTGGTCAACTAAGATCCTTACCACACTTGTATCACACTTTAAATAGTTCATAACACATGTTTCACACAATAAACACTCACCATATAGGTTGGTCACCATTCATACGGACCAAAACCTCATTAGGCCTAAAGGAGACCTAATGCAATTAGGTATGTCTTAAGTACACATTATATTTGGGGTCACTTGGAACACCTTTAGACTATAAAAACACTTTAAAAACTTCAAAAAATTATTAAATATACCCATGATAATATACACATATATCTCCATGCTACTTGCATGTTCAATTCACCACTTGAACCATGATAGTAGGCCTACTCGTCATTAGCCCTTTATACACAGGAAAAGTCTGGCTCATAAAATTGAAGTATAAAATCAAATTATATAAATAACCATATGATAAAATCACATTAACAGAGTCTCCATGACCTTATGGTTACCACCATGTCCATTATATGCCTTCACTCAAGCTCCAAGCACATAAAATCACTTCTACAACAGGCTCACTCAGAATTGCACATAGACTCAAAACCACAGTAAAAAGATTTTGACTTTTCATACTTGAATAGAGATAAAACAAGACCCTAAAATAATCTTCATAAATATTTGAGACCTCCTCAACATCTTAACATTCATTTTATTCTTCATCATTGACCAAACAACCTCCAACTCATCTCTGCAAGATGACTACTCAAACTACTCGAGTGCTCTGAAAACATAGTCAATTAGAAGTTTGTTTTTAGCATTTATAATGGTGTTTCCAATACATATAATTCACATAGATATCTCCTCTATGATCTCTATATTATCCTACAATATTTATATCTTAATGTCTAGTGACAATCTTTGGTCTTATAGACCAATCTCTCAAGCCACTCTCTCACAGTCCTTACACAGTTTGACAAGCCATTTTGGATTTGACATTACAAATCTTAATTTGTCTCTCCACTTTCTATAAAACATGAATAGGTCATTTAGGTCTCAAAAAATATCAAAATGTTCATTATATACAATGACTCTTAACATAGAGTCTCAAACCCTTCACTTCACCTAGCACACTTGGAACAGTCAAACAACCTTAAGACACAATCATGGTGAACATGAATTCTAACACCTGTAGGATCAAAATCAAGATATAATGTAATTGGATGATCCTCAGACATCTTTAGCTCAACTCCAATCATAAATATATAGAGGTCAAATGACAAATATAGACCAAACTAATCAAACTTTGAAACTTACTCTTTCACTATCTTTACTCACACAAACATGTCACTTTGAGAACACTATTTTCACCATTCACAATAAAATCCAAATCATATAACCAACATGGATAGGAGGAATATGTATTTAAAAACAACCTCAAGTAATTGTATCCTTCCTTAATCTACTGCAACCAATTCTTAATGTCTTTCTTACTTTGACAGGTTTTTCTCATTATTTTCACTCTTTGTTAGTTTAGTCATAGGTCAACTTGGGTGAGCATATTAGTTGACACAGAAGATATATCTTGTCATAAAAACTCCATGGACATAAAAAAAACAAGTGTTAACCTTCAACCTCAATCAACTTGGATGTATTGACTTGGTCAACCCTACTTGTAGAATTAAATTCTTTAGATATAAGGGTTTTATGTAGATTCTACTCACTGCCCTGACATACCACTACCACCTAGAGATTATTGGAGTTATCTACATGATGAAAGCATCAAAATAGCTTTACCAAACTATTTTGGTCCATTTTTAACATTTTCTCTACAATCATGTCATTAAGAGGGTTTTGAGAGGGTTTTAGACTAATTTACATTCTTAACATTTGTTCTTATAACGTTGTCCCTTAAACAACTGCCTAATGCTTGGAAAACCTTCTTAGGATCCTTTTCCATCTCTCCCAAAAGGCTTAGATTCTCATGCAACTATCACATATTCCAATAAGCATCTAAAGTTCCTTCTCATGCTCTCTTTTCTTTATTCTACATGCACAAGAGACCTCAAAATGTGTTTTCTTGATTTCACCTTCAACTGAGGACCTGAAACTTGGTCAACACCCTTTACACAACTTGTAAAACATCATTACATTCTCACATGTGCTCTATCATGTTGAAAACTCAACTTGACCCTTCTTTAGAATGCATTAAATATCTTTGCATGTTAGTTCTAGAACTACCAATCATACTTGTACCTTGATCATACGTGAAAACTTATTTTTATGCTCTCAACACCTCATCCACATATCAAATACACTCATACTAGATTCATACATTTCCAACCTTGTTCATACAAGTCTCACACTACGTTACATAATAAAGTACCAAGCCTGTTGCATCATACTATGTCTCTCATGTAAGAGTTCATCCTCAATACCTAACCTAGGAGTTCTTGTAAAGGCTTCTTTGTCTTATACACATGTTGACATAGTGTCTAACATCCTCTAACATGCTTTACCATTAATTTTTCCCATCGTCAAGCTCATGCCTACCTATATCATCATCACCATGTTACTACAAGCTACTTCTATGCTTAGGAACTAGGCCATCAAACAGATCTTGAAGGTACCATATCACTTTGAGAACATCAAGACATCTATTTTAGCTCATTACTCAGATCTAGAAATCTGAGATAGGTTCCAAAGCATATCCCATTGTTCTCCTTTGACCAAGTCTCTTTAGACCATATAGGTCACAACCCAAGACTAAGCTAGCCTTCTTTAAACACACAGGACCTCACACTTCCTTTGAAATTAATGACCTCAAAGAAAAATCTCATATTAACATCAATGATAGGTTCAAACACATGACATCAATGAAAACTTGTAACAATCTCCCCCTTTGTCATTGATGGCAAACCACATTGGTGGCAAGCTATAATTAAATTTATACAGAGAAATTCTCCATCAATTTTGATCTCTCTTCCCATTTGACATTAATGACAAAGGGTCTATTTTCACTCCAAATCAATAAATCTAATATATAAAATTGATCAAATGATTACCTTATAGTGAGTGAACTATTGTCTCTCAACTTGACATGTTTCTCATCATCTTGACACATGATTGTCACGACTTCACAAACCTTCCTCATAGTTTATCATTTGATCTTGATCTTACTTGAGTCCATTCATCTATTTATCTGATCTTTGGACCTATTTACTCATAGAGCTCATAATATACACACCTTTATTGAATTTTCACTACTAATTGCTCATAAGCTCCCCTATCACCATGCTTAACTGTATTTCCTTCTTTTTTGATGTGAGATTTTGAACTATTCTTTGATCTTAAAAACCATCATCAAATGAAGAGACCTCAGGGCATTGTTAGGAACTACTCCCCCTATGTCTATGCTTCACCATAATACATGCTTCATTATGCCTCATACCAACACTAAGTCTCATGGAGACCTATTTCAAAAAGATCCACTCCTTGCTCAGTACTAACTTATTGGGTCAACAAGACCACCTTAGATAGGAATGAACAACTTCATATACTCCTTATAGCATCAAATAACTTCTCTTTAAGAATCACAAGTCAAATGGCTCAAACCATTATAGGACACCTTCTTGGAAACATACAATCAATATCTTGTTAACAACAACACAAAACTTTTATTTTTCCCAAGCCTTTGAACATCTTCATGTCATACAAGAATGATCATCTTCAAAACTTTGTTGCTTTCGTTTAGGGCTCAACCAACTTGAAATCTCACTATTAGAATCAATTCTAGGTGTGTACCATATGATCCATACTCTCTACCTTCAAAGACATTAGTCTTATAGACCAATCTTCAACTCTTACATACTTACTCAAGAGCCCTGAGTTAGCTCCCCCTAGCTTCATGATCCACTTGGATCATATCAAGCTAAACAAGCATATCTCTTATAAGAAAAAAATACCTTGATTGAAGACATCATCTATATAAGAGCTTCCATTGATGATCAACATACTAGCTCCAAAGTGAGACCTCTTTTTAAAAAAATCAAAATATGGGTCATCTTCATATCAATATTATTTCATTTATAACATGTCATCATGCTTCTTCTATGACTTGATGAGGTCACCACACATCAATACCATGCTTCTTCTGTCATATATTATTCATGACCATATTGGTCTTGTGGACCAATTCTTTTATTCTTATGTTTTTCTTTTATACCTCGTGAATACTCAAATAGACCTCATATCACCAATAGGTCTTATCAACATACTTCTGGGTATCTATAATAGCTTTATAGACTCAACTCCTCTAGCTCGATGATGAACTTTATCCTTCATTTGTAGACCTCTTTGGGATGATACAGATCACTTCGTAACATCTTCTTTCAAGGTTAAAACAATATTCTTGAAACCTCAATCTCTATGAACACCTTCCAATTAGATTATCAAATCTCACTAGAACATTATACTAGATTACATGCTTCTATATTGCTCATCATGCTTCAATAGACCTAGCAGGGTGTAGGACTTAGGTCTAGGTGCAAGGCTAAACTAAGCAATACCTTCCTTCTTCTATATGGTCCCCTTTTCTAAGGGGTTGATTTTTGATCAACCTTTTGGAGACCTTTATCCTATTTTATTCCTTATGGGCTAAAAGATGATGTAAGGGGAATATTTTTAATAAATAAGAGATTGCTAGAGAGTGATTCTAATCATTTGAAATTAAAAGGCAATTTTTTTATTTATTATTTTGTAGTTTATTATTTAATTGACCCTAAAATAATTTTAATTACTATATTATGAGGAGTAAATTACATAATAAAGTAAAAGGACACTTTCGTGTGGACTTGACCCTCAATTAAAAGTCCTTAATGACTTTATGTAAAAGGACACTCTCATGAGGACTTGACCCTCAATTAAAAGTCCTTAATGACTTTGAGCTTAAAGGAAAAGACCCAAGTGGCTAAAAGAGGTCCATCTTTACCAAATAACCCCTACAAGTAGTTCGCCCACTTTGGAGGAGTTAAAAAAGTAGATTTGAAATATTGGGAAGACATCTTTTTGTCAATCAATCTTATTTTCATGCTATTAGAGTTCTAATCTTGAATCAAGGTGCTTGGATTTCCAAGGAGATATTGAATAAGCAATTTGACTTCTAGAATTGCAAGTGTGCTAAGTTGATTTATTGTTTGTTGATTTGAAGAGGATCTTTGAAGAAGATCCAAGGGCAGAATTTTTGTTCATTTTCATATTTTTATTTTTATAGGGTTTGACTATATAGTTCAGATTTGGGTAATTTCCACCATGGGAAAAATTCTAATTATTATTTCATTTGCAAGATCACATTTTTATCTTTAGTTTAAACTATCATTTGTTCATAAATTCTGAGTATTTTGCAAGTTGTGATATTTATAAGTTTCAGGTGTATTTTTGTCATATAAAATTAGAAAATACTATTTTTACAAATTTGATTATGGAATCATGTTTGGATTATTTTTATCCATATATAAATTTAATTTCATGATATTTGGAGTATTTTTGAGGCATAAATCAGCCCCAAACCCTAGTCACCTAGGTCTTTGGGTGATTTGTAGTTTATGGGCAAATATTGCAATAAATTTTAGTTTTATGGAATTCTGACTTTTTCTAATAATTTATGGGTCTATGTTGGGATTTATGGCATACCTTTTTTGTTTGTTTTTAGCCCAAAAATGGACCTTTCATCTTCCATGATAGATGACCAAGTAGATACAAGTGATTGCTAAACCGACATTGAGAATTAGAAGTGGTTCTTTATCCATTTTCAATTTCCACAAGTAAATTACTAATTGAGAAGAACCAGCATTGCTGATTTGAATGAAACTTAAAAATTAGCTATTTATGTTGAAGATGTCATGAGAATGGATGGAAAACTAAAGAGGGAATCATCTAAACGTAAAATTCATAACTCAAGTCAATTTTCAACAGAAAAACTTTTGTAAATCTCTTTATCAATACATCCCAATAAGAAATTATGTACCTTTTCAAAGGGATTGTCCCGGATTGTAAGCTTCTAAGGAAAAGCTTTCACTGGAAGTTCCTCCTCAATAATGTGTAAATCTACTTGTGAATGTTATTTTGGAAACAAAATCAATATTTGGATATTGAAGAAGAAAATGAATTAGAAGATCCAGATCCTCAAGAATGTGAAATTGAAGAACTTTGTGGAGACTCCATAGATGAATTCTAGGAATATAGTTTAGATTAAAATGATTATGAAGACAATGTTGGAGACATGAATAATTAGTCACTCATGGTCTTCACAAGATATCAAAATTATAAAAAGCAACAAAATGAAAGCCAAGAAGAATCAATGAAAGTTATTATTTTGTGAGTAACATCACCTCTTGTTCAGATGAAAGGAAAAGAATTTCTAACTAGATTAGGTGAGTCTTCCCTAAATACTATTACTGGTTGTCCAAAGAATATTCCTCCTATTAATAGTGATGCAAATGTATCTCAACCTTTATAATATTATTCTATTAGTTTACTTGCTTTTGATATAATTTAACATGTCAATAAGACTAAAATTTAGATGTCACCAGTTGAATATTTGAGAGCACATCTACATCAACTAGATAGGCTAGTAAAATTTATTAAAGGTAAAAATCGACCTCTAAATAAGGTCAATAATAAATTAATATTAGCCACCCCACCTTGCAATCTTGTAAACTCCATGGTCGTAGTAACTTCTAAATCTAATAAAGTTAACCTTTTTTACATTTCTATATTTCTTAAGGGATGTGAAATTAGTAATTACATAATTGACACAAGAGCCTAATAATGTAATGCCTTCCAAGTTTGTTCATGCTCTTGGCCTAACTTATACAAAAACATTTGGTCATTGTTATTTAATGGAAGTAAAATAAGTTCCACTTATTGGTGAAATTAAAGACATCTATTTTACTCTTGAATCTTTTTCTCAGAAGAGGATCAAGATCAACATCCTAGTAGATAATATCCCAATAGCCTATGGAATTCTCTTAGGAAGAAACTTCTATAAAGAACTTGATGGTGAAATTATGTTAGATTTATCACATGCAATGATTCTAGTCAAAGGAATGAAACAACACCTTGAACCAGAATTGAAAACACAATACACTATGCAAAAGATTGATGATCTTAGGGTAGATATCTTGTATGAAGATGTAGGTATAGTAAATTAATTATTAATTTCATAAAAAGATCTGTATTTTCTATAAATCATGGAAATTAATCCTAATGAGGTCTGGATGATAGAATTTGATGGTAGTTGTTCTTCAACAAGATCCAGTGTGGGAATTGTTCTGATGTCTCTAAATAAAGAAATCTTTCTTTTTTCCTACAAATTATAGTTTGAGTGTACTAATAATACTAGAGAGTATGAATAAATCTTACTTGGATTACAGGTTATATAAGAAATGATAATTTAATACATGAAAATGTTGGGTGATGCATAACTAGTTGTAAAATAAATCAAAGGTCAACATGAAATAAAAAATGACCGTTTGAGACATTATAGGAATAAATTTTTGTACAATATAAAATATATTTAAGCATTCTCTATTCAAGCTATTATAAGAGATAATAATTCCAAAATATACACACTTATAGTATTGTCTTCATTTTATTCCTCACTCAAAAGTTGGTAAAGCTAAATACACAATTGAACTTATATATTGACCCAATATGCTAAACAATTCAAAAAGCTAGCAGTTGTTCAATGACAATTACCAAATCATTCATTTTATTGAGAAAGTTGATATTTTAAGAAATTTATATTTTGAAGGTAGTGATTCATCTTATAGAGAATCTTTTTCATAAACTTAGCAAGAAAATGCTGCCAATGAATAAAATGAAGAAGGGATAATCAAACTAGAAGGAAATAAGATTCCTAAAGGCTTGGTCTCATTAGAAATTTTTGACAAACATGATAGGTTCATTAAAAATAATATGCAAAAAGATTATCTTGGTTCAATAGATTATGAGAAAATAAATATTGGCTTTGTAGAGTAACCTAGGTTGGCTACTATTAGAAAATGTTTTTGACTAGAAGAAAAGAGAAGACTCATCAACTTGCTCCAAAAATACATTAACAATCTTACATATTCATACAAATAACTCAATTCTTTTCATTTAAATGAAATGAAACACAATTCCTTTAAAGCTAGATGCCAAACCATTCAAGCAGAAAGAAAAACAATATAATGTAAAAATTGCATGAACATTTTTTGTAGAACTTTATAAAATGATAAATGCATGGATCATTTTCCCCATTCATCACTCAAATTGGGTTTATAATATTATTCTAGTTCATAAAAAGAATGGAAAAGTAGGATTTGTGTAGACTTAAAAAATATGAATCAGAGTTCTCTCAAAGATAACTATCCATTACCCATCATGGATCAAGTTCATCAAGTAGTTACATGTTCAGAAATGCTCTCTATTTTGGATGGCTTTTCAAGTTACAATCAGATTGAGGTTAATAAGGATAATCAACATAAAACAACCTTCACAAATCCATGGGGCACGTTTGCATATCAATGAATGTTGTTTGGCTTGATTAATGTAGGGGCTACATTCTAGAGAGCCATGAATCTTGTATTTAAAGATATGAAAAATGAGATTATTATGGTATATTTAGATGATCTAACATTATTTTTGAAAAATATATAAGATCAATATGAAAACCTTAAAAAAGTGTTTAAATTTTTTAGATTGCATGATATTTCTCTTAACCCTAAAAAATCTATTTTTGCAGTGTCTGAAGTGAAACTTATCAAGCACATTGTCTCTAAAGAAAAAATAAATATTGATTTAGAGAGAGTTGAAATAATCTAGTTGTCAATAAAGATTTTTCTTTATCACCTCCCATTTTTTGATATCAATGATGATCTAATATTTTTTTTGGATCTACGCTATTTACATTTGAGGACTATTCATCTATTCTCTTCACTTCTTATGAATATTTTTTTGGCAAATGGTACACATCTTATTTCTGATAGGTCTTCTTTAGTGGTATCTTTTTTTTGTTCTCATGCACAATATTGCTAGAGCTCTACCACACTTCAACGTTGGACTAGTTTTAGAGATATTTATTTTCCTACCTTTATTTTCCTTCATGGAGTGGGTACACTTAGAGTACTCTTATTATATCTTTCAAGTTGCCAAACATAGAAATGTTGTATAATGCAAGTGGACCTCCTTTAACACTTAAGTACAGGTGTTTTTCATTGACATTATAGATATTGAGAGTTGCATTCCTTCATCATAGTCTACATTTGGTTTTGATGAAGTGTTGGTGCACCTAAAGGGGGTGTTGGTGCGATATTTCATTTATGAGGATTCTAGGCCTCTTAGTTTTAATTTTAACCTCCCTAAGTTGCACCTACAAGGGGTGATAGTGTAATATTTCATGTACACCTTTATTGATCTAGATTAGGTTATTTATATAGTCCATATCTAGTATTCCACTTTATCTATGCTTAGAATAAGAGGGATATTTTTCAACCTCTACATAGGTGAATGACATTTTCCTATTATGTGGAAAATATGAAAAGAGATGCGAATACTTGTCTTTCCTATTTATAATTATAACTCATTATAATTTATAGAAAATATGTGATAATTTTGCATATTTTATGCCTTTTTATGTGTTACACATGTTTTCATAATTACTTATGATGCTTCGTATGATTTATTAAATGCAATCAACTTCTGTTATGTTTATTGTCATTATTTGAAGAGAAGTTGCACTGTGTTCTTTGGAATTTTCCCATTTACATAAATCAATGATGATGTAATAAATTTTTTGTATCATCTTTTTTCACAATTGAGGTTTTTTTATCCATGCCTTTCATTTAATATGGAGATTCTTTCTTTGGGGTTCCATGCATAGGATTTCTTATCACTGACATGATATCCTTGTGATTTTGCCATTTTCCACCATCCTTAATATATTTGAGTTGTATTTTTATTAGTTTCATTTTAGTTATTTATTTTAAAACATTGATAATTTTTTTAGTTACCCCATGTGGAGACTTAATATAGTATTCACAACATCTATTATTCAATTCTTAAGTAGCTCATTTAGACCACTCATACAAATTTATTCATCAACTCCACCCACTTAGCATTATGTGGTGGGAGGGGGAGGGGTTGTTGTGATTATTATTTATCTATATGTAACTTGAAGGTCTCTTGAGTATCATTGGATGCACATCTTAACAACTAATTTAGTCTATTATTTAGTGATAGAACAACCATCATCTTTCATTATATTATTATAGTATGGTTTTTTTGGGTACTTATTTCTTAGGTATCCTTATGACATATCTTAGAAACTTTCAACACATTTTTATTTCTTTACACTTATTTTTCATGGGCACCTCATTAAGGGTACTTGCTATTACATATTTAAGATGATTTTGAGCCTCTTTTTTATGTAGCCTTCCCAAGTTGTACTTAATGATGGTTGTTAATGTAATATATTATTCACCTTTTTTATGTTAAGATAGTTTAATATTATAAAGTTACATAATTACACCATAATGAAAAATATCCTAAGCACAAAATATGATAAATAATATCCTTTATGCTATCCAATAAGATGGCACCTCTAATATATGATGGTTGTTAATGTAATATATTATTCACCTTTTTTATGTTAAGATAGTTTAATATTATAACGTTACATAATTACACCATAATGAAAAATATCCTAAGCTCAAAATATGATAAATAATATCCTTTATGCTATCTAATACGATGGCACCTCTATATATTCCACTCACATATTCCTATCATGTGGCCAATAAGGAAATGGAAGCATCCTATTATTTAATATATTTATACCCTCTTCCTCTATCTATTATTCATCATGTTATTTGATGTAACACATCATGTTAGCTAATGTCATATATCATGTAATTATTAAGAAATATTGAGTTTCTCTTATTTAGTTCTCTACTTCATCTCATATTTTTTCATGTTATATATGCCTTGATTTTAGTTTGATCATAGGTTCTGTCACATTTTAATATCATTAACCAATAAAGAGCTACAAAAATCTTAAAGAGTATAATAATAGCCACCCCTCCCTCCCCCTGCCCACTCGCCCATCCCCATAGTGTTAAATGGGTGGACTAGATGATTAAATATGAATGTGTAGGATGAATCCACTACTTGAACACTAAAAAAATGGTTAGGTTGCTAGAAATGACTCGATATATGGAGTCAAACATACTATTAAGATGTTGAAATTAAAGATAAGAAAAAATAATCTCCTCTATAAAATGTAGTAATATGCATTGAAAGGGGCCATGTTAGATGTATCAAATAGAATGAAAATAGTAAAAGTGTGTTTGAATATTGTCAATGATGTCATGGTGATACCATGAAGGTACCCTGGTGAGTGAAAGAAGATCTTTGATAGTCCAAGTGACAATGAAAAAGTGTGCAATGTGTTTGTCCTAGTATGCTTGAAGTATGATTGGTTGATCTTCTATTTTGGCATGGTTAGAGATGTTTAAAGATGTGTATGGAATATTTTGCATGTGTAAAAGGTCCCTAAGATGTTTTATAAGATTTGAGTACTTGTGTTTATGAGTGGATTTCATCTTGTTAATCATTGTTGTCATCTAGATATTTTGGGTCTAGTGGCAAAAAATTTGAGTAGGTAGTTTGATGATGTCACCATTGCCACATGGGAATGAGTCAAGGGGAATTGGTCATTTGGTTGTCATAAAATTAGTCCCTAGTTGTTATTCACCAGATATCAAGTCATGTGATGAAGCATAGTCAAAGATATGAGGATGCAAATTTGGTTACTCAGGTAAAGGTCACTATGTTCCCCTACCTAAATTTGCAAAAGGGCTCAAGTAGAGCTACTTAAACATGTTGATGAGGTCAACATTCACACAAATAAAGGTGTTAGGACAAGCTTATCATATGGGTGTGTTCATTTTTATGCTTAGTTTCTATGCACTAATTCTCAGATCATGCACTGAAGCACGTCAAAAGATGTGCATGTGCAAAGGGCTCCCAGACATTTTGATAGTGTTTTTCCATACTTTACCAAATTTGCATGAGGCAAAAATATCTAAGTAGGAATTTTGATGGTTGTATATCTCACACATGTGGACATTTAAAGAGAATGTGATCATATGGGTTTGTTTAGTTTTAAGCCTAGTTTATTTGCACTAAATTTCAGATCATGCAATGAAGCATGCCAAAATATATGCATGAGAAAAGTTGGCCTTCCAAGCAGTTCTAGGCATAGTTGGCTCTATAGAAGAAAATTTTGAGTGAGCATGTTGATGATAACATATCTCACACATACGTGGGTTTTAGGAGAAGATTATTAAATGGATAGATTCTCCTATGTGGGGAGATCATATGATCCAAATTTGAGATCATGCATCAAAGTACAAAAAAAGATATTTAGGCTCAAAGATGGCTTCTAAGACAAATTGTAAGGGTCTCCATAGTCAATTTGATTGATGTTAATGATCTGGACCTAGTGGAGATCCAAAGGTTTATGGGAGTTCATACTTCTAGATCCAACAGTATGTGTAGAGTTAAATGGGTCAATAAGATAGTTGTTTAGAAAAGATAAAGATCGAGCATTTTATAGAAGATCGAAGGAGCGCATTTGATCCAAGATGTCACGAAGCAACGAGATGTCAAGAAGTGCATGATGTTTAATGACTGGGCAAAGGTAAAGGATAGAGATCAATGGTTAGTGCATGATCATATAATTAAAGATCTATGGTGTGTATTAAGTCAAATTGGTCAACCTTTTTGATGTTTAACAGCATTAAAATTTGAGCTCCTTATAATAAGATCAACAAAGTGTGATTGGCCAAGTTGAGCGAGGACACGAGATGATAGAAAAGTGGTCAAGGTGTAACATTTGGGAATTGGCACTATATACATTAAATATTGAATGAGATCGATGGTGAAAGATCAATCTAAATCAATGAGGACATGATATTCAACCATGGTGTTTGATGTTTAACTGTGACCGTTTTCATTTAAATATTTGAATTTTATAGAGGGAAAAACTAGTCTATGGTGTTTAGACCATGTCTTTTGATCTAGATAGAATTTTCTCATGCTGTAAAAAGTAAAGATGAATAAGACTCTATGATGCATCTAATGAACATTTTTTGAAGATCTAAAATTATATACATACAAAGATACTGAGCTCCAAAGTTTACTGTGTGTTTGTGCATGTTCTACAAGTAACCCAAAAAGGGTAATTGAGCTCATTTTGATGAAGTTTTGATATGTATTGATGAATTAGCTAATAGATCATGTTGTAGACTCCATAAGGATGATCTATGTGCCTTATGAAGGTTTGACCAATTATATGCAATATGAGCAAAGGTTTAGAAGGTGACTATATATTCGTTCATGGTGACTATATACATAGAATGTTATTTGAGTAATTTATGCTTAAATCGAAGGGTATTATGATGCATGTTGGAACTTAATGAGGACCTATATATCATGTGGAATGGTTCATACATTTGAAAAGTGTTCTTATGTTTTAATTTTCTCAGAGAAGTGTCAAAGAGCTAAATGGGTCTCCATAGGACCTAAAAGTGACTAAGGCCTATTTGAAAGTGGATTGTGCTTAAGTGTGACCCATGTGAGATGCCTTATTGGTGAATGCATGTTTTATGGCTGGCAAAGAAAGATTGTGATCTTGTTAATTCATGATTGATCTAAAAATTGTGGAACCAAATGAGATAGTTTCTAGGCTTATAGATGACTTGACTGTGAGACTTGGGAGAGATTTGAGAGAGGCTTATGTGTGTGAATTGGGGAGTGAAGGAGGGTTAAAGTGTTATGTGGATGAGTTGATGAGAATATCAATTTGAGGATTATTTGTATGACCTATTGGTCATAATTCTGTTAGCAGAATAGTGCTCTTACTATTTGAGTATGAGTGAAGGTGTAGAGTCATAATTAGAGGTCCATCATCAGGGGTTGAAGACATCAGTGCAAAGTTGGATGTTTTCATAGGTGTTGTTGTGACATCTCATCATCTAAGGTGTTTATAGCCTACTTACAAGGTGAAAATTTGTTAAAATTCTAGTTGTTGTAGCTCAACTAGATAGGTGTGGTAGCTCTTTGTGGGATTACAGTCTCACTAAAATCAAGAATGGTAGTTCTTTGATCATTTGAAGATGGTCTAAATTGGTTCTTGTTATTATAGAAAAGTAGTCCAATTACATGTTTCATTAGGTTTTATTCCTCAAGAGGATTTCACATGTATGTCATGTGTTATATGATTGATCTTGCATTATCTCCCTTGCTCATTGCTATGAATGATGTATATGCTTTATGAATTCTTATGGCAATTGATTAAGTGTTTGTAAAGATCAGAACTGAAGTTAGATTATTTTGACTCACTGATTCACCCTCCCTCTTAGTGATTGTACCTTTAATAATTAGTATCAGAGTCATTCCTTTGGTACAGGTTTAACAACTTGATGGTGATCCAAGGTATAATATGGGTCGTCTTCAAGGAGGTTCCTCTACTAAGTAAGCACCAATGTTTAATGGATCCAATTATGCTTTTTGGAGTACAAGGATGATGACATACATTATGTCCCTAGGGTTTGATGTATGACAATCTATTCTAGATGGTTATGTTTCTCCTCTTACTCTATCTAGTGCTACAAACAAGAATTTATTTGAGAACAATTCCAAAACAATAAATGCTATCACTTGTGGTCTTTCAGAGACTGAATACGTCAAGGTTATCCATTGTAAATATACTAAAGGGATATGGGAAAAAATATAGATCATTTTTAAAGAGATTCAAAGGTCAAGCTTGATAAGTTGTAGACTCACATAAGATAATTTGAAATTCTCAAAATGAACGAAGAATATTTTGTGGCATCCTTTTTGCAGAGAGTTGATGAGATTGTGAACATCATCAGAGGGCTTGGAGAGAACATTGAAGAGGCTAATATAGTCCAAAAAGTATTAAGGTATTTCTCTCTCAAGTTTGATCCAAAAGTATTTTGTATATAAGAAAGTCATGACCTTACTCAGTTGAAGATGGATCAATTGCATGTCACCCTTACTACATATGAGATGAGAGTAAATAATGATATACCTCCAAAGAAAGAAGCTACATTCAAGACAAAAATGAAGCCTAAGAAAAATTTCCAAGATAAGAAATCTAAAGAAGATGACATATCTAACATTTATGAGGATGAACTAATTGCTTTGACTACTAGGAAATTGAACACATGCTTAGGAAAGTATAAAGATAAACTACCCTTCAAATATTTCAATTGTGAAGAGATAGGACATTTTTCTAGTAAGTGCCCTCATAAACATGAGAAGAAAGATGATGGAGAGTATGGTGAAGGCCAAGATGATAACAAGAAGACATATAGGAATAAAGGATTTAGAAAGCTTAAAAATAAGAAGTCCTTCAAAAAGAAGAAGAGTCTCTACACTAAAGAAGTTTGCAACTCATCAGATAAGAGTGAAGACAGTGACTCAAAATATGATCATGAAGATGATGATCCTACTAAACATGAAGCTTTTTTCATGGCTGAGGAGGGAATTTGATCACATTAGAAGGTTTATACTTGGAGTGATTTAGATGATAATGAAGGTCAGGCTGACTGTGAGACTGTATTGATGAATGCTCTTCAAGAACCAAAGATTGAGAAGAAGATCAATAAGAAGATGAAATCTAAACTCAAAGACTATGAGGAGTAATTCAGTGTGTATGAAGCAAGAATTAATGAAGATACCAAGGATCATGAAGATATGATCAAGGATCTTAGTTATCAGTTGAAAATTCTGTCTACAAGCCTAAAAGTTAAAGATGAATGTTCAAGATATGTTTCTAAAAATGAGTATTTGAAATCTGAGTTAGAAAATACATATATTAAGGGGAAGACATTTATGAGATTTTAAAAGAGCTCATATGATCTTGATGATATTCTAAGTGGTTAAAAGAATGCTAGTGATATAACTGATCTTAGATATGAAGAAGAAGAAAATAATGTAACTCAAGATAAGATGAAGACTAATGTGAAACAGGACAATCAAACTTTGAAGATAAATCATCAGACTAGGAATGAAAGTGTTGGAAGAGTAAATACAAATCAGATCAGACAAATAGATACCATGAGGTATGCAAGATTTAATAGTTACTATTATACATGTAATCAATTTGGTCATAGGGCTAGAGAGTGTAAGAGACTTGTTAGAATTGAATCTACATGGCACTATGATAGGGGTCATCAGTCAAAAGGTGTGAACATAATTAAGTTCTTTAACTATCTTGATGTGGGACACTTTGTAAACCATTGTCCACATAAGATCAGACAAGGTGATTCCTTTTCAAAAAGGGGAGGTTGTTTTGTTTGTCATGACAAAGGATATATTTTAAGTTTTTGTCCAAACAATGTAAGACAAACTCTATTTCTATCAAGGAGTATGGTGTGTTACAATTGTGAATAGAGAGTTCTCATTGCTTGATTCTACAAAAAAGGCCATCAAGTCAAAATGAGTTCAATCAGGCTCTTAAAGTGCAAGGAAGAAGGAAAGTTAACCATGGAAACCAAAGGTCATAAGTGTGAGTCATGATGAGACTACAGATCTAAGTAATATGTTTGTTATGGTGGAGAATGCTTTAGAAGATGAAGAGTTCCAAGAGGTCTCATTGTCTGCTCATGTTGAGAGTGAAGAGACCAAGCTCAAAGAGAAGACCAAGGTGTTGGTTGAACCTAGTCCTGAGGTATATATGGGTCTAAATGAACATCCTGCTATTGTTGATCATGTCTCATGTAAATAACATCAATTGTTTGTGCCTATTGACGAGGTTCCAAGCTACAAAAAATATTTTATAGATGAAAACGTATGTCATGAATCCTTTTTATCTCCATCTATTGTTAATCCAATTCTAGATGAAAAGGAAAATGTTATAGTGGATGAGCATGTTGCTTCTCATAAGCCTAAAAAGAAGAAAAACTACAAGTATCAGATGACCAAGGAGGAGAAGGAATATGAGGAGTTATGGGCAAATTCTGATTTCACATTCTTCTAGGACATTGTGAAGTAGGGTGTCTTTCCCTATGCTTCTTAGGAGACATATTTTCATGTGTACAAGCAAGTCTATGTGATTAAGATTATAATGCCAATCAAAGAAGGTCTTAGGTTAACGGGGAGCAACAAGTTCATGAGCTTGCCCAGGGATTTGTGAAGGAGCTGTAGTATGGGATCAAAATAGGTGTTTTGAGATGGAATAATAAAATTGATTCAATGTAAAGAAGTGTATAGTGCTCAAAAAGATATGTGCATTATTTTGTGATGTGATCTAGGTGATTTTTTGGTTTGAAGGTATGTTTTGTGCTAATTGAATATTTTTGAGTGCTCTTGGTTTTCTTAGTTTTTAGCTTAAGGGCAAGCAGGCCTAAAATGGGTTATAGGAATTTACGTCTCCCAATGGTATGAAGGCTCAATTTTTTGTTTATAAGTGTGTGATGGGTGTCTCCAAGTGTGTTAAAAGTTTTAGATATGTGCATTGACCATAAAGAGGTTTGTTGACCCTATTTATTTTGAGATTTTAGGGTTTTAGACTATGCTAGAAAAGTGGTTTTCCTTATGATTTGAGGTATAAGGCTTTTTAATAGGTTGAATGGGCCAAATGGGTTGTCAAATTAAGCTTCATAGAGATATGAAGGTTTATGGTTATCAAGTTATTCAAGTTTTTGTTAATATTGAGGATTAATTGGCTAGTAGGTTTGTGAAAGAATTATGTTGTAGATGATGAACTTGGTGATGTAAATTGGTTTACATGAGGGGGCATATGAAAGTGCTCAAAATATGAATTTTTAGGTCTTGAAGATGCGTTTATTGAAAATTGTGGGCTCTGCAAGTTCTAGGTAGGGCTACAAAGAGGTTAGATAGGTTTAGTTTGAAGAAGAGTGATTTTAGCTTTATTTCTCCAAAATATCAAGGTATTTTTCTTTCAAGGTGATTTATTAAGTTGGTTTAGTGCATGTTTTATGTTTGATGAGTGGCATGAAGTTCTGTTGTTGTTTCTTATGGTAACTTGAGATAGAAGGCTAGTAAACATGTATGGTGGTTCCTAATGGTGTATGAAGATCTAAAGATGCTTAGAAGGTGAAATTGCTCAAATTTCTTAGGGGGAGTCCCTATTAGATGTTTCTTGATGTGCTTCATCATATTTTTGTTTTTTTTAATGTTCTTTCTTCATTAGTTACAGTTCTTGGTTGAAGAGAGTGTTGACATGGAGCAAGAGGAAGTTTGTCAAGGAAAGAAGAGGCAAGTTCAATGTAAGGGGGAGATTGTATCATATTTATAAAATGGTCTTCTCCTATTTCTAGTTTTTTCAAGTCCTCAAGATCAGTTGGTGCCCACTTTTCCATTGTGTCAAAGGGGGAAAAAGTTACTATTGTAGGATTGCTTGAAAAGAGAGAGAAAGTGAGCTATATATTGTTATTTATAATGGTTGTTAACATCAATGACAAAAGATTAGATTGTTATATTACTATCAATGTTGTCATGGTGATATCATGAAGGTACCCTAGTGAGTGGATGAAGAGATTTGATAGTCTAAGTGACAATGACAAAGTGTGTAATTTACTTGTTCTAGTATGCTTCAAGTATGATTGGTTGATCTTCTATTTTGGCATGGTTATAGATGTTTAGGGATGAGTATGGAATGTTTAGCATGTGTAAAAGGTCCTTAAGATATTTTATAAGATTTGAATGTTTATGTGCATGAGTTGATTTCATCTGGTTGACCATTGTTGTCATCTAGACATTTTAGCTCTAGTAGCAGAAAATCTAAGTAGGTAGTTTGATGATGCCACTATTGCCACATGGGAATGAGTCAAGGGGGATTGGTCATATGGTTGTGATCACATTATGCCTTAGTTGTTATGCATCAGATATCAAGTCATGTAATGAAGCACAATCAAAGATATGAGGATGCAAAGTTGGAAACTTGGGTAAAATTCACTATGTTCCCATACTTAGCAAAATTTACAAAAGGGATCAAGTAGAGCCAAGTATGCATGTTGATGAGGTTAGCATTCACACTAGTGAAGGTGTCAGCATAAAATTATCATATGGGTTTTTTCATTTTTGTGCCTAGTTTCTATGTGCTAATTCTCAAATCATACATTAAAACATGTCAAAAGATATGCATGTATAAAGTTGGGCTCCCAAGCCTTTTGACAATGTTTTCCCATACATAGCCAAATTTTAATGAGGTAAGAAAGACCCAAGTAGGCATTTTGATGCTGGCATATCTTATATGTGTGGATATTTTAGGATAAGGTGATCATATGGGTTTGTTCACTTTTGATCCTAGTTTATTTGTGCTAAATTTGAGATCATGAGATGAAGCGCATCAAAGGATATGCATGAGTAAATTTGGCCTTCTAGGTAGTTCTAGGCATAGTTGGATTTGTGGAAGAAATTTCTAAGTTAGCATGTTGATGATGGCATATCTCACATGTGCATGGGTACCAAGATTAGATTTTTATATGGATGGATTCTCCTATATGGGGAGATTATATGGTCCAAATATGAGATCATGCATTGAAGCATAGAAAATGTTATTAAGGCTCAAAGATGGCTTCTCAAACAGATTGCAAGGGTCCCCATAGTCAATTTGCATGATGTTAATGATCTGAACCTAGTAGAGACCCACTAGGTTATGGGAGTTCATACTTATAGATCCAATAGTGTGAATACATTCCAATGAGTCAATATGACAGTTACTTAGTAAAGATAAAGATCAAGCATCTTACAAAATATCGACAGAGCATGTTTGCTCCAAGATGTCAAGAAGCAATGGGATGGCAAGATGTGCATGATGTTTAATGACTGGAAAAAGGTAAAGTATAGAGATAAATAGTAAGTACATGATTATATAGTTGAATATATATGGTGTGTAGTAAGTCAAAGGGGACAACATGTTTAATGTTTAAAATCATTAAAATTTTACCTCCTTATAATAAGATCGACGAAGTGTGATTGGCCAAGTTGAGCGAGGACACGAGATGATATTAGAGTGGTCAAAGTTTAATGTTTAGGTATTGGAATTATGTGTATTAAAGATCAAATGAGATTGATAGTGCGAGATAAATCTAAAGTAGTGAGGACACAATATGAAAGCTTGGTGTTCAATGTTTAACTATGACAATTTTCATTTAAATATTTGAATTTTACAAAGGGAAAAATCAATTTATGGTGTGTGGACCATATCTTTTGATCTAGATAGAATTTATTCATGATGTAAAAAAGAAAAGATGAAGAGGACTCCATGACGCATTCAATGAATCTAATATAAAGATCTGAAAGTATATATAAACAAAGATATTCAATTCTAAATTTAATTATGTGTTCATGCATATTCTACAAGTAACTTGAAAAGGGTAATTGAGCTCATTTTGATGTTGTTTCAATATCTCTTGATGAATTAGCCAATGGAACATGTTGTAGACTCTATAAGGATGCCTTGTGTACATTTTTAAGATTTGATTAATCATATGTAGTATGAACAAAGGTCTAAAAGGTGATTGTATATTCGTTCATGGTGACTATATGCATAAAATGTTATTTGATGGATTTGTGCTTTAGTAGAAGGGTATTGTGATGGATGTTGGCACTTAATGAGGACCTATAGATAATGTGGAATGGGTCCATGCATTTATAAAGTGTTCCTATGTTTTAGTTTTCTTGAATAAGTGTCAAAGAGCTGAATGGGTCTCCATAGGAGCTAAAAGTGACTTAAGCCCATTTGAAAGTGGATTGTGCTTAGGTGTGACCCATGTAAGATGCATTAAGGGTGAAGGGATGTTTTTTGGCAAATAATGAAATATTATGATCTTGTTAATTTATGATTGCTATATAAATTATGGAACCAAATGTGATGGTTTCTAGGCTTGTGGATGACTTGAGTATGAGACTTGGGAGAGATTTGAGAGTGGCTTGTGTGTGTGAATTAGGGAGTGAATGAGGGGTAGAGTGTCTTATGGATGAGTTGATGAGAATATTAATTTGAGGACTATTTGTATGACCTATTGGTCATAATTTTGTTGGAAAAATAGTGCTCTTATTGTTTGAGTATGAGTAAAGGTGTAGAGTGTTAATCAAAGGTCCATCATCAGGTGTTGACTATTGTCCCTGAAAAATAACTCCTCATTTTTTTAGACAACATATGACTATTTTGGTCCTACATGGCCAAAATTGTCCCTCCCCTTTCCAAAAATTTGTTCTGAACATTCAATTTGTCATTTTCTCAACTTTTTGGTAAAAGGATTAGCAGGTTCAACCGGTTCATCAAAGGGTCTGTCATCAAGCATCAAAACAAAAGCTTGAACCGTTGAACCTTGAACCATTTTGGTTCATTAGTTCAATAGGTTTAATGACCAATTGGTTCAATGTGCTTGGTTCAAAGCTATCAAAGAGACTCAGTGAAATCAAAAGGATGAACCAATGAACCGATTGAACCTTGAACCAAAAGAGTTCAAAGTTCAATGGTTCATGGGTTCAAAGGTTCAAAGGCAGCCTCTGTCAAAGAGAGAAGCAACAAACAGGTGGTTCAACCAAGGAGCATGAAAGTGATTGAACTAGGAAGTGATGGAACAAAGAGACAGAATGAACTGATGAATCAACGAACCAATGTACTTTCAGTGGGTTCAAAGGTTTAAGGTTCAACATGGTTCAAGCGGCTAGCGACTATTGACATCCCCACGAACGTCAAATTTAAAGTAAGGGAATATCTGTTGAAATTCAAATAAAGCACAGAACTCGAAGGAAGAACCAAGTAACTGACCGAAAATATAAAATTCCTTCAGGTTTGTTCAAAGGCCAACAGAGACAGAGCAATAGAAAATGACTTTTTGTCTGAAGGAAATTATTAAGAGAAAGAGCCATTAGAATTATTTCAAAGGTATTTTCTATGGAAAAATGACTAAGGCAGAGCCCGAAGGAATTCCTTTAGACTTTTGTCTGAAGGAAAAGCTCGATTGAGGAGAAAAGGCCGCAAAAAAATGCCCGATGGAAAAAGATAAAGTATAGCGAAAGCCACCATGTGTCCATTATAAAGTAGAGCAGAAGCTGCCATGTGTCATCTTCTGTAGGACCCTCAAAGGTTTCTAAAGCTTCTATAAGTTAAGCGGAATATGTCATGTGTCTTGTTATGACTCAATGAAATGTGTCAAGTGTTTACATCCGTGTTCCCCTTTTGGAGTTGCTCAAGCAAAACGTGTCGTGGACCCTATTTTTTGTAAGTTTCTAATGAGTTTTATAACAACAGAACTTGCCACTTGTCAAAGACATAGAAATGACCCCCAAAAGACTTAGGCAAGAAGGGCTATAAAGAGCAAAGAAGCGCTTAAGCAGTGAAGAGAGGAGTGAGACCAATGGATCAGAAATATCTTTGAAAGAGTTATTTCCAGTAGGTGAAACTGTGGATCGAGTAGACTTCTGAGCGCACCAAACCAAGGATGCAGCCTATTTTCTTCCATGAAGTAAAGATAAATATGCAAAGGACAAGACGGTCCATATTAAGGAGGAGACATATCAGATGAAGGGACACACCATAGTTATGGTAGCGCACTGTTCTCAACATGGTCTCTCTAGACAAAATTGGAGACGCATTGAAGACACTAACTACAGCATGGGCCATCCCATGGAAAAGGGTGCCAATCCTTGGGTAGTTGCTATAAGTTTGTATTTTCTCTCATTTATAAAAGAGATTTTCCCCTTACTAGAAGCAAAAATCTACCTGAATTGAAAGGCATTATTGAGACTTTGAGCTCAGATTGTAATTCATATTTCTTTGATTGAATGAGAAAGCAAGTTACTTGCAGACTTTATACTGTTATAGCTTGTGCTACTTTAGGAGATTGTTCTTATGTCTACCTTCTAAAAACATTCTTTTTTATTTGATTTAACAAGCAGGACTAGTGGAGGTGATAAGGAAGGTGTCCTGAAGCCAACTACTTTCAGACTTTGTGCTGTCATAGTTGTCTTCAGTGTGTGTTTATTTTCTATTTCTGTGTAAAGGACCTTGGGATGACTTTGTGCCCCCATTATTCTTCATATTTCACTCTTGGGCAATCGAGGTGGAGACTTGGTGCTACATTTCTAGCTGCTAGTTATTCTGCACCTTTTTGTCACCTGTTATCAGAAAGATTCATGTTGCTTACAAGAACAAGCACTTCTGAGAGAAGAGAAGTGGCTTATGTCGCTTCACCAGGATTTATACTATCTAGGAAGGGATCTGGCTCTTGGTTGAATGTTACTTTTGAAAGAAGAGAAGTACCATCACCAATCACCTAGGATTTCTCCTCTGTTTGTGAGCATCATCTCTGAAAGAAAAGAGATGGATGATGTATTCTACCCCCATGTCTTACTTTTTGCTTATATATATAGTATATAGCCTCCACATATTTAATAGGGAACCTCCCCTTGATGAGAGGAGAGATTCATCCCCTTGTAATGTAATAAACCTACACATCTGGATGACCAATCTCCCTATGCTATGGTGATAGGAACTATTTTGAACGCTAGTTAGTTTTTGGTGACTCCATTGGGGACACAGTAATTTTGTGTAATTTGGAACCTCAAGTTTCAGATTGAAACATCACCTGTCTTACCCATTATCATTATAACCCTTATCCATTATAGACTCTGAAAACTCCATTCTGTGTCTTACCCATTATCATTATAGCCTTACCATCTTCCTCCATCTCTGTTATATTATTTGGTTTGCAAAACCAGAGCTACTGGAAAAGAAAGCATAGTTTGAAGCCTTAAGCTTTAAGCTAAAGCAGGGCCATTCTCTTTTCCATTTTTGTCTTATAATTTGGCAACTCCACTTAGATGTGTTATCCCTATTTTTCATAATCCAATCATGGTAGTTTGAGGCCCCTGGGGTAACTCATTTGGCCCACTTAATCTAACTCCACCCCTGCATGAGCTACCACTCAGTTCAAGGAAGAATTTCCCCAAATTCTTTGGTGATGGAAGAGTCCACCCTGATGAGCACATTGCAGCCTTCACCATAGCCTATGGTGTGATAGGGATGGAATTTGAAGATGTGGTAGTTAGGATTTTCATGGAGACACTACAAGGTGCCACTGTAGACTGGTTTTACCATTTGCAGACTGGATCAGTGACTGGCTAGGACACTATTAAAGCCAAGTTTGAAGCAATGTTCAAACCTATAGAAGATGCTCATGCTTTGCTAGCCCAACTTACGTAGATGAAGAAGGAACCTCATGAGCCCATGAGGGATTTTATTGCAAAATTTGACAAGCTGAGAAACAGGATTCCCACAGTTGCTCAGCCCACACCCGAGAACCCCAAATGCTTCTTCATAAACTCACAGCTGCTTGAAGTGAGTTTTCTGCTAAGACGTGTTGGCCGCATAGATCTTGAAGCTGCTTAAGACTTAGCCACTGAGTTAAAAGATGACCTTATCTTCGCTGGAAAGATAAGAAGGAATTCAAACAAAGGCACATCTTCCTCATCTTCTGATAACTCACTAGTAGCCACCACTGATACAATGGTGCAAAAGCTAGCAAATGAAGTGCTGGCCCTTAGAAGAAAAATGGCACAAGGGATGTAATTTGCTCCTTCATACAGAGATGTACCAAGGAGGACATTCCCTAATTAGGCACATCAAGGGCAACCTAATCGTCTTCCTCCTCCACAGAGGAACCTTTCCATTGAAGCACCTCCAGCTAACTCAGTAGTTGGGTATTTGGAAATAGAGCATGATTTCTCTTTCCAACCTGAGTTTAATTAAGAAAATGATGCTGGTCTCTTCATGGAGGATCAAGAAGAGTCAGCTAGTGACTCCCACATTGGTTTCTTGGATTACCAGGATGAACCCAAAAGTAAAGGTGAAGCATCTAAGGGATCATATGATGTGGTCACTTAGTCCCATAATTAGTCAGCTCAACAAGCTGATAAAGGAGAAATAGAGGAGCGACCTCAACCTATAATTTTAATTGCTAAGCATGGGGCCACTCTGCCTATCCAGTCAAAAGACCTAGTGATTGCTAAGAAAGTATCCCAAACATTTTTGCACCTTCTACTTCAAATTTGTAGCCTTGTCCTCCCACCCCTCCCATAAACCAAAAGGAAGAACTCCCATCCACTGTGCCTAGTCCAACCCAACCATTTGACATAATTGATCATGTCAAATGTGACAAGACCCAAACGGTGCCCCCTGCAGCGTAAACTTTGTTTGAGTCTTTAGGTAGGGATGAAATAGTAGAAGAATTGGTGGAGTGCGGAATAAGTGCAGAAGAACCCTCCCCTCCAAATGAAGAAGAATTTGAGAATTCTAAGGGGGACAATCAAGACATGTGCTAGGCTGAGCTATCAAAACAACAAATTATGGTACTAGGCCATGTTGTTGCCCATCAAAATAAGGAAAAAGAACTCTTTGCCAAAAGATCAAATATTTGTGGTTTTTAGACCAAAAGTCAAGTTTTGCTTTGGGGCAAGAAGAGAAGAAAACCAAGGGGAAGACACAGAAAAGTGGTTTCCTGGTGGAGAGTTCCATTTGCCCATCATCGATTCTGGGGACAAAATTGTTTCTTGCTGATTTATCAGGATGGGACACCATTATCATTATCTCACAATGGGTGGCATCTAAAGTGCTTCAAATCTTGAGGCGTTGGATAAGTTCATTTGTACATTTGTATATTTATGTAGTCTTTAGTTCTGTTTTGTGCCTTTCGTCTTCCTTTTTGTCACCTTTTTTTTTGGGTAGCATGACTCCGTAGCCCAATGGCACACTTTAAGGCACCAGAGATTCTGGTTTCTACTCCCCTCAGTTATTTTGAGTTGTTATCTAAAGAAATTTCCCCAACAGGAGCTAGTTGTTGTCCCTGAAAAATAACTCATTTTTTTAGACAACATATGACTATTTTGGTCATGCATGGCCAAAATTGTTCCTCCCCTTTCCAAAAATTTGTTCTGACCATTCAATTTTGTCATTTTCTCAACATTTTGGTAAAAGGATTAGCAGGTTCAATCGGTTCATCAAAGGGTCTATTGGCAAGCATCAAAACAAAAGCTTGAACCGTTGAACCATTGAACCTTGAACCATTTTGGTTCATCGGTTCAATGGGTACAATGACCAATTGGTTCAACATGCTTGGTTCAAATGTATCAAAGAGACTCAGTGAAATCAAAAGGATGAACCAATGAACCGATTGAACCTTAAACTGAAAGAGTTCAAAGTTCAATGGTTCATAGGTTCAAAGGTTCAAAGGCAGCCTCTGTCAAAGAGAGAAGCAACAAACAGGTGGTTCAATGGATGGTTCAACCAAGGAGCATGAAAGTGAATGAACCAAGAAGTGATGGAACAAAAGAGATAGAATGAACTGATGACCCAACGAACCAATGTACTTTCAACGGGTTCAAAGGTTTAAGGTTCAACATGGTTCAAGCAGCTAGTGACTATTGATAGCCCCACAGACGTCAAATTTAAAGTAAGGGAATATCTGTTGAAATTCAAATAAAGTGCAAAACTCAAAGGAAGAACCAAGTGACTGATCAAAAAGATAAAATTCCTTTGGGTTTGTTTAAAGGCCGACAGAGATAGAGCAAGAGAAAATGACTTTTTGTCTGAAGGAAATTATTAAGAGAAAGAGCCATTAGAATTCTTTTAGAGGTATTTTCTCTAGGAAAATGACTAAGGCAGAGCCCGAAGGAATTCCTTCGAACTTTTGTCTGAAGGAAAAGCCAGACTGAGGAGAAAAGCTAGCAAAAAAATGCCCAATGGAAAAAGACAAAGTGTAGCAGAAGCTGCCTCGTGTCCATTATAAATCAGAGTGGAAGCCACCACGTGTCATCTTTTGCAGGACCCCCAAAGGTTTCTAAAGCTTCTATAAGTTAAGTGGAATATGTCACGTGTCCTGTTATGACTCAACTAAACGTGACAAGTGTTTGCATCCGTGTTCTCCTTTTAGAGTTGCTCGGGCAAAACGTGTCGTGGACCCCATTTTTTGTAAGTTTCTAATGAGTTTCATAACAACGGAACTTGCCACTTGTCAAAGACACATAAAGGACCACCCAAAAACTTAGGCAAGAAGGGCTATAAAGAGCAAAGAAGCACTTAAGCAGTGAAGAGAGGAGCGAGACCAAAGGATCAAAAATATCTTCGAAAGAGTTATTTCCAGTAGGTGAGACAATGGATTGAGTAGACTTCTGAGTGCACCAAACCAAGGACACATCCTATTTTCTTCCATGAAGTAAAGACAAATATGCAAAGGACAAGACGGTCCATATTAAGGAGGAGACATATCAGATGAAGGTACATGCCATAGTTATGATAGTGCATTATTCTCAGCATGGTCTCTCTAGACAAAATTGGAGACACATTAAAGACGCTGACTATAGCATGGGCCGTACCATGGAAAAAGGTGCCAATCCTTGGGTAGTTGCTATAAGTTTGTATTTTCTCTCATTTGTAAAGAAGATCTTCCCCTTACCAGAAGTGAAACTCTGCCCAAATTGAAAGGTATTACTGAGACTTTGAGCTCAAATTGTAATTCATATTTCTTTGATTGAATGAGAAAACAAGTTACTTGCAGACTTTGTGCTGTTATAGCTTGTGCTACTTTAGGAGATTGTTCTTATGTCTATCTTCTGAAAGCATTCTTATTTATTTGATTTAACAAGCAAGACTAGTGGAGGTGATAAGGAAGGTGTTCTAAAGCCAACTACTTTCAGACTTTATGTTGTCATAGTTGTCTTCAGTGTGTGTTTATTTTTTATTTTTGTGTAAATGACCTTGGGATGACTTTGTGTCCCCATTGTTCTTCATATTTCACTCTTAGGCAGTCGAGGTGGAGACTTTGCGCTACATTTCAGGCTGTTGGTTACTCTATGCCATTTTGTCACCTATTACCAGAAAGATTCTTGTTTCTGGAAAGAACAAGCACTTCTGAGACAAGAGAAGTGCCTTCTGTCGCTTCACCAAGATTTCTACTATCCATGAAGGGATCTGGCTCTTGGCTTAATGTTACTTCTGAAAGAAGAGAAGTACCTTCACCAATCACCCAAGATTTCTCCTCTATTTGTGAACATCATCTCTGAAAGAAGAGAGATGGATGATGTATTCTACCCCTGTGTCTTACTTTATGCTTATATATATAGTATATAGCCTCCAAATATTTAATAGGGAACCTCCCCTTGATGAGAGAAGAGATTTATCCCCTTGTGATGCAGTAAACCTGGACATCTGGACAACCAATCTCCCTATGCTATGGTGATAGGAACTATTTTGAATGCCAGTTAGCTGGTCGACAAAATATTCTCCCAACATTGACGACATTATTGCAAAGGTGGATGTATTCATAGGTGTTCTTGAGGTTGATCAACATCTACAGTGGTTTTAGCCTCTTTACAATGTTAAATCTTTTTAAAATTCTAGTTGTTGTAACTCAACTAGACAGGTGTGGTAGCTCCTTGTGGGATTAAAGTCTCACTAAAATTAGGAATGGTAGTTTCTTGATCATTTGAAGATGATCTAAAGTGGTTCTTTTTATTATAGGATAGTAGTCCAATTTCAGGTTCCAGTGTGTTTTTTCCCCCAAGAGGGTTTCCCACGTATGTCATGTTTTATGTGATTGATCTTGCATTGTCTCTCTTGTTCATTGCTATGAATGATGTGTATGCTTTATGAATGCTTGTGGTAACTGATTAAGTGTTTGTAAAGATCAAAATTGAAGTCAGAATATTTGGGTTCACTGATTCAGCCCCCCTCCTCAATTATTTTACCTCCAACAAAGTGGTTGATGAAATTATCAAACAATAATATAAGAAGGTGAATAAACTCATAATAAATGTTTGCATGACTGGTATAAATCCACTATTTTAAAAATATTTTCAAAAATGTAGGATTTTTTCCAAAAAAGTACCATGGAGAAAAAATTCTTCAATAGGGTCTTGAAAAATAAAACATGTTTGGCACCCTATAAAAGGCTTGGAAAATATTTATGATTTCATTGCACAAGAACCACATATGGTTTCAAGTTTTTTGGTGCCCAAAATAGAGTTGGAATAGAAGAGAAACAACCCATGTAAGATCCATAAGAAGGCCATAGACTGAAAAAAGTGTGGACACATGTTGCAAGTGTGTCTAAAAAGTGTCCCTCATAAGGAATATGAAGTAAATTGCAAGTGCAAGAGAAGAATTTCTCTTAAGAATCAAGCTTGTAATAAAATTTACATAATGATAAGGAGTTTCATAACTCACATGTGCTAAAAATACTCTTTCATGAGTATTCTATTTGAAACTAGAACAAATAGAGACCAAATTTGCAAAGATGTTTGAAAAATATGGAGTTAAAAAAAAACATGTCAAATGGAGTTCAGGGTTAGGAGAATGAGCTCTTTTAAATTTTTGAATGAACATGGATATGAAAATGAAATTGTCTTTTTTTTTTGAATGGGGGGCCATGGTCACTTGCCACAAACCTACAATCTAATATTCAATAATATCAAAAAATGTGTTTCTAGACAGGAAAGTTTCATAATGCTCAGAGTGTGAATCTTGGTGCAAACCTCAACTGCATATAATCAATGAGGAATCATTTGGTACTCGGTTACTCAACCAAAAAATGCTCAGGGGGTTAACTACTTTTTAAACTTACAAAAAAAATAAAATCACTAATTTTTAGCTTCTGATTATTATTCACAAAGTACTTGTCAAGTAATCATGAGTACTCATCAGGTGGTCTATATGCATGTTTTACATGTCTGGACTTGTCTAGAATGCATCTAGATATGTTGACACATGTCTAAGCCTATAAATGGATGAAATTAATGATAAAACACTTATAAAATGTTTCAAAACGTGGATTTGTCTTATAAATTAAAACACACATCTTCATTGCATTCATACAAAGTTTGGAGCAATCAAGAGTGAATTAGAAAGAGAATTCAACAAAATGATTTCTAGATTAATACATTTAAAAAAATATGAGCATGTAAATGAATTATAATTTAAATATAAGCATGTTTGATAAATATTTTAAATTTTAATCTTCAAATTTCATGCATCCTGTTCAATTCCATTGAATGCTATTTTACTATTTATAATTTATGCATACTATTTTTAATTTTTGATTAAAAATATTGTTTTTAACTGTTGTAATTTTTATTTATCATTATAACTTATTTATTATAGATAATCAATCTCAATATATTCAATACTTTATCGGGGTTACATCAATATGTTTAAAATTAAATTTACAACTTTATAATGTAATGTTATTGTTTAAAATTTTATATTTTAATGTGCTAAATGTTTTTTTTTTTTAAAAAAAAAAATTTAAATGTTATTTTGAACATGTTTGCAAGTATACCATTAGCAAACAATGGCTTCCACCAATGCATCGAGGTCAGATTTAGTTAGTGGTGGGCAAACAACTCCCTTTAATTGTCACACTTTTGCATGAAAGTATGTTGTGTGGGTTGGATCATTATAAATAGTTCCAATTTATTCATTGTTCATGAAAAAATGTCAGGAGGCATAAATCATCTCAAGTACCACCTTTCATTCATTCCTCACTGTGATGTCATGCCTTATTCTAGTATCACAAAAGAGGAAAAATGAAAGATGATAGCATATCTTACACTATGGAGGAAAATAAATTAGAGAGGACAAGGATGTAAGCAGCCATGATAGTGTCCATTAATACCATGTTGATAGATGAAGAAGTGACATCTATGACAAAAATTGTGAGCTTTACTCATGGGCCACGCAAGTGCCATAACATTTCTTCATCGATTTCAATCTAGATACACTCCTTTTTGTACCTAAAAAACGTGATACACAATATCTGTTGTAAGGTACATGATGAAATAATGAGGCACATATAGATGTAAACAAAGCATGCACAAATATTTGGTACTTTAATAAACTTCCCTTTAATGTGGCGATGAGCTTATACTAGGAATATTGAGTAACAACATTGATAGTTGTAAACAAAGGGGCAAATGATGCCCTCTCTAAGAGACTTAAGTGAAAAGTTATTCTAGAATGCAGTTTTTAGATGTAAAGGTAATTGTGGAAGATCAAAAGAGATGGAAATTTTTTAGATGCACCACTCTTTTTAATGGATGGACTGTTGAAATAACTACACCTTCATCATTTTTTTGATAGCTTCAAATTATGCGATGGTTTTTTTGAAGTCTATTAATGCATCTAACAAGATAAAAAATATAAAAATTTTGATATTGATGTTTGAGTAGTTTATTTTAGAGGTGGGCATTATGAATGTTGTCCAAATTATCACAAAGAATGTAGTAACATTTGGGATGGTTGGAAAACTTTTCAAGGAGAGGCATCCATTAGTATTTTGGACCCCTTGCACGACCCATTCTCTTGAACTTCTTTTAGAGGACATAAGAAAACTTGATTGTGTGTGATCGATTGTAGAAGAAGCTATATAAATCACAAAATATATATACAATCACCATTGGGTTATCAACTTGATGAGAGATCACACCAAGGGGAAAAAACTTGTTTGAGTGGGTATCACTAGGTTTATAATGAAATTTATGACATTGCAAAGTATTTTTAGTTTGTTAACTCCTTTAAGGTAGATTTTTGTGTGTCAAGATTGGATGGACTCATTGTATTCCAAGAAAGCTGATGGAGTAAAGGTAGGGAAGATAGTTTCGGTGAGGCCTTCGAAAAGAAAGCTATATAGATCATCAAGGTAAATTGAAATTTTAATTTAAATTTCAAGTCATTTATGTTATTTTAAATTTTTTAAACTTAAAGTATTTATGTTATTTATAAGCTTTTAACTTTAATTTATTTATAACTTTGTAGGTGTTGGAACCTTTAATGAGGGTTTTGTGATTGGTGGATAAGGAGTAAAATCTAATGGATTATATTTATGAGGCTATGTATAAGGACAAAGAGACCATCTAAAACTATTATAGGGGGATTGTGTCAAATTTAATCCCATTTGGGAGTTGATTGATTATAATGGTATAATCAAATCCACCAACCCATCCATGTAGTGGCATATCACCTCAACCACATAATTTTCTACTTTGATGGCTTCGTAGATGTTAGTGGAGAAGTTATGGAGGGGATATCAACATCTATTAAGAGTATAATATAAGACATTGAGGTGAGGGACATCATTATTTTAGAGTTTATAATGACAAGCAAGCTAGAGGGAGGCTCTTGTATTTAACACTATCTATTTGAGGGAGAGCCATGAAGTCACCAAGTAATAGAAAATGAAGTTTTTACTTGTACCTTACTAGTTACAAATTTAAAATTATTAATCACTTAAAATATTTTGAATATATCTTATTTATAGGGTCATGGTGGGAACATTAGGGTGAGAACAACCCACATCTTTAAAGGCTACTTGTCTACATTTTACCTCAACCTTGAAGTGCTTCTAGATATAAGCACAACTATAATGAATTTAATGCTATTCAAATGGAGAAGTTGATGCAGGTGCATATACATAGTAGATTAAATTTTGTATATTTTTGTCTTTTATGCATTTAGAGAATCAAGTTTTATCAATAATAAGCCTTTTCCATGATTTATTTGTCTTGTCTTGGTCATTTTGGGATGTTTCTAGTTTTCTCACAAAAACAGTGAATTCAAATTTTTGAATTTGTTGTAAAGAGTTGAAGGGTTTTCTTGTCTCCTAAAATAATGAAAAGTCTCAATCATTTATGTAGGGGTATAATAGGGTATTATGACATGTTTTAAGTGGTTGTAATGTATTAAACTCATCCTTTATCAATTAAAGCCTCAACCATGGTTAATTTGAGTTAAGTTCACTAGTTAATTAGATATTTAGAGAAATTGTAGGAGTTGGAGCAAAGAGTAGAGGATTATGAGAGAGTAGGTACATGGGTAGAGTTTTGGAAGATATAAAATATAGATCAACATTCAAAATTTAAATATAAGAGGGAAAAAACTTAGAAACAAGGTATTTTGGCTAGATTGTATCATAAGTTTGCATAAACATAATGAAAAACTTGTTCATTTGAGTTTCTATTTACAATTCCAAGTTAAGTATTCATGTAAGTGAATTTTAGTGTTTTTATACAATCGTACATTTGTGTTTGGTATGTTTTCATTTTATTTTTAGAGTTACAAAAAAAGTACAAGTTTTTTGTTGTTTAGGAACTTACAGGTACAACGTAAGAAAAGTTGTTTTATCCACTTTTTAAGATTGTTCAAAGTTTTAAATTCTAGGCAAGAGTAGGTATTAGTGGGGCATACCTTCTCCAAGTGGAATATTTGATAAAGAGTCTATAAAATTTAAATTATATATTTTTTGAATGCTCTCGACCTATACATAGGTCTGCTACGGGTTTCTACACAAAAATCGCTCTAAAATGAAAATTAACCCTATAAAATTCATAAAACATTGTCCAGATGTGTATTAAGATGTTCGTAAACTTTTAAAATTTGTTGTAAAGTGGTTTGGCATGCATAAATAAATATATTCTAAAAACTCAGAAAACAAGCTTAATTGTAAAGGCTATAAACCCTTTGTTTTAGCATATTTTGAATTTTCAAGCAAATCAAAAGGTAAAGATCAATAATATAAGTGATAAGAACTTTAAATAAATATGATAAATAATTTTTCATTACAAATACTCCTTATTTTTTCGTATGTTTTCATAAATAAGGTTAATAAGGTTTGTAGGCCTAGATTCTCATTGACATGAGTTGTAAATTAATTCTTCCTTTACCCATCAACATCATTTTTGGTATCAAAGCCAGGTTTTATTTAATTTAGAATTTATCTAAGGATAAATATCTCATTAATAGAAGTTAAGAGTAGGTTGTGAAAAATGAACTTTCTAGAGAATACAAGAATGACAATTAGAGTAGTTAGAAGTGGTGCTAGGGTAGGTCAGAGAAGACAACCAACAGATGCTTTGCTAGAGGAGACAATAAATTTGTAAGAATGTTTAGAGGTAATAGAAGCCAATAAAATAATAGGTGTTGTGAAAGGTGATGTGAGTGAAGGAGAGGAATAACCACAATAATAAGTGGCAGAGCAAAAAGAAGAAGAGAGAATGGAAGAATGATTCCTAAAAGTAGTCATAGGAATATGGTCTAAGCCGAAACTATAAGTCCTAATATATGAAGGTCGCTTGAATGTTGAATAAATTTTTGATTTGATAGTTACAATGGATAAGTATTTTAAATATAAAGGAATAAAGGATGAAAATAAAGTGAAGTTTTTTAATATAATATTGAGAGGTCATGCATCCCTTTGGTGGGATGGAGTTTGAGATAAGAGGAGAAAGAAAGATAAACCAAAGATAAAAAGTTGGGATAGAATGATAACTAAATTAAAAGGTAAATTCATGCTAAAATATTACTAGACTAATCTATTTAATAAGCATCAATATCTCAAATAAAAGAACATGATAGTGAAAGACTATACAAAGGAGTTCTAGAGATTAACAATCAGATCAAGTCATATAGAAGAAGTTGTGGAAAAGGCAGAAAGGAGGAAAGGTATATCAATGGTCTAAGTTTTAATATAAAATATGCAACCAATATTTTATCCCCAAGATTATTTAAGGAAGCATACTAATTTGTACTCAAATTAGAGAAAAAACTATCTTGAAAGCAAACACACTAATAACATGATGGTAAAAGGAAGTTGCAAGTCTAAAATGAGGAATAAAGCATTTCTCAAGGTCAAATTCAAATTATAAGAGGAGGGTACCCATTCAGAGGTAGAACTCCATACATAAGAGGCAAATTAATAGGCTTTCGGGGTAAGTGTTTAAGGTGTAATAAATATATAGGCCACAAATAATATAAGTTCCTAGAGAATATGTAAACAAGTCATGATAGAAGAGGAGAAAATATTAAAACAAGTCAAATTGCTCAAGCTAAAGAGGAGAGTGTGAGATCACCATCACATGTGCATGAACCTAAAGTAGAAGCATCTTTCTTGATGAAAATAATATAACTCAAGCTAAATAAGGAAGTGAAAGAACCAGCCCAAAGAAAGACCTTATTTAGGACCACATGCAAATCTAAAGGTAAGTGCGGAAAAGTGATCATTGATAGTTTTAGTATAACAATTTAGTTTCTTCTCAAATATTTTTAAAAAAGGCTTAAATAACTTAATAAAGTGTCATGGCTTCAAAAGGGGAATCAATTATTAGTCACTGAATAATAAAAAGTTAAATTTCAGATAAGTAGTTATAAATATGAAATGTTGTGTGACATCATTCCCATGGATGTCTTCCATGTCTTATTGGGGAGACCTTAACAATTTGATAGGAAAGCCATAGATGATGGAAGAAGCAATACATATACTTTTTTATAAAGATGGTAAAAAGCATACACTAATACCATTGAAAGTTGATAATGCAGTAGTAGAAGATAGTATTAAGGTATTACTAGTAAGTAGAAAAGAGTTCCTATAGCTTGTCAAAGAAGAAAAAATAGGTTGTGCACTAGTTTTCAAGCCTAAGATAGTTATAAAAATCACTAAACTAACTAATATACCCTTAGAGATTCAAAAATTGCAAAATGAATTTATTTATATAGTATTGGATGGGTCACCTAATGAATTGACACTTATGAGAAGCATACACCATCATATAGACTTCATTCTAAGAGCTAGTCTACTAAGCAAGGTATCTTATAGAATGACACCAAAAGAGAATGACGAGTTAAAGAGACACGTACATGAATTATTAGACAAAGTTCTATTAAGGATATTTTAAGTCCATGTTTTTTACCAATAGTCCTAACCCCTAAGAAAGATGAGGGATGAAGAATGTGCATGGACTCTAGAGTTATAAATAAGATCATATTCAAGTACAAAATTTTATTTTTTAGAATCGATGATCAAATGGATTGTATAAGTGGTTCAAGGTAATTTTCCAAGATAAATTTGAAAAGTAGCTATCGTCAAATAAGGATCAAAGAGAAAGATGAATGGAAACAGCTTTTTGAGACCAATGTTGGATTGTATGAATGGATTGCAATTCTATTTGGGATGACTATTACTCCAAACACTTTTATGAGGCTTATGAATGAAATGTTCAAGGATTTCACTGGTAAGGATTTCATTATTTACCTAAATGATAGCCTGATTTAAAGTCAGTAAAAAAAACATCTTAAACACCTTAGAATGGTCTTAAATAAGTTGTAAGAAAACTAGTTGCTAATCAATCTCAAGAAGTGCACCTTTATTAAGACATAGTTTATTTGAGATTCGTCATTTCTTAATAATAATTTAATATGGAAAAAAGATAAGGTCAAATCCATAACAAAATGGCCTATTCCAATTAGTGTATTTCAGGTAAGGATTTTTCATGGTTTGACTAGCTTTTAGAGAAAGTTCATTAGGAATTTTAATGGTATTTGTGCTCCAATAGTTGAAACCATCAAAGGGAACAAAATGAAATTTTAGTGGAAATAATCAAATAAGAAAAGTTTTAAACTTCTAAAAATATATATTACAGAACAACCTATTCTAGTTGTTCCTAACTTTAACAAGCTTCTCCGAGTATAATGTGATACTAGTGGGTTCGTAATAGGATTTTTTTTGAGCCAAGAGGAAAGACCTATTGCCTATTTCAGTGAGAAACTCAATTAAATAAAGAATAAATACCCAACCTATGATTAGGATTTCTATGCCATTATGCAAGCCTTGAATAAATGGAGGCCCTACTTATTATTTAAAGAATTTATGCTTTATAAATATAACCATGCCATGTAATTTAGTAATAGTCAAAGTAAATTGATTCAAAAGCACATGAAATGGATTGAGGTTTTGAAAATTTTTTGTTTTTGTTTTCAAGCATAAGAGTGGGTAAGCCAACAAGTTATAGATGAATTAAGTATAATAAATCTGATTGTGCATGAATCTCAAGTGAATATTTTAGGATTTGAATCATTGAAAGACTTGTGTAAGGAATTTATTGATTTCAAAGATGCCTATGAATCTTGTGACAATCCTATAAGCATGGATAATAATCCATGGATGGATTATAAGATACAAGAATGATTATTATTCAGAGGTAGCCAATTAAGCATATCTAGAGGATCCATGAGAGAAAATCTGTGAAAGAAAAAATAAGTGGCATCTTAGTAGGGCATTTTTGGCAAACATAAACATTGGATCAATTAAATGTACATTACTATTTTCCAATTATGTAAGCTGATGTGGATAAGTTTGTGGAGAAATGCAAATTTTTCTAACATGATATAGGGAAACGTCAGAATGTGGGCCTATACCAACCATTGCCTATTTCAAATAGGCTATGGGATGCAATAAGCATGGATTTTGTGCTTGGGATTCCAAGGAAACAATAAGGTAATAACTCCATCCTTTTAGTGGTTGATGTGTTTCTTAAAATGGCACATTTCATAGCTTGAAAGAAAACAAGTGATGCCACCAATATTATAAACTTATTTTTTAATGAGCTAGTAAGATTGCATGGGCTTCCTAGAAGTATTGTGTTTGATATGGATACAAAGTTTGTGAGAATTTTTTTGATAACACTTTAGAATAAATTTGGAACTACCTTGACCTTTAGTTCATCTTATCCTCCTCAGACTGATGGTTAAAATTAATTTGTTAACATAAGTCTAGGAAACACACTCAAATATTTAGTAAGTGATCATCTAAAATAATGAGATCAAACACTAGATCAAGAACAATTTGCATACAATGATTCTCCAAAAATAACTACATACCACATCCCATTCCAAATTATTTTTGGAATAAATCCAAGAAGAGTCTATGAGCTGATAAACTTGGGTGAGCAAGAGAAAAAAGTGTTGAAGGTGAACATTGTACCATAGCTATGCAAGAGTTTCATGAATAAGTCAACAAACAACTAAAGATAATCACAAGTATAAAGGGAGTGATGATATGAGAAGAAAATAATAAAATTTTGAGATAGGTTATTTGGTCCTAGCACATCTTAGAAAAGAGACATTTTCTAAAGGAGAATATAGCAAACTGAATTTGAAGAAAATTGGACCTTGTAAGGTAATAAGTAAATTTTATACCAATGCTTATGAGTTGGAACTCCCATTTGAAATTGATATTTCATCCATTTTTAATGTGTCATAACTCTATCTTTTTTGAGGAGAGGAAAACACAATAAATGCATCTGAAGGCATTGATGAATAAGACATTAACTTGGAATAATAATTACCTAAGGTAAAAATAGATGAGATAGAAGCTATTCTAGACAAAAAGTTGGTAAAAAGAGAAAGAGGTAAAGAGTAATTTAAATACTTGGTTAAATGGAGAAACCATCCACTTGAAGATGTAATATAGATGACACCTTCATAAATAATTAAACATGACAACAATGTTGAAGACCTCATGAGTAGGAGCTCATGAATAATTTTTGCTCTCTAAATAGGTGCATGTACATAGTAGGTTGAAATTTGTATATTTAGTTCTTTTAGAGGTTTACAGAGTCAATTTTTGTCAATAATAAGCCTTTACCATGCTTCATTTGTCTTTTCTTGGTTATTTTAAAGTCTTTCTAGTTTTCCTGCCAAAATAATGAATTCATCTTTTTGAATTTATTATAAAGAGTTGAAGGGGTTTCTTGTCTCCTGTAATAATTCGAAGTCATGATCCTACATGTAGGGGTATAATAGGGTCTTATTACATGTTTTAAGTGGTTATAATTTATTAAACTCATACTAAATTTATTAAACTCATACTAAATCAAGTAAAAACTCAACTAAGGTCAATTTGAGTTGAGTTCACTAGTTAGTTAGATAGTTGGAGAAATTGTAGGAGTTGGAGTCAAAAGTGAAGGATTAGGAGAGATAATGTATGTGGGTAGAGTTTTAGAAGACATAAAATAGAGATCAAGATTTAAATATTTAAATAAAAAGGTGAAAAAGGCTCATAAATAGGGTATTTTGGTTGGTTTGCATAAACATAATTGAAAAAAAAAAAATCGTTCTAGTTTCTCTTTACAATTACAAGTTGAGTATTCATGTGATTGAATTTTAATGTTCTAAAATCATACATTTGTTTTTAAAAGGTGTTCATTTGATTTTCAATGTTATAAAAGAAGTATAGGTTTTCTATTGTCTAGAAACCTACAAGTATAGCTTAAGAAAAGTTGTTTTATCTACTTTTTAAGATTGTTCAAAGTTTTAAATTATATGGAAGAGTAGGTATTGGTAGGTCAGACCTTATATAGGTAAAATATTTGTAAAAGAGTATCTAGACTTTAAATTATACAAATTTTAAATTCCCTTGGCTTATACATAGGCCTACTAGGGTTTTCATTATAAAAATTATAGTAAAATTAAAATGAAACCTCCAAAATTTATAAAACTTTGTAAAAAGGTGTATTAGGATGTACATGAAATGTTTCAAGTGGTTGTAAAGTGTTTTGTTGTTTATAATGAAAGATATTCTAAAAACTTAGAAAACAAGCCTAATTATAAAGGCTATAAACCCTTGTTTTAGCATATTTTAAATTTTAAATCAAACGAAAGGGTGAAGATCAAAAGGATGAGTTGGAAGAACATTAAATGAACATGATAAATATTTTTTTGTACAAATATTTCTTGTTTTTTCTTAAGTTGTCATAAATAAGCTTAAAAAGGCTTATAGGCTTAGTTTCTCATTCAATCAAGATGCAAATTGATTCTTCTTTTACCCATCAACAACATAAATTCAACAAGTTGAGCCAAAAATGACTCGATGACTTAGTTTTTGTGAAATAAAATGTTTGAATTCACATAAAAAATTTGGATAATGCATCACAAAATCATGTTGATTTTAGATGAGATCGATCCCTATAGTGATTGTACTACATAGGGAGAGGCCCCCATGTTCACATAGGATGAGATTGCTAATTTGGAGAGAAGCTATGGAGGGTGCAAATATAACATAAGGAACAAATATTAGATTGGAGGACATCTAATTTAACCTATTTTGGGAAATATTAGTTTATTATTTTTAATTTAGTTAAAAGGTCTAAGTAGTAAAATAAGTAAATAAATATGCAATAACTAAGCTACTAATTTGTGTAAATTAGATTGCAATTTTAACTTTTCTAAAAATAGTAATAAAATTAAAAAATAAGATTTAATTAGAAACTAGCTGATATGACTGAAACAAGATCTAATATTCACTATGTAGGACTAGGACACTATCAAAAACTGAGATCTAACCTTCATTTTATGATTGAATAGGAGTGTCAAAAGTGGACAGGAATGGCACTGACACTGTAGTCCACCTCTACCACTATTGTCTTGAGGATCTGAGCTTTCTGGGTTTTGTTCACTATGTTTTTGTGACCCTATCCATGAAGTTTCAACATATGGAAGTTTTTAGAGCCCCTTATAGAGTAGATTATCTCTTCAAACCCTATACTCCATTGTTCTTTGACCAATTTAAAAAAAGAAGGGGGTTAGTGTGTGTAAAATTCACTGAACATGTATCCACACCCCTTGTATGGGCATGCTACCTACATACCAATACTTTGAAGAGGGATCAAGCCATATGCAGTTCTCTTACTTGATATGTTTTGTGAAATTGAGTGTATTAATATTCAAAATGCTAAATTGAATGTACTTGAAATAGCTAGGGACTGGTGTAAGGATTTGAATAAGTTTGTAAGTATATTGGCTGGTTGTATGCAAAGAATAAGGAAGATTGTTTGAGTAGTCTTTTTTTCTTAGGGATATTTTTCAACAAACCTTTTAAATGATCTTTGAATGGGCTTTTATAGGGATCTATTGGTCATGTGTTCAATGTGCTCAAGTTAGGATGAGAAGGAGAAGGATGGGGAACTGAAAAGAATTGACCATTGGGGTCAAAATTTTACTTGGATAGGAGCATCAAAATTGGGTAGGAGTGGCACTGGCACTATAGTCCAAGTATGGCACTATTGTCCTAAATTGATGGAACCTAGGGGGATCGATTAGTCATGCAAAAAGGGGTCTAGCTCAATTGGGATCAAGTCTAGAAGGCTACAGATGATTGAGAATCAGTGAAAAGATGCCTATAAGGGTCATGAGAGAAAGCAAGAGGAACCTATGGGTTAGATGTCTTAAAAAACTATAGTCAATATTTTTTAGTGCACCAGTTTTGGAGTGGCTTTCATACAAGCCTAATCTCCATCTTTCAAAGTGGCCAAGATTTGCCAATTTTATAGCATACATTTTTCTATCCACACCAACATTGTCAAATTCCAGATCAACAGTTTTTAGTATAGTTTTTATAGTTTTTTAGTACACTTTTTTAAGACATCCAAGATACCTCAATTGTGTTTGAATCAGAATTGGAGGAACTATAACTAGTGGAGAAACTATAACTAGACGCTGAACTGAAACTGGTGACTACAAAGTAAGAGATGGCTCTAAAGTGGGGATTGGTAACTCATATGGAACTCCACCAACTATAGAAACCTAATTAACATGAATTTATTTCATGTATTTATGAATTGTAGAAGGTACTACTCAAAGTTTATAAATCTATGGTTGACCAAGTAACATATTGAAAACTCCTACATTGGGAACAATAGTGAATGGTGTTGTCATGTGTGTTAGACTAACATATAGAGGAAGTACAATCTTACCTAATGAACTCTATATGTTCCCATTGAATATATATATATATATATATATATATATATATATATATATATATATATATATATATATATATATATCTTTTGGGGTAATATCCTACTCTGAATATCCCAAATGTTGTAATAATGTCATCATGCACATGTTCACACTAGGTCCATTTTCTATGAGAACACTATGAATAAGATGATTGTGAATATAGGCTCTGATAAAGAGTGCATGATAATCTGAATCATCCTCAACTATCTCCTACTTTGAGGAGATGGAACGTCTAGATAAAACTCTGGAATTGTATACTATAGTGTCCCCTTCTAACTAGTATTCAGGCATTGTTAGAGTTTGGCTTATCATTGGACCCTTATAGGCCAAGGAGTTGATGAGAGTGTCATTTGGGTAGTTGTTTATGGCTTCACATTTTATTTTTTATGGTTTTGGGGTGAGAATATATTTCTCATGTTATAATGTTTATTTTCACTTTATATTATAATAATATTTTAACATTATTAAAGTGTAATTAAATATTATTTTAAAGGGAGAATCTTCTAGAAGGGGCCAATCCCTCTTGGTGAAAAAGAATAAATAGAGAAATAAGATCATTGTTTCACATATAGTACATGACATTTACTTTGATGAATTACTTATGGAGCCTAGGGTTTCTCTAAATTTCTATTTTAGTCATTGAGAATGGTCACTCTCTTTGATTGGCATTATAGAAGTGGTGAAAGATCCTCTAAAGGGTTGCATAATTTGGGTGAGAGATACTTCAATCTTTCACATTGGGTTTTATTGTTTCAACATTCATGGAGGTCGATTGGGTGTAGAGTCTTCAGCTTTGTGCCTTTTGACTTCTATTTTAGCATCATTTTTGCTGAGGAGAGAATGGCATTCCATTTGAGAGTATTTAGAGAGTTTGAAGGTGCATATCAGAGTTGTAACTTGTTGTCATGGAGGTTAACTAGCTTACATGAGACCTACATATTTGCTCATAACTTTCAATTGGAGAGGCGTATCATTTTGGGTATTTGAGTAATCAATTGCTATTGCCGAGAAAATCATTTCAAGGATAATTTGGAGGAGGTTAAAGACTGAAATTATTTATTGTTTGATTTGCACCACCATGGTAGGGGTGACCAGATTCAGGGAGGGAAATTTCACCTTTGAAAGGTTCAAAAAATTATACAAAAATTATGAGTTCATTGTTGAGCATTGGTCTTTAATTTGGCATCAATAAATCAGGTTCTTGGTCTCAATTTGCCTATGCAATTATCAATTTTCTGAGTACATTGTATGCAAATTTTGTGGCAGCCATTAAAGCTCATTCATACTTCATTTTGGCTTGGTATTAATTGATATTTTACATATTGTAAGTCTAAAATTTGTAATAAAAAACATCATATCAGCAAACAATGAGTTTTCAGACTTCCTCATTCTTGAATTGCATGACAAATGTTTATCAAAGTGTCTATTGTTGTAGATGCACTTTCTCATTATATTATTCATATATTTGCATTTAAAAATACAAAAAAATGCAAAGAGTTTAATTGCATTTAGTTATTTTCTTAGACATCATAGAAGTCCTTTGAAGGCATACAAATCATATTTGATATCCATTCAAACAAGCAATCAGAAAGTATATAATTTTCAAGACAAGTGTTTGACGAAATACTTTAGTAGTCAGAATTTAAAATTAAAGGCCAAAATTGTAAGGGTATTTACATATACATCAATCATGTTGCTCAAATGATGTTTCTCAACTGAAGGTGCCCTATTGTGTCTGGTTGCGGATGTGCATGATATGCATGGTGAACCCTTGATGTGTCCCTTGCTTCTTGTTTAGAATTTTGTGGAAAAAGATCTAAAAAGTTTTTCAAAGTTTTATCCTATGTTTGCTTTTCTTGAGGAGGCTCAACTGAAGTGCCAAGATCAATATGATTGACATCTATCAAATCTTGTATCTTGTGTCTCAAACTGATGCATCTATTTATTGTATGGCTTGGTGCCCTATGAAATTTGAAAAATGCATGCTAATCATATTCCCATGGAAGAGGCTTTGTTGGGTCAACTTACCAAATAGGAGGGAGAGATATGATGTTACATTCTAATAGATTTTATAAAACTTTAGCTGGAGAAACTGCCAGATTGGTAAAAGTATGTCGAGGAGGTGTTGATAAAACCACTCACTAAAGGGGCTCAAAATCCATATTAACTGTAGGTTGATTTTGACTCTTACTATCATTGACCTTGACTTTGTATGAGACTTTATTTTTACTCTTGTTTTTTATTTTTGAGATATTTTTGTACTTGAGTTTTTCCATTGAAATTAGTTTGACTTATCTTTCCTTTAGTGTGTGACATAATCTAGTGAAGGAAGATAATCTTTTGAGAATAATTGATTCATGTAAAGATGGTAAGAGACTCTATTTGAAGTGATTTTTTAACTCTTGGATGGCCATGGGGCTAGTCATCTTACCCAAAATAGTTTGATATCAAAGAACATAATCTATGAGATGCTCATTTGACCTTGACTATGAGCTGCTCATGCTCAACCTTCAAAGAACCTAGCTCGATCTTCAATTGATCACACTCTACTTCTCTTGATCTTAGGCTTACATTTGAAACCTTTAACTAATTCTTGATAACCTTAATGGTTTTCTCATTCCTTGTGGTATATTTGACCATGTCACCCTTCAAAGCACATATCTAATCCTAAAGTGCTTTGATCACATACTTTAACTCTTGAGTCTCTTGCCTTAGTTGCTTAGTCATCTTGTGCTTTTAGGATCACCTTCAAGCTTTCAATCCATCTCAAAAGGAAGTAATATGATATTAATTGTTGGAAGCACAGTGACTAAGAGGGGGGTGAAATAGTGCCCTTAAAATAATGATTCTTTTCATTTAACCTTTGAAACCAATATAGTGATCAAGCAATGCATATAAAATCAATCACATAAACATGAAGTAAGATATCAACATATGAACACAAGAGATATGTGGGAAACCCTCATGGGGAATAAAACCCATTGAAACCTACAAATGGACTATAGTCTTATAATTCCAAGATCCAAATTTAATGAAGCATGAACTCCATAAAGAGTACCAACCGCTACCTAGTCAAGTACCCACTCAACTAGTTTTTAACAACCACCAACTTGAAAGGAGGCACAAACCCCCTAATCATCCACTTCAAGAATACTTATTCAAGAACTAAATTTTAAGGAAACTCTCATTCCTTCTTAACAAAGCACCAACTCAATCAAAACCAACATGATCACCTCTAGACACCTTGTTACTCAATCCATAGATGGTGACCTCTTCTTTAGCTCTCTATCTTATCTGTCTAAATTCCACTCACTATCATACATTAGGAATACATCTTTGATGCATCTTTAATAGTCGCTCAAAAAACAATCAACTCATTCAGCTCTTCTCATCCTTCTACCCCTCTCAAAATAGCCTCTAGGCTTCTTCGCTCAATCATGTCTCTTACTAAGCTTATTATGTCAATTGACCTTGTCATCATACTTAGAAATTTTGTTGGATATTCATGAATAATCCTCTAATCGCCTTTGATGGTCTTCATGACCTCCTTCTACTCCTCAAATTGATCTTTTATTCATTTGTACTCACATGCCTCTTATTAGCCCAAATAGGCCTATTATGCCTTGTACTTATACCAATCACTAGATCACTCACACTCTTGGTTATCCAAGACATTAATCCATTAGGTTCAAACCCAAAAACTATCTTATTACATGTTACACATATGAATAAATCAAAATAATATCACCATTAGGTCAACCAAACTCACTTAGACCTCTTTCTTCTTTTAGGCCGACTTAAAGACCTAATTGGAATTAGGTCTATCTTTTCCATGTAACAATTTCATTATCTCTGTCCAAGATGGTCCATACTAATGAACTCAAACCTTTCAAACACTTAGCTGGAAATCTCAACCAACCTTCTCCATCCTCAATAAGTCACAAATCCTTCACTCACATCTTGAAATCACCATGATGCCTTATCTTTAAAGACAAACCTCAAATAACCTATAGAAACACAATCTAGGAACAATCCCATATAATGGAAACTTTATGACCTCTGGTCATCATCAATCTCATTAGACTCCATCACTCAGGTTCTAAAGACTCACGAACACCTCATCAAAAAGCTAACTCAAAACTATCAATTTGTTCAAAACCTAGTCATTAGCAATTTGATCTCAATCATTAGTATATGCTCTTTCAAACACTCCAAATTCATATATAATATCCTATATAATATATAAGACATCATCACATGCTTGGTATACTTCCAAACTAGTCATAATGGCACAGGAACATCAATCTCACTAACACAAAAAACTACCAAAGACTCTGAAAACATAGTTTGAATGAATGTTATTTTCAACTCCTATAAGGACACTTTCATGAATTATCATGCACATGAATAGTTATTATGTGACCTTTAAAACATCCTCCAATAGATATATCATAAGATCTAGTTTAAACTATTGGTCTTGCAAATCAATTTGGTAATCTTCTCTTTCACAATTTTAACACAGCCAAATAAGCCATCTTAGCTTCCATATTTCAACTTCTTAAAATGACTCTCAACCTTATACAAAGCATGTATATGTATTTTAGATCCTAAAAATAACCTAAGTTTCATTTTATGCTTTAGTAAAGTGCATTTAGCCTCAAACTGATCATTCTCACATACTTAGAACTTTGTTTTGCCTTGTGAACTAGTCATGATGATCTTGCATTCCAATACCTATGTAGATATAATAAATAAGTCTCAATGAATGAATATTATCCTTATATATATTTATAACATTTATAAACACAAATATATAGGTCTAATGTCAAATATGGAAGAGATAGACCAAACTCAGAACCTTACACCTTTATTGTCTCATCTTCACTAGATAGGTCATCTTGTGAAGACCATTTTCATTGACATTCAAAACATATAATCAATATGTACATGTGTTATAAGTATTTAAAAACAATCCCATGTAATTAGATCCATTCCTAATCCATGGCAACACATCGCTAATCTTATTCTCACTTTTGCCTAGTTTTTCTCACTCTCTTTACTATTGGACTTTTTAATAATAAGTCAACTTTCATGACTAGTTTAGCATATTTTAGATCTCTAACTTACATATAAACCACCATGGTAATAAATAATAATTCATAAGCTTCAACCTCCATGCATTATGCAACTTTGACTTAGTTAACTATGCCTATTATACAAAGTTTCTATAGAATAAGGGATTTCTTATAGCTTCCACTCACTTTTTCGATAGACCAATACCATTTGGTGGTACTTTGGAGAGTATTATACATTTTCCAATCACTAAAATAGGTCAACCAAACCATTATGAGCACTTTCTAATAATATCTTCCATATTGAGTCATTATGAGGGTTTTAGGAGGGTTCTAGATCGGTTTCCAGTTTTAACATTTGTTGATAAAACTCTACCCCTAAAACTAACTCGTAATAAATGGAAATAATTGCTATGACCCTTTTAAATCTATTCCAAATATCTCATCTTCCCATGCAATAGTCACATGTGCCAAAAAACATGAGAAAATCCTTCTTGGGTCTTCATCTCTTCATTGTGCACATACAAGAGACCTTCAAACTCATTTTTATGCTTTGTCATTTAACTTAGGACTTGAAACTATATGAGAACTCTTGAAACACATTTTTACACCTCTATTGATGCTTATTGATCATACTTTCCTTAGAACCTGAACATCATACACCATTTGGTCACATTTTATCACTTTGCACTTAGGTTCTTGAGTTGCAAATCCTATTAGGCCTAGTAATAGACCCTTTAGCTATTGTTCATGCACTTTCCACCTTATTCACATGTTTAAAAAAAATTCACATTCTCTACCATTACTTTTCATCCTTTATAGGTCTTGTTAACACCTTATGACCCCTAGTTAGATCAGACAGAGTCTAAGACTAGTTTATTTACATATTAGACATCTAGGTCTTACCTCTGTAGGAATACTTTGAAACATACCTAGGTGATTCAATAATTCATATTCATGTTCAAATGTTCTCAGACATCCTCTTATGCCTCTATGCATTCATCTCATAGAGCAATCATGTTTCTTCTTATGCTAGACTAGGCATCCATACACAAGCGTTCTCAAGAACCTTGTACTCAAGAATAAGTATATAAATATGCATACCATGTGCATATCCTTGACATTAGCCATATAAAAATCATTAGGTTGCCTTCAAATTCTCACTCTAAACTCATGAAGCTCTGAATATCTTTCACCAAGACACCTATATATGCTTCAAAACATCTACCTTGTCCTCACTAATCTAAAATACTAGCATATGCCCTAAAAACTACCAACTGACCTCTTTGTCATTAATGCATCATGTATCCAAGACAAATTTTGACATTAATGACAACCTATGAAATTAATGACCATGATCAGTAATTTTTTTATATGAATGTATTTAACTATATTTTATTACTATTAAATATTATCATTGTTGGTGAAGTCTTTTTTTACAATTGTGCACCTTCAATTGTAAAATATTTTACTAAACTTGATCATTTAGACCATCCAAACTTAGGGTTTTTTTCCCTTCACATTCTAAAGTTTTTTTATGCCTATTTCAACTCTGATATTTAGGTCTTCCTATTAGACGTACAATCACAAAAAGCGGGGATGAATCAGTGAGCCTAGATATTTCAATTTCAATTCCAATCCTTTCGAAATATTAACCAATCATCATATGTCAACTTGATTAAGCAAGATTAATAAGAGAGCTCATTCATTCAATGTATACACAACATTAAACACACAACACATAGTTCCTATGGGAAACTATCAGGAGGAATAAAACCCACTCTCAACCCTGAAACACATGGACTACTTATCCTATAAGAGATTACAAACAAGAGATTGATCAAGTCCATTTGACTAGGATTTAGTGAAACATCATTTTCATAAGGAACATGTACCCCTAAGATATTCAAGTCTTTTTGACCACCTTTTAGTTAAGTTATTTTGACCAATAACCTTTTTCAAGTCCTTCTAACCTAAGGCCTTTTGTAAAACCCCTGTTTCACAAGGAGCACTTACCCCTAAGGAAAATCAAGTCCTTTTGACCACCTATGAGATGAACACCTCCTCCTTTGAACTGATGTCTTAAACACCTAATGATGGAACTCTAATAACACAACCTCCTTCACATCTTCACACACTCACATGCATCTAAAAACCACCTTTTGGATCACTCCACACTTCTCATGCTCATCAACCTACAATAGTTCTTATCATAACACTATTAACATGACCAAATGGTCATACAAAGGTTCCTCACTTTGACCTGTGTCTTTACTCTATCTTCTACACTATTTAACACATGATTAGCTCACATATTTCCTCTTCACTCTACTCTAATGGGTCTCTATTACACTCTTAACACATACCCCACCAGTCTACATAAGCCTCCGCTTTGAGCACCTACTCACAAGTCTCTCATCAATGTCTTGTCTCCAAAATCTTTATAAACTAACACATTTAGTTTCACCATTTATAGAGCTATCATGATTATCAAGATCACAATATTTATTTTTTTCCATAACACATGCCTTCACCCTTAAGGCATATAACATGGGTCACACTTAAGCACAACACACTTTCAAGTAGGCTTAAGTCACCTTTTAGGTCCTATGATGACCCATTCACATCTTTGACACTTCACTGACAAAACTAGGAACATAATAACACATTCTGACATATGGAACCATGCCACATGATCTATATGTCCTCTTTAAGTGCCCATATCCATCACATCACCCTTCTACTAATGCTCAATTAGCTCAAACACTTTTTTGTACACACAATCATTATGAATGAAAACATTGTCAACTTTTAAGCCTTTGTTTATACTGGATATGATTGATGAAACCTTAAAAATGCACATAGATGGTCCTTATAGAGTCTAAAACACTCTTCAATCAATAGTTTATCAAAAAACATTGAATTCTGAATAAGTACAACTCAAATATCCTTCTCAGGTTACTTGTAGAGCAAACATGAAAACATAGTCAACTTTGAACCTTCATAAATTTCAATGTACACACTTTCATAAATTTGTAGATTAACCTTGTAATTCTCTATATATTCACTTTTTACATCATGAGCAAATTCTACCTTGATCAAAAGATACGACCCAAAAATGAGACACTAGTATTTTCTTTCTAAAATTAAATTATTTGAATTCAAATGGTCACAGTTAAACTATGGTCACTATGCTATCATCTCATGTTCTCATTGCTTAAATTAATCACACACCATAGATATTCTTTGAAATTTAACTCATAGTGCACCCCTACCCAAATGTTAAACTTCTAACAGTTGCTCTCATCTTGTACAATCTTGTAATCTTGACCACATACACACTATCAATCTTATTGAAAAGAGCTCAATTTTTAACAATGTTAAATATTTGTCATTTTGATCACATAGACTAAATACGCACCATTGATCTCTATTATTATGAATACCCACTTAACATTAGATCTTAGACTAAGCTTAGTCTTTACCTTTGGTCAATGTTAAACATTAAACACTTATCCTCATCTCACTGCTTCCTGACACCTTGAAACAAACATGCTCCATTGATCTTTTTGTAAGGAGCTCAATCTTTACCTAGTTTAAGCATTAGACACTTTGACCTATTTACTTACTATGCACCATAGATATAGATGTATAAACTCCCATGAACTATTGGATCTCCATCTAGTCCTGATCTTTAACATCATGAAAAAATGACTATGGGTACCATTATGATCTACTTAGAAGGCCAACTTTGGATATTTATATCTTTTACCTCACTCACTGGCATGTTCTTAACTTTGAACCATAGTAACTAGGCAAAATATTGAATAAACCCATATGACCATTTCCTCCTGAAACATCCACATGTATGAGATATGCCATTACCAAATTGCTGACTTAGCTCTTTCTTGTATTTAAACAAATAATGTTTTTGAGCTTAGATTCATTTCACACCATTGATCTTTGATGTGATGAAACATGGACTATTAAATCTTCTTTACAAATTTGACTAGGTGTTGAAACTTAGTGCACTTCTATCCAAGGGACCAACTTTGCACTCACATATCTTTTGTTGTGCTAAATTACATGATCTAAAATTTGGACCATATGATCTCCTTACATAAGAGAATCCAACTATATATCAATATACTCTTGGAACCTTCACATGTGTGAGATATAATTATTGACACAGTGGATTGCACCCTCTAAAGTGAGGCTCAACTCTTTTCCTCCATTCGACATAATGGAGATGTCCCTCTTGTTGTGGGTTGCAAATGTGAGGGATGAATTTCTAGATTAGGGGTTAGCTCCCCTTGATGCACTTTGAGGCCCTAGATTGCCTACTGCTAACAATGGGGGAATGAAAAGGGAGAGAAATTAGAGCCTAAACTAATATGGTGATGCAACACAATGGTTGCTTTACTCATCTTTGATGTACACTTTACACCAGAGATAAACAAGCATATACTTCATTCAAATGAGAACCTTTCCTGCATTAGTGTTTTAATAGGGGATCCTATGGAGATACAAGGAGGAAGAACTACCAGAGGTGTTTTAAGACAAACTTGGATAGCCTGTTCACATGTGCCTATACTCTGAGTTAAACACTTTTTGTTGACCTTTAAGAGAAGAACTCATAATACACTAGATATGGTGTAATAAACTTATGAAAGCATGAAAATAAAATGACTTAACACAAGATAAAACCATAGACATGCGAAAGTATAAGCTCAAATTGAGGTAAAAATACTTTTTCTAATTCAAGGTAAATTCCTTCATGGCTTCGCCATACAAGCTAAGATATATTTTCTCAAATGAGAAGTTAAAAATATGTAAAGAACTGGAAACAAGATAGCTAACAAATCAAGGAATGGAAACCCATGCTGAGTTAAACACTTTTACAGAGACCAAAAGACCATGATGCTACCGTATTCTTCAAACTACATATAGGAGATCAATGTTGTAGATGTCCAAGTCACTGCCCTTGCTGTCTTGGGCCTTGAAAAGCATGGGATACTCCTAGTAACTGACAAAGCCATCCCCAAGTTATTATGGCTAGATGATGCTCTCTTTAATGCTAGTGAAACTAGCTATGCATTAATGGTGAAGCATGAAAACACAGGTTGCTCTCCTATATAGTAAAAAAACCAATCTATTTTATTTGTTTTTGATAGATATATTTCACTAAATGTATTAATTCTCGCTAAGTTATCTATGCCACTTATCTTGGTCTGAGTGGTCATTGATTTTGCTTTTTGACCCTGTCAGCTACTAGAACTATTCTATGCTTTGTCTTTTTCTGCTCTTTACTTTGCCTATTTTTTTATCTCTTTCTTACCTTCTCCTTTGCCTTGGTTTTTTCTTAGCTTGTCTTTGACTTATCAAGCCTTCAGGTTCTCAGCAGTCTCTACTCCTTTGTTTTGGGCTTTTGCCGCACTTTCCTTCAAATAAAATGTCTGAAGAAATTCCTTCAGATATTTTATTTGAAGGAATTATTTCTTCTTTTTCTAAAGGACACGTGCCCCTTAAGCCTTTTATCTTCATTCTTCACTTTCTGCAGGTGTCCTCTGTAAGGACACTTTGTGCCTCTAAATGCCCCTTCAAAACTTTTAATTTAGTCTTGCCACCGACCAAGGTGCCCTCCGCAAGGACACTTTGAGTCCAAAGTTGCCTTTCAAAATAATTATAAAGGTCTTATGCACTACCTAAGTACCCTCTGCAAGGGCACATATCCTTAAATTTTTTTGCAAATGTCCTTCAAGCCATTAAAATGCCCTTTAAAAAAAATCTATTGCCTTTTGTGAACTGCTTAGTTCATTTCAGGTTCTTCAATCGCCTTTACTTATAAAAGTAGACAAGTAATGCACCTGCACAAACCTACTTTGCACTAAATAGACCATTTCGACCTTCTGAGGAGCTTCTACTTTGGATTTTACATCAACTTTAGCTGATAAGGCAAATAAGTAAAGACACTTGGAAAACCTGATCTGGTCTGTCAATATGAAATCGGGTTTTGAAGGTGACTTTACTTATAACCTTTATAAGTAAAAACATTTATAAAGTCTAAATTACACCACCAAGACCAAATTGGGTTTATCAAGTGACTTGACTTATCAAAATTTCACAAGTAAAGTCATTTGGGAAACTTGAAATGCACTATTGTAGGTGAAGTAGTTGCTCTTGACAAACTTGAAATACACTTGGCAAAGTAGAATGAGGGAAACACCTAGCTTTTTCATGAGAAAGGTTTGGTAGAGAACATTTTGCATAAGGTAGTAGAGGAATGATCTAACCAAAACATGGATTGGATGACTTTTGAAAAGAAAAAGGAGGGGGGTGCCCAATTTTGGCTTACAAGACCAAAAATTAGTCAACACAATCGGTGGCTCACAAGAGAAGCATGTTTGTTATGCTTGGGAAGACTGGTAGCCACAAAGTCCATTGGGCATGGAGTCGGGATGCATCTTGGAGAAGTCAACAATAACCTTGTAAAGACTTATGAACCAACAAAGGCTTTACCCCAAACAACAAAGAAAACACACACACACAAAGGCTAAAAAAACTACACACATATATAACAACACTTAAGGAAAATAAAAAAAAACTATGTACATGACAAAAGAAACCTAGTAATAATTATTAAGGTATATCCCATTGACTAGGATATGTAGCTCTTCACCATCTAATATGGAGAGTTGGAAAGCATTATGTTGCTTGTATTGGGTGATGACATATGGGCCACTCCACAAAATGTCAAACTTCATGTGCCTTCCAGGCTTAACTCGATCCTCATTCCACTTCAAGATAATGTCACCTTTTGAGAAGCTCCTTGGCATAGACCTTTTTTCAAAATGCTTCTTTGTTTGTTGTAGGCAGCTGGTCATGGCATCTATGGCTTAGTCTCTCACTTCTTGAAGCTCTATTAGCTCATAATACCTAACTTCCAAGCTATCACTCGCCATCAATTATAGCTAATAGGCAAGATCCAAGGCTGGTAACTCAAGTGAGATAGATAGTCTAGCTTCCCTTCCATACGCAAGTGTGTATGGTGAATTTCAAATTTCCCTCTTTGTAGTGATTCTATTTGCCCAAAGAGCTGTCTTCAACTTGACATGCCAAGTCCTTTGATTTTCTTCCATTATCCTCTTTATGATCCTAATCAAATTCTTGTTTGTGGAATGGGCCAGCCCATTTCCTTGTGGATAGTAGTTGAAAGAAGTGATAAGATAGATGCCATACTTCAATGCCCACTCACTTATCTTTGTTCCCAAGAAAGCTAATGCATTGTCTGAAATGATTGTGGCTAGGACCCCAAATCTTGTCAATATACCTTCATATAAGTCTAGGACTACACTCTCAATGGCCTCTTTCAAATCTATAGCCTCTACCCACCTTGTGAAATAATCTATGGTAGTCAAAACCCATTTGTGGCTAGCACTAGAAGGAGGATTGATCAGCTGTATGAAGTCCAACCTCTATTACATGAATGGATGTTCCACCTGAATAGGATAAAGAGGTATGGTAGATAGCCATTGCTTCCCATCAAAGAAGGCACATTTTTGACATTTTCTCACCCAAGGATGAGTATCTTTAAACAAATTGGGCCAAAAGTAACCAACCCTCATAATCTTTGCAACTGTGGCCTTGAGATCAAAGTGGCCACTAGCTGGTCCATCATGGGATTCAGATATTACCTTATCGACTTGCTCTGAATCAATGCATCTCAAGAGCACCCCTAAAAATTCTTTTTTGAACAACACTCCATAAACTAAGACATAAATAAGATATTAGAGTTTAAAATACCTCCTCTTGGTCCTATCAAGACCTTGTGGACACTCACCAATTTGAAGGAAATGAAACATGTCTTGTGCCCAACTCTTCATGACTATAGGTACAACTATTATAGGTTCATCATGGAGTCCCAAATGTCCTCCTTTGGCTCTTTCAACTCTGTAGTGAGGTGTTCACATATCCCTTTTCCTCTTACTAGCTTGGTGATCTTAATCTCTACATCATACTCCATTACTTTGGTGATCCAACCTACCCTTTTCTCATTCAAGTCTTGGTTCAACAAGAAGTCTTTTACACTTGGATGTGCCACCATGATGTGAATTTTTCTACTAGACAACATATGTCTAAACTTCTTCAGACTTCATATGACTACAAGCACCTACTTCGCAACATACATGTATCTAACCTTAAAGCCTTCTAAACCTTGGATGTAAAAAGCAAGAGGATGTTCTAAATTCTCACCATTTACTTGAGTGAGCATAGTAGAGATTACCTCTTCATTCCCAAAGGTGTATAGATTGAAGTCCTTAGAGAAATTTGGATTAGCCAAGGTAGGATCTTGGGTGATAGATTAATTGATGCCTTCAAAGCTTTCTCTTCTTCTTGTTGTCAACGTGAATGTCTCATCCTTCCTGAGCATGGAAGTTAGTGGCTTGAGAAGCTCAACAAAGTTAGGAATGAATCTCTTAATGAAATTTATCTTACCAAAGAAACTTTGCAGACCCTTTTTATGCTTAGGCAAGGATAATGCTAAGATGGCATTCACCCTCTCTGGATCAATGGATAGGCCTTCCTTCAAAATGACATGGCCCAAGAGCTTGCCTTCATAGATGATAAACATGCATTTCTTTGGGTTGAAAGAGATGCCAAACTCTCTACACCTTTCAAATATTTGTCTCAGGTGCTTCAAGTGTTCACTTGCCTCCTTGGAGAAGACTACCACATCAACAAGATAAACTAGCATAATGTCATTGATCAAACCTTAGAAAGCCATGTCCATAGCACGTTGGAAGTTAGCTCCAACATTTTATAGTTTGAATGGCATCTTCCTATAGGTGTATGTTCCCCACTTGGTGGTGAAGGTTGTCTTGTATTGGTCACATCCTTGCACTAGAATTTGATTGTACCTAGAGTAGACATTTATGAGAGAGCCTTTCATTGCCTATCACCATCTAAGGAATTTGCTCCATACTTGGAAGGGGATAGTGATCTCTCAGTGAGATTTTGTTCATGTCTCTTAAATCCACACACAATCCAAATTCTCTATACTTCTTCCTAATAGGGACTAAATTAGCTAGCCAAGAAGAATGTTTGATAGGTAAAATGATCCTAAACTCGATCAGTTTGGTTAGCTCCTTCCTCATGAGAGACTTGATCTTTGGATTGATTGGCCTTTTCTTTTTCTTAATGGTTTTGGCACCTTCCTCTAGCTTAATGGTGTGTTGAACCAAACTTGGATCAAAGCCCTTCAAATCACCATACTCCTAAGCGAAGACATCAATAAACTCTTGACATAACATAATAAAAGCATGCTTTTCCTCATTGGTACACACCTTCCCAAGTGCAAGCAGATTATCCTTTTAGATCTCTACCCTTTCATAATTTTCCTTCTTGGTTGACATGCTTGTTTTATCTCTCTTGAGTTGGTCATCTTCATTGAAAATGAGGTCAAGGGTTACCAAACCTTTGGGAAGCCTATTGGTCTTTAGTTGAACAATCTACCCATCATAATGTTGTAGCTTGAACTAATTTTTGGAAGCAAACTTAGCTTCTTTCTACAATAAAAGTGTTATTTTCTAGTCAATTTCAAACACCTATCAATTTGTGACATTTTATGGTATGGAGGGCTTCATAATCACCTTTAAATGATGTTGATTATTGCTTTGTCTCATCCCCTTTGGGATGTCAAACTGAGCACTAACTGATGCTAGCCTATCAGCATGCTTGTTCTCCTCTCTTAGAATGGAAGTGATGTTGAAATCAATAAAGTCCCACACTCTATGCTTGTAAGACTTGAGTAAGGATTTTTTGTTCAAGATTTGACCTTTCACTTGGTTCACAATCAACTCACTATCTCCAAACACCTATAATTTTTGATTCCTCCCTTCTTTGCCCATTATAGGTCATGAACAAGGGCCTTATACTCTGCTATGTTGTAGGTGCAGAAGAACTGAAACCTAAAAGTTGAGAAGTATTTATCTTTTGAAGGTGAAAGTAGCATTTCCCCACCACTAGCTCCCAACTTACTTCTAGATCCATCAAAGAATAGTTACCACAAACCATAGTCCTTTTGGTTTATCTTCATCAATTTTATCATGAAAGCATCTTTCTCATACATACAGTAGACTCCAAGACTAGTTTCTTCAATGAACTTTTAAGGATCATGCTCAAAGTTATCATTTCTCGATTCATCTAAGAGCAGGTCAGCAAATCTTACAAGGGAAGATGATGGAGATTGATCCACTTGGAGCTCTTTTGCATCGATGATTACATAGTTCTTCATTATTTTTGCTGACTATAGCTCCAGGTGATCCTTATGGATTGGATCCAACTCAATCTTCACTTTAGTCTATACTTTGTTCTAAAAACCATGTAAGAATAGTTGGCTGCCAAGTATCCACCTATCTTGGATGTGAAATCGTTTGACAAGCAAAGAGCAAAGTAAGGAGGAACATCTACCACTACCACATCATGGGGAACTGAGAAGGTTGGATAGGCATGGAGAGTCAGATTCAAGCCTCTTGCCACTCCCAAGGTCTTAGTTGGTGATCCATCTAACTGTAGAACTCTTTTGGTCATTTGCTCATACTTGAGGCCCAGCTTATCAACTATGTATTTGGGCATAACTGAGGTGCTTGCTCCACTATCAATGATGAAATTATGGACCAAGAAGTCACCAATAATTAGGGAAAAATATAAGGGATGAACCTTCTCATATTTCTTTGCTTGACCAGCCATGGGAGGAGCCCATTTACTACCAACACATTATCATTTCTTGTTGGGACAACTTACTCACCCAACCCATACAATTTATTTTGGAGTATATTTTTTTGTCCTGATAGTGCTAAAGAATCCCAAAATGAGATGTTCATATGCAGCTTGTTCATTTGGTCCACTATATTGATTGAAGGATTTCCCCCTTTAGATTTCTCCTTGGGAACATTCGTAACTTGTAGTGCAACATGAAGAGTTAAAGCTGTAACTATTAATCTGTAATTGGGAAACTTTTAATTTGCTTGTGGTCTTGGGGCTGCTTTGGGTATACTTCCTACTTAATTGGGTGAAGGAGATGTTGTAGGTGTTTGAGTAGCTACTTGAGTTTCATCAATGGATCTCCTTTTGGATCTGGTGTTGGATGGAACACCAACATTTTGATTACTTATGCTTCCCACATAGTTGATTACGTAGAACTCTCCTTCCAAGTGAATCATAAAAGTGAAATCAGATTGAGCCTACCTACTATTTATCCCAAGTTGTGTTGACATTTCAAAATTTAAGAATTGGGCTCCCTAATCACCTTGTTAAATCATGCTTTGATTTGGTAGCTCACTGATATAAGCAACCTATTCTTTGCCATGCTCTAAGGGTGGATAGTTGGGCTACTCCACCAAATTATTTTGAGTGGGGACAAGAGTTTTGGAAGATAAAGAGGCATTTGGATTATAACTTTGATAAGGTTTGACATATGTAATTTAACCTTGTCCTTGATTATAATTTTGGAAGGGAGGTCTATTTGCTTGCCTAAACTGTTGGTAGCCTTGATTTGGCCTATAACTCTGAGCTTGTTATCTTTTGAGGGCAACTAAATCATTGGTAACACTATGCATTAGGATCTTAACTTCATATATGTCATTTGTAGGGGTAGCAACAAGCTTCTCTTAATTAGGCAGAGGAGCTAGAGTGGGCATAGCAGGCTGAACTAAGGGCTGTAAATCAAGAGTGGTATGAGAGGTCTAGGAGCTATCTTTCCTACTTGAACAAGGTAATTTTCAGTAGTTATGGCTATCTCATAAGCAGTTGGCAGAGTGTTTCCACCCATGGACTGTATCATGACAATAATGTCACTATTTAGGGCCTTCAAGTAGTAAAGAAAAGCATAATTTGGGGTTGGCCTCACAAGAATTGGGATCCTGTCCCAAGTCTTTTGGAACTTAGTGTTAAAATCTTGCATAAACTCAGGTGGGGCTCTCTTCATGGTGGGTAAATGTTTAGCTGGAGATAAATGGTCACTTTTTCCCCTAAACCTATTGGTCAAGAGGGTCCCTATCTCATTCCATGAGCCAACTGAGTTCATATGCAAGGTCCCATATTAGTCCAAAAATTTCCCTTTGAAGGACAAGGCTAGCAATCTAATGGCTACATTTTCTTCAATGATATTATGTATGTTACAGAGATTTTCTATGTTTCTAATATGCTCGACAGAAATGATTGGGCCCTCTCCACTAAAAGGAGGAACACTTTTGAGAGCTATCCCTAGAATTAGGTCATACGACTAAAGGTTCAAGGGACTTTGACCATTGAAGTCCACAAAAGGAAATGCCCTAAGGGATGCCATGGCTATGAGAGTATTCAACAGGAGTCTCCTTGAGTAGGTATATTTTATGGATAGCTTAGGAAAATGGCTTGCTACATAAGGATGGGTATTTTCAAACCTCAACCTTTTTGTTGAGTTCAAAAGTAACTCAACAAATTCAAAATGGACACCCCTAGAAGATCTTGTAGTGACCTTTGGCATGGGATGCTAGGTTGGTCATTTACCAAAGACTTGGTTCCTGAATGGAGTTGTTAGGCGCTGATTATAGCTCCTTATTTTAGTTTATTTTAACAATATCAAGACCAACACCAATCTTGAAACTTACAGGACACAAAAATTGTCCTACTGGGCATGCCAAAAACTATTGATGCATTGGATTGCACCCTCTGATGGGAGGATCAACTCTCTTCCTCCACATGGCACAATAGAGACATCCCTCTTGTTATGGGTTGCAAACGTGAGGGATGAATATCTAGATTAGGGGCTAGCTCCCCTTGATGTACCTTGAGGTCCTAGATTTCCTACTACTTATAATGGGGGGGATGAAAAGAAAGAGAAATATTGAAATCAAAACCTAATAGTGATGGATAAAAATGGTTGGTCTACTCAGCTTTGACATACACTTTACACTAGAAACAAACAAGCATACACTTTATTCAAATGATAACCTTTCCGGCATTAGTATTTCAACAAGGGATCCTATGGAGATACAGGGAGAAAGAACTAATAGAGGTGTTCTAAGACACACTATGGACAACTTATTTGCATGCACCTATACTTTGAGATGGACACTTCTTATTGACCTGCAAGAGAATAACTCACGATACACTAGATATGTTGGATTAAACTTATGAAAGCATGAAAATAAAATGACTTAACACAAGATAAAACTATAGACATGCAAAAATACAAGTTCAAATAGAGGTAAAAATGTTTCTTCTGATTCAAGGTAAATTCCTTCAGGGCTTTGCCATACAAGATGAGATATCTTTTGTCAAATGAGAAGCTATAAATATATAGAGAACTGGAAACAAAATAGTTGACAAATCAAGGAATGGAAACCCATATTGAGTTAAACACTTTTGTAGAGACCAAAAGACCATGTTGCTATCGTATTCTTGAAACTGCATATGGGAGAGCCACGTTGTAGATGTCCAAGTCACCACTTTTGTTGTCCTAAGCCTGCAAAAGTATGGGATACTCCTAGCAACTGACAAAGCCATCCCCAAGTTGTAGCTGGACCATGTGCTCTTCAATACTAGGCACAACTAGCTATGCATTATGGTGAAGCAAAAAAACATGGGTTGGTCTCCTCTATGTTTGAAAATCAATTTATTTTATTGGTTTTCAGTAGATATATTTCACCAAATGTATTAATTCACCTTGTTGAGTTGTCTATGCCACTTGTCTTGGTCTGAGTGGTCATTGATTCTACCTTTTGACCTTGTTAGATACTAGAACGTTTATATGTTTTATCTTTTTCAACTCTTTACTTTTCCCATGTTTTGTCTCTTTCCTACCTTCTCCTTTACATTGGCTTCTTCTTGGCTTGTCTTTGCCTTATCGGGCCTTTTGGTTCTCGGCGGTCTCTACTCCTTTATTTTAGGATTTTTGCTATGCTTTCCTTTGGATAAAATATTTGAAGGAATTCCTTCAGACATTTTATACAAAGGAATTCTTTCTTTTGATTGCTTCTTTTCCTGAAGGGCATGTGCCTCTCGGGCCTTTTGTCTTCTTTCTTCTCTTTTTCAAGGTGCCCTCTGCAAAGGCACTTTGTGCCTTGAAATGCCCCTTCAAAACTTTTGGTTTGGTCTTGCCACTGACCAAAGTGTCCGAGGACACTTTGAGTCCAAAATTCCCTTTTGGAAGAATTATAAGGGTCATGTGCACCACCTAAATTCCCTCCACAAGGGCACATACACTTTAGACTTTTTGCAAACGTCCTTCAAGCCATCAAAATGCCCTCTGAAGAAAATCTATTGCCTTTTGTGAATTGATTAGATGATTTTGGTTCTTCAATCACTTCTATTTATAAAATTAGACAAGTAATGCACCTGCACAAATTTGATTTGCACTAGATAGACCATTTCAGACTTCTTAGAAACTTCTACTTCAGGTTCTACATCAACTTTAGCTAATAAGGCAAATAAGTAAAGACACTTGGAAAACCCAATTCGGTCTATCAAGAGCAAATCAATTTTTGTGAGTGACTTTACTTATAACCTTTACAAGTAAAGACATTTGCAAAGACCAAATTACACCACCAAGACCAAATCAGGTTTATCATGTGACTTAACTTATGTAAATTTCACAAGTCATTTGGGAAACTTGGAATTCACTACTGTAGGTAAAGTAATTGCTCTTGAAAAACCCAAAATACACTTGGTAAAGTAGAATGAAGGAAACACCTGGCTTTTTCATGAGAAAGGTCTAACAGAGAACATTTTGCATAAGACAACAGAAGGATGATCTAGCCAAAACATGGATTGGATGACTTTTCCAAAGAAAAATGAAGGGGGTGCCTAATTTTGGCTTGTAAGACCAAAAATTGGTCAACAATAACAACATTAAAATGCCTCCTCATATTTATCTATCACAGAGCCAATTATGCCTAGATTAACATAATGAAGAATTAAATGAATTTGACTCATACACACAAGCACTCTAATCATCTTTGACCCTGATAGGACCCCTTGCACATCCTAAAATCACTATAATCATCCCTAAACATCTCTAACCATGCCAAAACTAAAGATCAACCAAGTTAACTTTAAGTATACTAGGGCAAGCACATTACACACTTTGTCATTGACACTTAGACTATTAAGACACTTCATCCACTCACCTGGACACCTCCATGACATCACTGACAACTCTCTAACAATCTCCCCCTTTGTCATTGATGTCAACACCCATCATACATGTCTCTTTTTGTCTCTCTCTTTAAACACTTTCCCAATAGGAACCTTCTCCCCCTTTGACATAATGACAAAGTGGGCACATATTGAATTTGAAGACCTAAAAAGACCACCAACAGGAGAGGACCACCTTAGAAAGATGATACGAACTCCCCCTTACCTTGAGCCTACCTCTTATTTGCCTTAACATTTTCTTGCTACATGTCAACACTCTTTTCAACCAAGCACTGTAACCAATGAAGAAAGAACACATAAAAGCACTAAAATCTTATGGAACTCACCAATAAACATCTAAGAGTGGCTCCCCCTAATATCTTTTAGCCATTACACCTTTGAAGCATCCACATATCTTCATACACCATGAAGAACCACTACACAAGCTTTCAAGGCTTCTCTCTCAAGCCATCTCTAGAGCAAGCTCATGAACTTGTTTTTCCCCCTTAGCCAAAAGATCTTATATTGATTCACAAAGAAAGAAATAATACCCAAGCTTTGTCTTAGATACTCAAATGTAGCTTTTGATTCACGTCAATGTTATATTATGAGGTTAATGATGAATGTGCAAAGCTAGGAAGACTAGAAAAGAGGCCTTGAATAATTCTAATCAATATACTAACTCACTCAATCCTTGACATTTCCTATAACACTTCACATGCCCTGCAAGAAGAAGCTTTCCAACTGCAAATAAGATGCAAGAATGAGACAACATGCTAAGGAATCCATAGTCTTCACTGAGCAAGATGAAACATTCAAGTAAAACACACTAATAATAGTCATGAAGAGGTAAAAATTAGTAGTCTTATTGGTCAAATGGTATGCAAATGATGATACTAGTTCTTATAAAACTTGAGAGAGAAGAGAAGATAAAAGTCCAAGGGTCACAAAGAAACTTATCAAGTTTAGAGGATTAGTTAATTGTGCATTATAAGAGGGTATGAGACAAGCCATGCAAGGTTAGGAACCCCAATTGTCCATACAAGTTATCAAACTCTTGCAAAGTGGCATAAAACTCCTTGTCTTGGCTTAGAAAACTGCCTTCATAATTTGGATTTGTTTGAATGTCACATAACTAATTAAGGGTAGGTATAATGACTAAAAGTAATGGTAAGGATATCATATATGCCTCTCCATGCATTGGTTTCAGTCTTGGTCATCTAGAATCACTTGGATTTGAGCCATCATCATCTGTTGTCAAGAAAACTCCTCTTTTATGCACTTTTCACACTTATCCTCAAAATTGGCATCGGTTGCTCATTAAAATATATGGGATGGAGTGTATGAAAAGTTTCAAGACCTTCCATATCCTTAGAATCATTAGGGACACCTTAAAATAAGTTCACTTGAAGTTTTCCACCCTTCTCACTAGCTTATCCACTATGTTAGTTTTGACTGGTTAAGATGAGAGATCCTATTTGAACACTTAGAGGATTTTATAAGGCATGAAACAAACATGGGGAGTTATAAAATGTCTAAATATTCCTCCTAATTTTGGTTTCATCCTTTGAATCCTTATAGAACCTATAAAACATAAAAAATGGTCACAAACACCTTATTTTTACCGTGTTTTTATAGATTCCATACAGCTAATTCTGGTGGTAGTTAGCTTGAGGGACTCCTCTAAAAATTTCAATAGGTTTCATGGTCACACTATTCCATTATATCATCTATCCAATTCCATTTCTCTAAGCTGGTCCTTGCAAGGGTTTAACAAGGGTTTTAGGCCTATTATCACTCTTAAGGTTCGTTCATAAAAACCTAATGTTTAAGTTGCTAACCAATTTCAAAAATTCATATTTCAAGACCTTCATCAACATACCTAAATTCCTTTGGCTTCCATGGAAATGCTCCAAAAAGATGTGAGCATTTAAACTTGACCTATTGAGATCCTTCCTCTATTTCAATAAGCTTGAGTTGGTTCTTGAGTCAAAAAAGGGCTTCCTTGTGATTTGTTTTCCTTCCAAAAGATTTAACACATCTGATGTACCCCCATATTCATGCTCCAATTCATGGGAATTCTCATATCATATTAGAATTATGAATGACCTCTCATTTGGCCTTAGGCTTTAACCTCATCAAACAGGCTTGACTGCATCTTAGGGCTCATAATGACTTTTAATGGTTTTCCTTGCTTCCAAATAGCTCAAAAACCCATAATATGATCTCATAGACATATAAAAATCAATTTGAAATCTCACATAGGGATAAAAGTGAAAATGATCTCACACTTGGTCTTTATGCCTGAAACTGCCATACAGGCCTACCTATAACTTTGAAGGTTTTGAGTAATCTATTTGGTTTCTCCCCTACAATTTTGGTCTCTCATGTTGTAATAGATGTTTTCCAACTTCACAAACTTCATAAAAAGTTCAAACAACTCCATGTTCACTCCTTCATCTTCCTTTCTCAAGGTTACAAATTTCGTGTACAAAGGGAGTGCCCTCTATATGAGATAAAATAGAGGGCACTCCCTTGCGTTAGACAAAAATAAATATTTTATGAGGTTCTCCAAGTATCATATCTCTGGACAAATTTTTATCTCTTGATCAGGTCAATAAACCTCTCAACTCACCCAAAACCTAAAACAGGCTTATGCAAAAGGACTACGTGTAAGAATTTTCAAAGTGGACTATGTTTAGCTTGTTTGAGCGACTTATTTGCTCTATATCCACTATAAAAGGCCTATGTACATTTTCATAGTCATGATATATTTTATTCAATCAAGCTTATAACACTTTGAGCTCTGATGCACCCTCCATGCTCTTGTATTCACAAGACTATGTTATCTTGCCTAATTGTGTCTTCCTTTGATAATAAGCCCTGCATAATATTGTCATATAAACAACATATATAGACTCATTTAGGATCACCTAGGGTCACCTCATAGTTTTTGGGGCTCATTTTCTTAGTGCCCATGAAATACAAGTCTCATAGTATTACCCCTGAGCTCACTGCCTTATATAATCATACACAGTCAACTATGTTTGACTGAGGCAGTGTAACAATCCTTGCCCAATCTACCCGTAATTGTCTCAATTTGCTGCCTTGTAATTTTTTCAAAAACTTTGGAAGCAAATTGCTTCTTGCTAGTTTTTATCATAGTTTTGATGATTTGTTTGAATGATGATGGATTAAAGCTTCAAGTATTTATAGAATAATGTAAGAATGATAATGCTAGGTTCTAGATGCAAGAATGACTTATTTTTTATTCATTTCTATGCAATTAGATGAATTCACAATGCAAAATAATCACTTAAAACCAATGGATATTTAGTCAAACAATTATCATGCAACCTATTATCTCAATTCAAATGGCTAAAAGATAACTATAAATGACCAGCAACTTGTGATTCTTATTTGTATTGATGATTTGATACAATGCTCCACTAGACTAGCCAAGACTCTTGGCATAAACAAGAATTACAATTATATGGTATGTTGGTATGAAGGATGTGCACCTATAGCTATAAATATGAACTATACTAAAGGATGAATTGTATGCAATGAACCCTGGTAGGATTGAGGTGCCCTTGAGAATAGATGGAACAAGTAATTTCCCAGTGAAAGGATGATCTCCCAAGCCAAATCAAAATTTCCAAGCTAGTTTCCCCTATTCTAGTTTGATCTCAAATTTAAAATAATATGCAATGAATATGCACTACCTCAAGCATCTAATATTATCTCCATGCTCTAAGCAATCTCAAATCTCAAATTTGGATGTTGTAGAATCTCCTCATTCTCCCAAGTAGCATCCTCAACTTGCAAGTCCCTCCATTTAATTAAGTATTCCCTGATGACCTGTCTCTACAAAGTCCTCTCTCAAACATCCAAGATGGTCTGAGGCACTAGTATCAATTTTCCCTCATCATCCAGGGGTGGCAAAGTCATGGAAAAAACCACACGATATCCTAACGCCTTCTTGAGGCATGACACATGGAAGACATTGTGTACTCTGTCGTCAACTGGCAACTCCAACTCATAATCTACCTTTCCCACTCTCTTGATAATCCTAAATGGCCCATAGTATCGTGGCTTAAGCTTCTTAGCTCCACTTTTCTTAAGAGAAGACTATATGTGTGGCTATAGCATCAAACACACCATATCACCCACCTCAAACGAGCATTCAACTTGCTTTTGATTTGCATACTAGTTTTGTTGGTTCTAAGCCTTCTATATGCTTTCCTAGAATGCTATCATAATGTCTTGGTTCTCCTATAATAGATCACCATCACTAAGCACTTGGCTATCTCCAAATAACAAATCTAGAAAGCTTAGCGCGTCATACCCATACAATGCCATGAATGGTGTCATCTGAAAGGAGAGATGGTAAGTGGTATTGTAACAATACTCACATAAATATAACCACTTAACCTAACCCTTATACTACCCTGCTATGTATTTTTTGAGGTATTCTTCCACCCATTTATTCACAATCTCCATCTGTCTATCGATCTATGGGTGATAACTATTACTTGGAGTGAGTTTTGTCCCACACAGCCTGAATAGCTCCTACTAAAAATGACTCATAAACTAGCTATCTCCGTCACTGACTATGCTCCGAGATAACCCATGCAACCTAAATACCTCATGGAAGAACAATTCTACCACATACGTAGCTGAGTAAGTAGCTGAGATCAGAAGGAAGTGAGCATATTTAGTCAAATGATCCACAACCACATATATGTAATCCCGTCCCTGGGATCTAGGTAATCCAGTAATGAAATCCATAGATAAGCATTCCCACTTCCTATCAAGAATCAGAAGTGGTTGAAGTAAACTTGCTAGATATGTGTGTTCCTATTTATTTTTCTAATAAAAAGGACACTCTCTGACATATCATAAAACATCTAATTTGAGGCCCTTCCAAGTGAACATCTCCTAAATTTGCTTGTAAGTCTTGAAACACCTGAGATGACCTGCCATGGGTGTATCATGAAAGGTCCTCAAAATAATGTTCTTCATCTCTGATCCTAGGGTCAAATAAATCCTTCCTTTGTAAATTATTAAATCATTTACAACTATATTTTAGGTATCTTTTATTGACCCCTTAACAATACTTGCAACCCAACTATCCTTGGCATACTCTGCCACTATCAAGTGTCGCCAATCATCTGCTATCCCAGTCAAAGAACTCAACTATGGATGTCAAGATAAAGCATCAAAAACCACATTCTGTGTCCCCTTGATAAAGGAGATGTTAAAATCATATTATTGCATCTTTCTGACCCATTTCTAATGCCGATCATTAAGATCTCTCTGACTAAGGAAATGCCTCAAATTGTTATGGTTTGTTTTTACCACAAACTTGCTGCCTACCAAATACTACCTAAATTTGGCCAATGCATGCATGATGGCCAACATATCCTTATAATATATTTTGTACCCTCTCTCTAGACTGTGAAGCTTCTGACTCTCAAAATCAATTCGATGCTTGTCCTGCATAAGGACTACACTTATCCCCTCAAGTGATGCATCACACTATAGCTCAAAGGGTTTGTAGAAATCTGGCAATGCAAGAACTGGGCAAGAAGTCATAACAAGTTTGAACATCTCAAAATAATCTTGTGCCTTAGGAGTCCAAACAAATGCCCCTTTATTCATAAAATTAGTGAGTGGTGCTACATGCCGTGAATATCCATTAACAAACTTGTAATAAAAACCACACAATCCCAAAAGTCCTCTAAGTTGAGTAAGGTTCTCTAGAATAGGCCATTCAACAATTGCCTTGATCTTCTCTGGGTCCATATGTACCCCCTCAACACTGATGATATGCCCAAGATATAATAATTGTATCATTCCCAAGTCACACTTAGATTCGTTGGCATACAAGGATTCACCTCCAAGAATACCCAAAAATGCATCAAGATGTGCAATGTGATGCTCCCATGTTCTGCTATATATTAAGATATCATCAAATAATACCAACACATACGTCTTTAACTACGAATGGAAGACCCTATTCATCATAGATTGAAATGCCATCGAAGCATTGGTTAGCCCAAATGGCATAACCATGAACTCAAAATGTCCACAATGGTATCTAAAAGCCATCTTCTCTATGTCCTACTCCCTAACATGAATCTGATGATACCACGACCTCAAGTCAATTTTGGAGAAGTAGCAGGCATCATGTAACTCATCTCTCAACTCATCAATTCTAGGGATGGGGTAATGGTTCTTGATTGTTCTTTTATTCAGGAGCCTATAATCAATACACATCCAGAATGTACTATCCTTTTTCCTGACCAAGATAAATGATGATGTGAAAGGTGACTTACTTGGTCTAATGTGTCCCATGGCCAGGAACTCCTTAATAGTTTTCTCTATTTCATCCTTTAGCCTCTTAGGGTGCCTATATGGGGTGACCATCATGGGCTTAACACCCTTCTCCAACTTAATGATATGCTCAATCCCTCTATCTAGTGGCCTTCCTGGTGGAATATCACTGAATACCTGAGTGTGCTTAATTCTTAACTCCTAAATGTCTGGATGGTAAATTGGCTTTTGCTGCTCACCTTGTGTAAGCATCAAAACACACTCAGCTGCCCACTCAACCATGTCATCCCTCATAAGTCTCTCTATCCTCTTAAAATAGATCATCTTGAAATTGGAATCTCAAATAGCCTTGAGGACATGAGTTTTTCCATCTACCTGGAATGTCATTTCCATCTCTCTGAGATCCAAGGTGAATTTTCATATGTCATGTAACCATCTCATGACAAGTACCATATTTTTATCACCCATATTCACCATATAGAATTTGGTCTTGAACTCATAGTTATTCAAATGCACAGGCAAATATGATATCCTCCTTTCACACTTGAGGGTATAACCATCTACCACCTTAAGTCTTATTCCCTCAAATTCCTCTATCCTGATTCCACGCCTCTCAGCCAATCAGGGATCAATAAAATTATGAGTGGCCCCTGTGTCAAGAAGAGTGATAGTATTTTTCCTTGCTAAAACTCCACACATTCTAAATGATCCCTCCTATTGGATGCTAGTGATGTGCGCATCATGTTGCCTCATTGCCCCTTCATGCTCTCCTTCTCTTTTATGCTTATCTTCCTCATGCTCCATACCTACGTCCTTAGGATCAAATTGCTGATTTGATTTCTCTGACTAAGAGTCCTCATAATATGCCCATGTCACTCTATTAGATTTTCCTTTAGGTGTTAAGGGACAATCATGGTTTGCATTATAAGGCCCCTTGCAGTAGAAACATAACTTCTTTTTTCAAAAATCGTTAAGTGTATCCCTATCTAGAGGTGTTGATGATTTGCCCTTAAAATCTAGTTTGTTCTTTTTAGAGAAATATTTAGTCCTAATATAAAGAAGGCCCCTTTAATGAGTACTTGCTTTGGAGAGCTACAAGTTCCATGCTCCTAGCCTTCTTCATTGCCTCCTGAAGTGTGGGAGGATCAAATGCTTTAATCCTTCCTCGCATAGGCTCTAATAGCCCCTCAATGAATAACACCACCAATCATCTCTCTGAGATGTTGGGCACCATTACTGATAGATTCTAAAAGTCTCTAATATAGCTTTCTAAACTACCAACTTTCTTGAGCTAGGCCAAATCCCTGAAGTATGATTCTAGATCCTTCCTATCGAAATTCTCAATCAATCTATCCACAAACTCTTGGTAAGATGTGATTTGATTGTGTTGCAATGTAACTAGTCCATGATACCACCATTCATGTGTTGCTCCCTCTAGATGAAAAGTGGCATATTTGATAGCTTCTTCTTCTATCATGGGTCAAAGAGCCAAGAAGGTGTCCAACTTATTAATCTATGATTGTGTTGTAGTCTTTTCATTTCCATCAAACATGGGTATTGTAAGCGTATTAGTAGCGTGATGGAGTTCTTTATTCTGATTTCTAGGTCTTTTCTCCTATCAAGATATATAGAAATCATTCCTTGACTATACAAACTGATCAAAATGCATAAGCCCTTATGCTTTAGGTGTTAATTACTACCATTCATCATGGATAACCATGTATGTGTCAGCATAGGTTGGATTCTCAACCTCTTCAATATTCTCCTCAGTTGGTTCTTTTCTCAAGAATGTGGGTCGATTAGGCCTATATGCAGTGTGAGAGGGTGCCCTCTGTACTCTTCAAGACATAGATACAATCCTATCATCTTGTTGGACCTAAGGCTATCTTCTAGTTAAATTCAATTGCTATAAAGTATTGATCAACTATTGTAAGGCCCCAACTACTTGTTGCAGACCAACTCGTAAATCTCTCAAAGTGTATCTCACTTCTCTGTCACCATTTCTATCATTGTCTCTTCTCTTATCTTTGTGTGGACCCATGTCTACTCTATCACCCATTTCAACGAAATGTACCTCTGTAAATAGATCTTTTTCTTACCAATTCCCTTCCTATTTTGCTCTTTTGTGGGTATAGTACTTGTGATGACCTCTCATGTGATATTTTAACCCTCCAAGATGGCAGGATCAGGGCTTTGATACCACTATAAAATTCCTTGCCCAATCTGCCCTTAATTATCTCAATTTTTTGTCTTATAATTTTTTCAAACACTTTGTAAGCAAAGTGATTCTTGCTAGTTTTTGTCATAGTTTTGATGATTTGTTTGAATGACGATGGATTACAGCTTCAAGTGTTTATAGAACAATGCAATAATGACAATGCTAAGTTCTATATGCAAGAATGACTTCTTTTTTATTCTTTTCTATGCAATTAGATGAATTCACAATGCAAACTAATCACTTACAGTCAATGGACATGCAGTCAAATAGTTGGCATGCAACTTGCTATCTCAATTTAAATTCCCAAAAGATAACTGTAAATGGCTAGCAACTTGTGATTCTTATTTGTATTGATGATTTGATACAATGCTCCACTAAACTAGCTAAGACTCCTGGCATCAACAAGAATTACAATTATATGGTATGTTGGTATGAAGGACACACACCTATAGCTATAAATATAAACTATACTAGAGGATGAATTATATGCAATGAACCCTGGTGGGATTGAGGTGCCCTTGAGAATAGATGAAGGAGCAAGCAATTTCCCAGTGAAAGGATGATCTCCCAAGCCAAATCAAAATTTCCAAGCCAGCTACCCCTATTTTGGTCTGATCTCAAATTTAAAATAATATGCAATGAATAGGCACTACCTCAAGCATCTAATAACATCTCCATGCTCTAAGGAAGTGGGTGCACCAAGCCATGTAGAGAATCAATGCAAAATGGAATCCCCACAAGGAAAAACATCCCTCCTAATGGCATCCTTCCTTGATTGTAAATATCTAATTTTTATATCATATTTATCTACAATGCAATCTGCTCTCTTAACCAAGGAAAATTGATGCTAGGATATATAGAAACTAATAGCAAAAGATAGCTATGCAACCTCCACAAATTCACCAAATCAATTTCTCCAAAATTGGCCAATGGCCACAAATTTTGCTGCAATTGAGATGACTGAAATATCACCTCCAAAATGCAACCCTTCAAGAGATATTTCACTCCCTTAGTTATGCTATCAATGAGAGTTATCTTTCCCAAAGACAAATTGATTCACTGCAGGAAACTCTAGGCTCCATCAACATGCCACAACAAAGACATCAAATCAAAATAATTCATAATGGCAAGCCACACCTCCCTTTATACTCTTTTTTTTCCTTTGGGAAGCTTCTAGAAACATCATAATATTTTATTATTATTTTTCCCTTTTAATATATTATATTTGCACTTTAATATAAAATAATGAATTATATCATAAAGTACAAATATAACATCATCTTGTAACATGAGGTTTTTGAAAATAGAAACATTCTAATAAATCATTAGAAAACCTCCAAAATATGTCGAAACTTCCCCAAAGAAACCAATTGCCATTTGGGTAACTACAGAGAGGACCCTCAAATCATGCCATATTAGCCTACGAGGGCCACTAATAGGCTAATCATGTTGAAAGTACAATGTCTAACTAGAAGAGAACATTATAGGCAGATCTTGTGTATGAAGATTCCTCTTGGGAGATTTTTTATGTCACTTTTGATTCCATGAATCATTTAGAAATTTTTATATTATCTCAACTTAATACTCCCATGTTTAAGCCCTTCTTTCTTTCCTCATGACTTATGGGACTATGATTTCTACCCTAAGCTTGGTTGTAGGAGCATTTTAGCTTTAAATGATTTTGGTCATAGTGCTTAAATACCTTACTTTCATCCTTGGAGTCGCCTAGCACTTTCTCATACTTGCATTCACCTTTGTATGGACTAAAACACCACCAAGGCTCAGTTTGGGTCACTATTTCCATACCCAACTGTAGGTGGATGTTAGAGGTTGTTTGTACGAACTATAAGTGTGAAAGAGGAACAAAAACCATTTATCCTCTCCTCTTGATGTTCCTTTATGCCATGGATGTCACTTTGAATCTTTGGAATCACTTCATCTTGATGGCATGGTCTAATACCATTTTTGAAAATAAAAGTCGCTCAAAACTCAAAATCCTATAGATAACATTGATTGTTCTCAAAGTAAAAATAGGCAAGTTTGAGCCCTTCAACAACTTGTCTCCATTGCTCATTTTGACCTCCTTCTTTTCAAGGTTATTATACCATGCTAGGGATGATATATGAGCACAAAAGGATGCATCTTAAACACTTAACAATCATTGAATCTTTGGAAGCTAGTTATCAACTTATATTTGCCAATCAACACCTTAGACAGGTTTTCCATGGTTACCCAACCTGTTAAGGCTCCAAATATGGATTACAACATGTCTTAATGCCTTAAAACCAACTTTTTAATTACATATAGTGTCACCTGTAGGTGGCCATTTTCCTATATAGGTGGCAAGTATGAAATTGTAGGTAATGCACATTGCCTTTGATCTTTTTGTGAGTTGTATTCCTATCCTAATTCTTTAAAATATCTCCTTTACACTATCCAGGGCCTCTTGGGGGCTTCAAACTTGGTCTTGTGAGGGCACTTGGTGTAAGTTTTCATGTTTGTAGGCAGGCAGTGAGCATGTTGTATGACTATCACAACATTTTCTCCACTATTTGAAAACTCACTTCTCTATTCCATGTTCTAAAAGGTTATATCACAATTCTTAAAACTTCATCACACTCATATGGATGTCCTCATAACCCTTACAAGCCATGACAAATGTTGAAAGTTGGATTGGAGCTGACTGAGTACGAATGTGGATGAAAATTTGGATTGGAGCATGATGTTATGAGGCTAATCATGAGTTAAAGGTGATAAAAACATCATGGATACATTATTATGGAATTATCACAACCCTGTGGAGCTATTATGAAAGCATGAAAATTTGAACATGGTGAAAAACTACCTGTTGCATAGAAAAGTGATTCCTCCTACAACCTTGATGTACTTGACCTATCCAAACACTTGGAAACATGAAACTAAGAATGTCAAGAATCTTATAAGAGATCCCACATCCCTTGGATTCAACATCACCAACTAGTTCCTAAGGTTTTGACTAAAATAGAGTAAAACCCATAGGGTGCATGAAATAACTAGCAAAAAAAAGTACAACTAACTTCATGAGGATGGTTCATGAAGCACAAGTCACCATTATTCAAAATATTTATATGAGAATGAAGGTATATGAGTTTAATTTAACCTACACAAGGTGTTTGAACTGAAACCTTTTGAGCTATCCATACTAAGCACAAACTTGAAAGTTACTTCTGCTTGCCAATAGGATTGAAAAATGAGTATAATGGTTTTGAGCCAAAAATGACACTTTCAAAGCAAACCAAACATGAAAATGAGCTTGGGGAAGTTTAAGAGACATTATATGATCATCTCCCATGTGACACACTTCCCCATGGATTGTACAAGTGACATTTTCTTCTCTTTTCTCAATAAAATTGCCTTTTCTTCTGATGAACCTAGTATTTTAGTTACCAATAGTTGATTAAGACTTTTTAGGACACATGTCATGTGAAATAACTTTTTTACACCTTCACACTTCCCAATAAATTTGTATAATTCATTAAATGCATCTTTTTGACCTCAAAATGATCCCAAATGATAAAAAGGAGTAAAGTGACTAAGGACCACAGCTAGTATAACATTAAATGACATCAATTAAATTATAAAACACCTTGTGACATATATTAGACCCTTAAAACACCTAAAAGTCATGTTTTAACCTAAGGGTGCCCTAATTTGACCTAAAAATCAAATTTGGTGAACAAATTGGTGACTCATAGGGGTAGCATGTCTGTTATGTTAACTAGACCAGTAGCCTTATCAATCCATTGGGCTTAAGGAGTCATTTTAAGTTTGAGATAAATAAGGATAGCTTTGAGCATTGAGCACTAATACAAGACCACTAATTACCTCAACCACACAAAGCAAAGGACACACACAAAATAAGGCAACAAACTAATAAAACACACACACACACATGTGCTCAACACACTTAGGGGAATCTAAAAACAAATTATTATACATAATAGAGACTAAGAATACCTCCTTTCCAAGATCAAAAGGAAAGATTCTTGAATCATCTTCATGGTGAGATGAAACATAGTGCCAAACATGTTTCTCCTTGGATTGAATGCTTTGTGGATTAAACTTATTCCTTGGCACTTCACTTGATCTACTCTCAAGTAAATCATCCTTAAATAGGTCTCCAATGTAGACATATTCCTCTTGAACATGTTCACATACTTCATACTTCTGCCCACTCTTCATCTCATAATCAACTTGGATCTTCTTTGTAGGCATGGCTTCAAGAGGATTGGTTTCTTGTTCCTTAGAAGATTGAGGCCAGTGGGAGCTTGTTCCATCCTTCAAGAGTTGATGTGTTTCTCCCAACTAATTGATAGGATGATAGCCCATCTTGATGAATTCAAACATGTCATCATGAACTATATATGCTTCTTGAAAGGATAGATTTGAAAGATTACTTTTCCTTTGTATACTTACTTGAGTGCCAAAGCTGCCTTCTCCATTTTTTACTATATCATAGCCTCCTTGAAGAGGATTATAGCATGCTCCAATGATTTCAAACAACTCATCCAAAGTTTGATTAAAAAATTGTTCTTGACCATCCATGACATCTTACAAAGTGATTGAGGAACCAATGAAGGCTTCCTCCTTCTTGACTTCCATAGTGCTCTCAATAAGATTGGGCTTCTTCTCAGTTACAAGTTCTTCTAGCTCATCAAGGAGCTTTGCATATTCTTTCCAATCTTGGTCATTGTCCTCCATATAAGCCTCCTTTTTCACCTTAACATGTGCTTGATTTTTAACTTGGTAAAACTTTTCAAAACCTTGGAAGAACTCCATTTGTAGTTGCCAATCATTCTTGTCCTCTTTATCATCTTGAACCACTGCCTCTTCAATTTTTGCTTCTTGATGTATGATGTCATCAAGCTAGTATTCAAGTTCCAATACATCTAATAGTGTTTCAAGATCAGGGTAAGGTATTGGATCATCTTCAAGAGCAATAACTTCCACCTTGGTCTTAAGAGATTCTTCTAGGACTGCCACCTCTTTGGGAAAGACTTGAAATTATTCTCCATCCATAATAAAACTTTCATCTTCATGTTGGAGGTGATCATCCACAACCATTTGATCATATGTAGATTCCTCTTCAAGAGCTACAAGATCTTACATCTCTTTCTCTTTCATGGTGATGCCAAGACTAGACATCTTGAAATCATGTGACCTAGCCCAATAAGGCTACCAAGGAGATATGATTTCTTCAATCAAGAGTTATATTTCATTATCAACCAACTAATCCTGTTTAGGTTCCCATATCATAGGTCCATCAAGGCAAAGGGTGATAGGGTGAGGACAAGATGAACTAGTTGTTATATGTGGTCTATAGATCTCAAAATCAGATTGAGGGTCAAGTGTAAAGGATTCTTTTGGAAGCTCTTGAGGAAGGGGACGCAGACCTTGGGATTAAAAAACTAGATTTTATTCCTTCCACTTGACAACCACTTCATTCACATCTGATTTAGATTTATGTCTCTCTTGAGGAAGGGTAGATGGGGTGTGTTTAGGCATAGGATCTTCTTTTTGGTCTAAACCTTCCATCACACCTTTACTCAGCAATTTCATCTTTGCTTCTAACTCTTCAATTTTCTTGGCTAGGTTCTCTTAGAAAAGTCTTTCTTAAATTTCATAGGAATCATCATGAGTATAAGGTAAATAAGAGGGCTAACATAGAACACAAAAGTTTCTTGAGGAAGGGTGGAAGGGGTTTGTATAGGATCAAGCTCCTTCTCAACTTCACACTCTTTGTCAAGACTTTTCTCCTCTCTCTTTCCCCATGAATCCACTATCTTACTCTATCTTAGAATGTTAGGATTATAAGTCTCTTTCTTAGGTGGTGGGGATGCAATGTGAGAGGGAAATAAGGGCTGGAACTCCACTTCCTTTGCTTTCAACATGGACTACTGCATATTCATATTAGCCAACTCAATTTGCCTATCAAGATTAGTTTTAAACACAAGATTTCTTCTTTCAACTCTCTCTTCCAATTGATTGGAAAAAGGATGAATTTGATATCCTTGATTAGGCTCATGAATGGGGATCAAATATGGATGATAATAAACTTGGATAAGTGTATATGAAAGCTGATAGGTTTAGTGAGATTGCCTTTCACAAACTCTTAGCCTATCTTCTAAGGAAAAAACTATGCCACTCACATCAAGCATCTCACTTATGAGCCTTTGCCAATTGGCTCTCTCAATAGGTACCCACTCTCTTTTGACCAAATATAATGCATCTCTCACCTTATGAATAAGATGACTAAGGACCTCTTGACCATATCCCCTTGGAGTATCAAGCTCTAACATGTACCTCTCATAACCCAAAACTGTTTGTTTGAAGGTGGAAATCGATGGACTTGAGAAGTGACTAGGTTGACTAGGAGAAACATGACATTGGGAAGGTTGGATATAAGAATGATACACTTCATGAATGGGCTGATACACTTCATTATAGGTCTGGTATACTTCATGACAAGGCTGATTAATAACTTGTTCATATTGATAGGGAATGACACAAACTTAAAAAGTCTCACCAACTCATGTAAAATAGTGATAAACACCAAAATTAGCCATTAAACTTCATTGAAAGAAATAACAAAAAGGAAAATATTACCAATAATCTTCAAAGCATAATTTGGGCTGCTTGATCAGTTGATATATCTTTAGAGTTGCCATTAATACTTTGATAGATGCCTCCAAAGGTTGGTTACTAAGTGATAACACCAAAAATCTCTCAACTTCTTAGACCAAGAGTCCCACTAGGCATGCCAAAAACTATTGTCACTTGTATTGGAACCATTTGAGGAGATGGAAAAGTTATCCTCATCCAAGTGGCACAATGAAAACACCTCTAGACTTGTAGATAGCCTAAGGATGAGGTGAATCTATAGATAGGGCTAGCTCCCTTGATGTACCACTTTGGATCACAACTATACTTAACTTTAGGAGGTGAAAAGGGAGAGAGATAACTATAAGCAAACTAAACTAAGGGAGGTGATACACCAAAATAGATGATGACTTCCAACCAGTAGCACGTTACATATGAAATCAAGAGATAAACTAAATATACACTTCTCCAATATTCATCTTCTCACATCAATGTTACATTGTGAGGTTATGGATGGATATGCAAAGCAAGAAGGACTAGATAAGAGGCCTTGAATGGCATTAATGAAAATACTAACTCACTTAATCCTTGGCATTTCCTATAACATGCCTTACAATTAAAAGCTTTCCAACTGCAAATAAGATGCAAGAATGAGACTTGCTAAGGAATCCATAGTCTTCACTAAGCAAGATCCAACATTCAAGTATAACACACTAAGAATGGTCATTAAGAGGTAAAAATCAATAGTATTATTTATCAAATGGTATGAAAATGAGCAGGGTTTTACCATACTCATGAGGAACATAAGTTACAATGGCCAAAATGGCTAGTTCTTATAGAACTTGATAGAGATAGGAGAAGAGAGAAGTCCAAAGGTCACAAGGACACTTATAAAGCTAAGAAAATTAGTTAATTATGTTTGAGAAGAGGGTATAGGACAAACCATGCAAGGTTAGGAAGCCCGAGTGTCCATACAAGTCATAAAACTCTTATAAAGTGGCTTAAAACTCCTTATCTTGGCTACGAAAACTGCCCTCATAATTTGGATTTGTTTGAACATCCCATAAATGATTAGGGACATGTCTAATGAATATAAAGAGGGTTAAAGCTATGATAAATGCCTATCCATGCATTGGTTGTAGGCTTGATCATCTAGAATCACTTGAAAGTGAGCCATCATCATCTACTATCAAGAAAACTCCTCTTTCATGCACCCTATACACTTGGCCTCAAAATTATCATTAGTTGCTAATTAAAATTTTTGGGATGGATTGGATGACAAATTTTAAGACCCTTTATGGCCTTATAAGCATCGGGGACACTTAAAAATGAGCTCACTTGAAGTTTTTCACCCTTCTCATTATTTTGTCCACTATGTCATTTTTAACTGGCTGAGATGAGAGCTTATATTTACACACAATATTTTCTAAGGCATGAAATAAATATATGGAGTTATCACAAGTCTAAATCTCCCTCCTAAAAGTTGGTTTCATCCTTTGAATCCTTCTAGATCCTATAAAACACAAAAAAGGGTAAAAAGTACCCTATTTTTACCCTGTTCATATAGATTTCATATAGCTAATTCTATTGGGAGGTAGATTGATGGAGTCCTCTACAACTTGAAATAGGTTTCATGGTCAAACTATGTCACTAGATCAGTTATCCAACTCCAATTCTCCAAATTGGTCCTTACATGGGTTTAACAAGGGTTTTAGGCATGTTTCCACTCTTATGATTCATTCATAAAAACCTAATGTTGAAGTTGCCAAATATTTCCACAAATTCATAGTTTAAGATCTTCATCAACATCCTTGAACTCCTCTGGCCTCCATGCAAACCTTCCAAAAAGATGTGAGCTTTTGAACTTTACTTCTTGAGTTCCTTCCTCCGTTCCAACAAGCCTGAGTTGGTTCTTGAGTCAATAAAGGGATCCCTCATGTTTTGTTTGCCTTCCAAAAGATTGAACACATATTATGTACCCATATATGCATGCTCTAATTCATGGAAATTATAATATAATGTTAGAATTGTGAATGATCTCTCATTTGGCCTTAGGCTTGAACCTTGCCTAATAGGGTTGCCTATATCTTAGGGCTCATAATGACTTTTGATGGATTTTATTGCCTCCAAATAGCTCAAACACATATAATATGATCTCACAAAAATATCATAATCAATTTTAAATCTTTCTTAGGGATAAAAGTGTAAATGATCTCACGTTTGGTCTTTATGCTTGAAACTGCCATATAGGCCTGCCTGCAACTTTGAAGGTTTTGAGCATTCTATTTGGTTTCTCCCCTATAATATTGGTTTCTCATGTTTTAATAGATGTTTTATAACTTAAAAAACTTATTTAAAGGTTCAAACAACTCCATGTTCACCCCTTAATCTTCCTTTCTCAAGGTTGCAGGTTTCATGTACAAATGGAGTGCCCTCTATCTAAGACAAAATAAAGGCACTCTCCTGCCTCCTTAGACAAAAATGAATATTTTATGAGGTTATTCAAATCCCAAAGGCTCTATGGAAAAAAATTTAGCTCTTGATCAGGTCAATATACCTGTCAACTCACCCAAAACCCAAGGCATGCTTATGCTAAAGGACTATGTGCAAGAATTTTCAAAGTGGATTGTGTTTAGCTTGTCTGAGCTACTTCTTTGATCTATATCCAATGTAAAAGTCCTATGTACATTTTCATAGTAATGAAAGAGTATATTGAATTAACATTCTAACACTTTGACCTCTGATACACCCTTCATACTCTTATGTTCACAAGATTGTGTTAGGCTACTTGACTGTGTCTTCCTTTGATAGTAACTCCTGCATAATATTGGCTTATAAACAACATCTATAGAATTTTTGAGGATAACCTAGGGTCACCTCATATTTTTTTAGGCTCACTTTATTAGTTCCTATTGGCTATTTTTGGCCCGCATATAAAAATTTGTATAAGTATGAAAAAGGGAGCTTTTAGGCAAGAAAATGGGAAGTCTTTGGGAGGACTTCGGGTTTTCCAACAGTGAAAACTTTGAGTTTCTGAGGGCACAGTGAAAATTAGGTTTCTAGTAGTGTTTGAATTCTAAATGTTTTATAAGTAGAATTAATTCAATTTTATGAACCCAAATTACTCATGGACAATGTATTTTGGGTTCTCCAAGGAGCACTATTTGATTATTTCATAAGTTGTGAGCAGTCAAAACCCTGAAATAAGTACAAGGGCTTGACAAACCCGATTTAGTCTGGATAAATAGTGTTTCTCTAGTTATTCAAGGGACAAGTCTTCTCTAAAAACCTTAAGGTACACTTCAAAAATTCGAAGGGCATTTGGAAAATGTCGAAAGGCCTTTTTAAGGTAAAAGGGATCTTTTTAACATTTCTAAAAGACTAGTCAACTTTTTTGAAGGTTGCCTTCATAAATATGAAGGGCTTTTCCTTCTCCAAGTCGATAGTTGTAAGTTACTCGAAGGGTATGTTACTCTTCAGAAGGACCATTTTAAAATTATTGAAGGGTATCTTTCCATTCGAGAGGATCATTTGTAAAAGTCCAAAATAATGACAAGGAGCTCAAATGGTCTCTTACCCTTCAGGAAAGTTCATTTTGAAAAATTTAAAAGGTAATGTCCGAAAGAAGAGAGTAAAAAGGTAGCTTTGGACAAAAAGTCTGAAGGAATTCCTTCAAACAAACTATCTCAAGTAATTCCTTTAAGATATTTGCCCGAGACAAATAGAATCTTGTAGAATAAAGAAGACTTCTAGATGCAGAACCCTGAAGACTTTAAGATGGACAAGTCCATTGTAAGCTTAGAGAACTCGAATTACTCTACATAAAGTAAACCAATTTTCTTCAAGTACTTTACTTAAAAAGCTTTATAATTAAAGGATCTGGGAAAGTTCAAAGTTGGAGAGATTAAAGAACCCAAATTATTCTGCTTAAAGTAAATCAGGATTCTTCAAGTGCTTGACTTAAGCTTAGTCCAACAATGTGATAATCATGATGCAACAAATGAAAGGCTACCACATGGCATAAGCTAGAGCAGAAAGGGCCAATCAATAAAGGACAAGTGGCACAAAGATGACCAATGAATACGGGAAAGTCCAAGCGACTGGTAGCTAGAAATTTATGAAGGTTCTCATCCTTCAATATGGTTTGCTCTCAACAAACAACCATCCAAACATAGAAACAACATGGGTCATTTTGAACTCCTAGGCATGGAGACCCGTATCCTTTTTTAGATAGGACATGTAAAAGTGAAAGGTGCCATGCCATTTAAATGCAAAGATAAATGCAGTCATGTTAGGAAGAGATGTCTAGCTACCCACAATGCAACTTCTTTCAACTCTACCAAAAGAGACTTGAATGCGGGAATGGCTCAAGAAGGTGGTTCAGTGATCCTGAGCGGCACATTTAGGGACAAGGATAAGATGAGAGTTCTAGCCATTAATGAATTATTCTTTCTTCCCCTTCTCTCTCTCTCCCATTTTCAATGTAAATAAAGGTCTTGGTGCAAGTAAATCATCCCCAGACTGGTGATAGAATCACTCCGTGAAAATCACTGTGTAATAGACCTTTGAAGCAATAAAGATTATTTTACCTATCACTTTGTCCAAAAATTATGTCGAGTTAGCTTGTGCATAATAACATTGTGAAGAAACATCCTTCCAACCTTATTGTCCTTTATTTCTTATTTTCAGGTGTCTTTTAGTTAGTTTCAGGTCTGAACTCGTGTTTTTCTACCATTAATATATGATTAATGTGTATTTAGAAATCCCTCTTTGTTTCATGTATGGTTTAGTGAGCCTAGTTTATGAAATATTTATGCAAGTTAGCTAGTTAGGAGGTTGTGTAATCAAACCTAACTTATGTTAAATTAGTATCATTTCCTAGACCAAGTGGATCACTTACTTTTGGTGCATCACCTCCCTTAGCTTAAATTTCATTTCAAGTAATCATCTTATCCCTTTTTCTTAGCCATTAGTATATTTTAGTGTGGGGATCAAGGAGATAAATTGAAGAACCTAAGGAACTAGCCTCATTAAAAATCCTAGAGGTTCAACTTCACCATAGGATACCCACATCCTGAGCTTGTCTCCATGCTTATAGTTGGAAGTGAGAGAGCCTAAAGAACTCTCTCACAAGGGTGCAATTTAAGCTATAAGAGTTCTGGTATGCTCAGTGGGAAAACTACCATTTTATTTTCATTTTTATAAAAGACTGGTCAATTTTGATGTTGTTTTGATCATTTTGTAGTAGTGGTAGCATTCATCCTTCAGTATCTGGTGACTCTAAAGAACATAGATATTTGGTGGAAGCAATAACCATTTTTCATGCCAAAGGTAACTACAAGATCAACAACTATAGTTTTTTTGTTTGATTTCATTGAGTTGCCTTTAAACTCAACAAGGAGGTTACAGTTTTCCCATACTCATCCATACGTCAGGTACCTTTCTCTTAGACCAGTCATAAAGCATACTTACATAAGGAATCTTTGTCAGCCCCTATTGTTTCTATGATTCCCCAAAGAGATTTTGTGGACTTTAGTGGCCAAATCCTTTTGAACTTACCATAATATGATCCTATGCCAGTAGAAACTCTCAAAAGTGTTCCTTATTACACATGAGACCAAGTTGTAACTCCTACTGAGCACATAACAGACATAGCCAACTTTTACAACATTCATAATATCACAATGGAGAACATGGCTATTAGTATATTGGCTATATATTTCAAAGGAAAGGCATTAGACTAGTATAGGGGCCTAGCTCCTAATTCTATCCACTCATGGGATGAGCTGGGAATAACCTTATGTAAAAGGTTTGCATATAAGAGTAATCATTTGTCACTTGCAGAGCAGCTGACCACAATCAAGAGAGCACCTCATGAAGTCATGCAAGACTTCAATATGAGATTTTAGAAGGCATGGGATAGAATTCTAGTAGCTATTAGGCTATCTCCAAACTTTTTTTTGTATTACTTGAAAACTCTCAACAATGATATAGCTATAGTGATTCAATCTATGGGAGGAGACATACTACCAGATGCTTATGAGATGGCCATCAAGGCAAAAAATTGCCTAGTTCAAGCTAGTAAGCTCACTCCCAAACCCCTAATGCCTCTTTTTCTAGAGAATAAACTAACTCCTACAATCATTCTTCCCCTTGATGTTATACTTTTAACACCAATAATTATTGTTGTGCCTTCACCTAAGCAAGAGAAGACCTCTACTAGTGGATCCAATGACTCCCAAGAGCAGAATAATTACTTGGAATTAAAAATCATGCTCCAATCATTGGGGAATGATGTGGTTAATGTCAAGAGGCAAGCTTACAACAAGCCTTATCAAGCTTCATATCAGCCTTAGTAACACCCTTATCAAGCTAATAGGCCACCCTAAAAAGGAGGTTTCCAAGGATAGGGCCAGCCTGACTATGCTAGGCAGCATAATTATAATCCAAATGCTACAAGCCCTTCCAACTCCTTGGTCTTGATTTAGAATAATGTGGCTCAAGAGGCTAAAGGGATAATGCCTTAGAATCATTCTTTTGGATAATATATTGTCCCAACTACTGGCTCTAACTAGGTGTTCAATAATCAATGGAAGTAGGCTATTGCTTATGGATATAACTAGGATCTCATGGCCCAAAGCATAGAGGTTCCCATGTTGACAAATTAAGAGCATCCTCCATAAGAATAAAGCTCAGATTAGGGGTCAAACTAGTCAGAAGCCTCAATGATCATTAGTGAGCAATAGGAGTGTTATGCATTCAATCTACAAGCTTCTCCCAGTTTGGCCCACATCCTAATCTCAACAAACATAAGGTTCAAGAGAATGAATATGGGTGACAATCAGGAAGCTTTCAAAGAACCTCTTGTCACTGCTCTTTCACTGACAAAGTCAGTAGCAGTAACTCCCAAAACCTAGGTAAAGGCTAAGGGTACGCCAATCAACATTTTGGAGAAAATGAAGAAATCCAACTTGAGTGTACCAATGTGGGACATGTTTTCTATGCCTCACCAAGTAGACATTCTTCATAAAGGTTTGTCTAAGATGAGTGTTTTTACAACTGCAAGTAAGCAACCAAGCAAGGGTGTTGAAGTCTTTACTAATGCAGCTAAGAGTCCTTTGGGAGAAAGGTCAAGTAGTGTGACCAAGCCCCCCATTATACATCTCATTAATCATTAGTGATTCCTTGGTACACAACTACTTGGTGGATAGTGGGGCCAGTACCTCAATCATGCCAAAGTCTATTGCTGACCAGCTAAACCTCAAGTATGAGCCGTATACCAAGGGAGTCATGTAGCTTGATGGTTCTTCCACAAAGCCATCAGGTATCATCAAAAATTTGATCCTAACCTTCCATGCTTGTCCTAATGTGTCCATAGTGTAAGACATACTGATCCTAGATGTCACTCCTCACTTTGCATTATGTCTTTCTAAAGAGTTTATAGTTAAAATTGGGGGTTACCTTATAACAAATTAGTCTTCCATGGCATTTAAAATAAGGTATGGGACTAAAGTATCAATCAAGGTTGAATCCATGGCACAATTCCATATTAAACCCCATCAATTAGATAACATAAACCTCAATTATATCATCCTTGATCAGGATGAGTTTACAATCGGTCAAGAGCTAAACACTCATCCTGAAGAAGTTCCATACTTGTTCTTGGATGAGTTATGGGGAGATAACCAATTTTTAAACCCTTTGGAGGGTGTTAAGGAAAGAGACATGAGTTTCTATCTACTACATGAAGAGAATCAATCCATGCCTTCCCTTATTGGTCCTAAAGAAGACCCCAATGGTTTATGATTTTTTTTTTGATGGCTCAAGGGGCAAAAATAGTGCAGGTGTGAGGGAAATGTTGATTTCACCCTTAGGTAATAAGATTTTATCTTCCTATAGGTTCCATTTCAACTAATCTTCAAATTCAATAAAATATGAAGGCTTGATCCGTGGCCTTCAATGGGCCACCGAAAGAGGAATCAAACTATTGTAAGCTTATGGGGACAATGAGCTCATAGTTAACCAAGTTAGAGGCTTGAACATCATAAAACCCTTTGATGAGGTCCTATAAAAATAGAGTGTGGGACCTAATTGAATATTTTAAATCCTTTAACATTCAAGTTATCCCAAGAAATCAGAACTAGCATGCTGATAGGTTGCAAGTTGTGGGAGCTTAGTTTGACATTCTAAGTAAGCTAAAGGAAACCAAGGTTTAACCACATGTCAAAGTGGTGGTGAGACCATAAATATTGGATAATGAAGTCCACTCGTAGGTTTTTGAGATTGACAAGAAAATTACTTGCTTCTTATAGTAGAAATCTGGTTCTCCTCCTCCAACCAAGCTAAATTTTAGCATCGATATAAGGCTCAGAGTATTCAACTGAATTTGAATAAACTTCTTAAGGGGCTAGTTACACTTGAGGGCCCTTTTCCTGAAGGAGACCATATGAAGAAAGAAAAGGTAGTAATGTCTACTAATGAAGATAACTATGAGAGAGTCATCTTCAAAGACAAACTTCTCAAGCTTGGCAAGGTAGGCAATAAGGCTAAGAGGCATGCTTTCATAGCAATTTGCCAAGAGTATACAGACATTTTTGCCTGGGAGTATAATGACCTAAAGGGTTTTGATCATAATTTGACTCAACATACCATAGATTTGGAGGCCAATGCCAACCACATAAGGCAAAAACTAATGCCCATTAACTCCAAGATTGAAGAGCTGATGAGGAAGGAGCTAACCAAGTTGATCAAATCTAGGATCATCTTTCCCATCAAACACTCATCATGGGTACCTAACTTGGTGCCTGTAAGAAAAAAGAGTGGGGAGATTAGGCTTTGTGTGGACTTCAGATATTTGAACAAAGTCTCCTTGAAGGATTACTACCCTCTACCATCCATGGAACAACTTCTCCAAGTAGTTGCAAGATCAGAATGCTTCTCTTTGTTGAATGGATTTTTTGTCAACAACCAAGTCTGGGTGAAAGATGAAGATCAGTACAAGACTGCTTTCACCACCAAATAGAGCATGTATGCATACCAAAAGATTCCCTTTGGTTTATAAAATGCTGGTACAACTTTCCAAAGAGCCATGAACAAAGCTTTTTAGGGGCTACTAAACTAAATGGTGCTGGTATACTTGGATGACATCACAATTTTCTGCAAGAATGCTAGTGAGAATACGGACCACCTGAGGCTAATTTTTGAAAGTAGAGAGTATATGATTTAATTAAACCCTAAGAAGTGCATGTTTTCCATGCATGAAGGTAAGATGTTAGGCCACATCATCTCAAAGGAGGGGCTATCCATTGATCCTAAGAGAATAAGTGCCATCTTGGCCTTATCCTTACCCAAGCATAAGAAGGGACTCCAAAGTTTCCTTAGAAAGATAAACTTTGTGAGTAGATTTATCCCCAATTTTGCAAGTTTGGTCAAGCCTATAACTGTTATGCTAAAAAATAACCAAGTGTTCACTTGGTCAAATGAAGGAAAGTCAACATATGAGGCTATCAAGCAAGCCATCACTCAAGCATCCATACTTATAAATCCTAATTTCTCAAGGGTTTCATATTATATGATTTTGCTAACAATGATAATATATCAGCTATGCTGATGCAAAGAAATGGTGAAGGACTTGTGTAGCCATTAGCATTTTTAAGTTAAGGTCTTGAAGGGTATGAGGTGAGGTATACCTTTGTATAAAATCAAGTCTTTGTAATAGTAAGGAGCCTCAATAAGTTCAGGCCAATGCTCTCCAACAACAAAATCTACCTTGTGGTATCTCATCCTGGAGTACGAAACTTCCTTCTTAACAAGGACTCAAGCAAAAAAAGAGCTGGTTGGATTACTAAGGTCATGGAGTATGATGTGGATATCAAGGTCACTAAGATAGTAAGAGGATAAGGCTTGTGTAAGCATATGGTTGATGACCTTCATGAAGATAAAGAGGCCATCTTGGTAACACAAGATAACTCACAAATAGATACACCTCCATCTCACACTAGTTGGCTCTAGGATATGATGCACTTTTTGCTAAAAGGTGAGTGCCCTCAAGGTATGGACAAAGCAGAAAGGTCTTTTAGACTTCATTCCATACCTTATGCATTGGTTGATGGGATTTTATTCAAAAGGGACCTCAATGGAATGCTCCTAAGGTGCATAAATGATGACCAAGTGGCCAAGCTTCTAGAGCATTTCCATGATGGACCTATAGGAGGTCATTTTGCACCCAAGACTACAATAGAAAAGATAATAAGGGTTGGCTATTACTATCCTAGCCTCTTCAAAGATGCTTATGCATAGGTGAGGAGGTGTTAGAAATGTGCTCTCTTCATAGGTAAGTAGATGCTAGCAGCGTTCTCTCTCAATTCGATTCAAGTCAAACAACCATTTGTGCAGTGGGGTTTAGATTTCATTGGCGTGATCAACCCCCCATCAAGTACATGGCATAAATGGTTACTTATTACAACTAATTACTTCACCAAATGGGTGGAAGCTATTGCATTGAGGGAAGCCAATGAAAGTACAATCTTAGATTTCTATGATAATATCATGACCAGGTTTGGTGTTCCGTCCACTATCATATATGATAATGCACTAGCATTTCTCAATCTGAAAATGAGTGTATGGGCTCTTAAGATAGGCATCTACCTCAACACCTCTTTAAAATATGATCCTCAAGGCAATGGGTTGGTTGAGTCCATAAACAAGAATTTACTTAGAATCATCAGGAGGACTATGGAGGGGAACCAGAGAGTGTGGCACACCAAACTAAAGACAGCCTTATGGGTTGATAGGGTAACTCATAAAATTGTTGTTGGCAATTCTCCATATTTTATAGTATATGGAAGAGAGGCCAAGCTGCCCATTTCTCTTGAGCTACTTTTATTAGAACTAGCCCATCAACTGGAACTGCTGGAAGATGAACCCATGAATGTGAGATTGGTAGAAGTCATGAAACTTGAGGAGATAAGAGATCTTACAATGAAGATGCTAGAGTCACATTAGGCTTAAGTCAAAATATTTTGACAAGAGAGCCGTGACAAGGGAATTCAAAGAGGGAGACTTGGTCCTCAAATGGGATTCAAAAATGGCCAAACCAAGCAACTATACCAAGTTTGAGAACTTGTGGAGTGGCCCTTATTTGATCCACATATGCAAACAACATAACACTTTCCAACTAGCCCAATTGAATAGAAAGGTATTACCCATCCCAATCAATGAGATTCATCTAAAGCCATTTCATTAGAAGAGTTTTTAGCTATTGTATGTTATTGTACATTTTGTATAGCTTTTCATGTTTTTATCTAAGTGCTTTGTGCACATCTATTTCAATTGAGTGATTTCCCTTCCCTAAGTGCCTTGGGCATAGTTTATTTCATTTTGGTTGTTCTTGTTGCTTCAAGAAAAATTTACAAATAGAGATAGCTTTGTATAAAAGCAATGACTCCATGCCCAATGGATCAATTGAAGCAAATGAGTTGGGTTCTCAAGCATAGCAGGCATGCTTCCATATGAGTCACCAGAAATGTTGGCCATTTTCAGCCCACATATCAAAATTTGCCTAAGTATAAAAAAGGGAGCTTTCAAGCAAGAAAAAGGTAGTTATTTGGGAGGACATTGGGTTTTCTAGTAGTGACAACTTCGGGTTTTTGAGGGCACAGTGCAAATCAAGTTTCTAATAGTGCTTGACTTCTAAATGTTTTATAAGTAGAAATAATTTGGGTTTATGAACCTGAATTACTCATGGACAATGTATTTTAGGTTCTCCAAGTAGCACTAATTGATTAATTCATAAGTTGTGAGTAGTCAAAAGCCTGAAATAAGTAAAAAAGCTTGATAAACCTGATTTGGTCTCGAAAAATAGTGCTTCTCAGTTATTCAAGGAACAATTCTTCTCCAAAAAACTAAAGGTACACTTTAAAAATCTAAAGGGCATTTTCAAAATATCAAAGGGCCTTTTTTATGCAAAAGGAATCTTTTTAACATTTTTGAAAGACCAGTCAACTTTTTTGAAGATCCTTTTCATAAATCTAAAGGGTTTTTCCTTCTCTAAGTAGATAGTTATAAGTTTCTCGAAGGGTATGTTACCCTTTGGAAGGACCATTTAAAAATTCCTAAAAAGTATCTTTCCCTTTGGGAGGATCATTTGTAGAAGTTTGAAATGATGACAGGGAGCCCGAAGGGTCTGTCACCTTTCAAGAAAGTTCATTTTGAAAAGTTTGAAAGGTAATTTTTGAAAGAAGAGAACAACAAGGCAACTTTAAACAAAAAGTCTAAAGGAATTTCTTTGGACAAATTATCCCAAGGAAATCCTTCAGGAGATTTTCCTGAGACAAATAGTAGCCTATAGAATAAAGAAGACTTATACATGTAAAATCCTAAAAACTTCAAGATAGACAAGTTTGAAATAAGCTTAGAGAACTCAAATTATTTTGTATAGAGTAAATCAGGTTTCTCCAAGTACTTTACTTATAAAGATTTATAAGTAAAGGATCTAGAAAAGTCTAAAGTTAGAGAGATCAAAGAACCCGACTTACTTTGCATAAAGTAAATTAGGGTTTTTCAAGTGCTTGACTTAAGATTGGTCTAACAACATGAGAATCATGATGTAATATATGAAAGGCTACCACATGGCATAGGGTGGAGTAGAAAGGGCCAAATAGTAAAGGACAAGTGGCACAAGGATGACTAATGAGCATGGGAGAGTCCAAGCGACTGGTAGCTAGAAATTTATAAAGGATCTCATCCTTCAGTATAGTTTGCTCTCGACAAACAACAGTCCAAATGTAAAAATAACATGGGTCAGTTAGAAATCCCATTCATGGATACCCACGTCTGTCTTCAGATAGGACACACAAAAGTGAAAGATGCCATATCATTTAAATGTAAAGATAAATGCAGTCATGTTAGGAAGAGACATCTAGCTGCCCACAATGTGAATTCTCTCAGCTCTACTGAAAGAGACTTGAATGTGGGAGTGGCTCAATAAGGTGGTTCAATGATCTTGAGTGATGAATTTAGGGATAACAAGGAAGGACAACATGAAATTTCTATCCATCAACTTCTTCTTTCTTCCCCTTCTCTCTCTCCCCTTTTTGATATAAATAGAGGCTTTGAAGCCAAGTAAATCATCCCTGGACTGGTGATAGAATCAATTTAAAAAAATCACTGTGTAATAGACCTTTGAAATAATAAATATTATTTTACCTATCTCTTTGTTTGAAAATTGTGTTGAGTTAGCTTGTGCATAATAGCTTTGTGAAGAAGCATCCTTCCAACCTTATTATCCTTTCTTACTTATTTTCAAGTGTTTTCTAGTTAGTTGCAAGTTTGAACTTGAGTTTTTTTTGCTAGTAATGGATGTTTAATATGGATTTATAAATCCCTGTTTGCTTCACATATGGTTCAGTGAGCCTAATTGATGAAATATTTATGCAAGTTAGTTGGTTAGGAGGTTGTGTAAGCAAACTTATCTTATGTTGAATTAGTGTCATTCCCCAGACCAAGTTGATCACTTACTTTTGGTACATCACCTTCCTTAGCTTAGATTTCAATTCAATTAATCCTCCTATCCCTTTTCCTTAGCCAATAGTATATTTTAGTGTGGAAATGAAGGAGCTAAAGTGAAGCATCTAAGGAAATAGCCTCATTAAAAAGCTTAGAGGTTCAACCTCACCATAGGATACCTACATCCTGAGGTTATCTCCATGCTTGTAGCTAAAAGTGAGAGAGCTTGAAGAAATCTCCCATAAGGGTGAAATTACAAGCTATAATAATTCTTATGTAATACAAGCTTCATAGTATTACCCCTACGCTTATTGTCTTATACAATCATACACAGTCAATTGTGTTTGACTGAGCCAAACCTTGTGTATGAAGATTCCTCTTGGGAGATATTTTATGTCACTTTTGATTTCATGAATCATTTAGAACTTTTTGTATTAGCTCAACTTAATACTCTCATGCTTAAGTCATTCTTTCATTGCTCATGACTTATGGGATTGTGCTTTCTACCCTAAGCTTGGTTGTAGGAGCATATTAGCTTTAAATGAGTTTGGTCATAAAGCTTAAAGACCTTCCTTGCAGCCTTGTAGCCACCTAACACTTTATCATACCTAAATTCACCTTTGGATGGACTAAAACACCACCATGCACTTAATTTGGGTCACTATTTCCATACCCAACTATAGGTGGATGTTTGAGGTTGTTTGTACAGACTGTTGGTGTGAAAGAGGAACAAAAACCATCTATCCTCTCTTCTTGATGATACTTTATGCCATAGATGTCACTTTGAATCTTTGGAATCACTTCATCTTTATATCATGGTTTAATACCAATTTTGAAAACAAAAGTTGCTCAAAACTCAAAATCATGTTGATAACAATGACTGTTCTCAGATAAAAAATGGGCAAGTTTGAGCCCTTCAATAACTAGTCTCTATTACTCCTCTTGACCTCCTTATTTGCAAGTTTATTTTAACATGATAGTAATTCTATATGAGCACAAAAGGATGCATCATAAACTCTTATAACATTATCATATACCTTTATCAAAATGGCACTAGGCCTCTATTTTGCCTTTTTGTGGATTTGATCCCTGTAAATTGTCATTGAGTCTTTGGAAGGTAGCTCTTAAATTGCATTTTACATTCAACACCTCAAATAGGTTTTCCATGGTTCCCCAACCTGTTAAGGCTCCAAATAAGGATTACAACATGTTTCAATGTTTCAAGGCTAAGTTAGATAGGCATAAGATGCCTCCACTTGACTATGGATCAGTGAGTATGTAGATTATAAATGAGTACATAGATCTTCAAAGGTGGTATACAGACTTGTGTGAGGAGCATGGGTGATTACTGGAGTGAGAGAGCTAGTGTAAGAGGCATTCAAGAGCTCAAGGAGGTGTAGGGTCATCTAGTGCTAGGATAGACTATGGGACTATTACTGGAGGAGAGAATGAGACTGAGAGTGATGGCATGATGCCCATTCATGACTGATTGTATCTTGATATGATGTATATGTTTTGAAAATATTGCTATATATATATATGGATATTATTTTGATTTTGACTCATGCGTACTGTGTTATGGGATTTGAAATATATTGTTATATTCATTATATATGGTTGTTTTTAAAAGTAGTTGATTTGATATTGATTTTGAAGGTTGTCTATGCTTGGTAAAATGGTACTTGGGATATGTAATTTGATTGTTTGTTGATAAGTGTGATGTTAAATTTTGATTGGTAATAATATGTAAGAAAAAAAAATTGGGTTTTGTAATTGGTAAATTATTTGGATAAACTAAGTTGGTTTAATGTTGGTAAAAATATGATTTGGTAGGACCTAAATTTTTGATATGTTGGTTTTGGCTATGGATAGTTATTGTGAATTAAAAATGTTAGTTATTAGTATGTGGTGATGTAAGATAGCATGTTTTGCATATTACTTCCTTGAGAGTGGATCAAGAATACAAAGGCTAGCTAGACCTTTAGCTCCATTATTACCCTGCTAAGTAAAGCTATAAACTGATGTTGATATGAATGTGTGTCATATCACTATATGTTGTATCACTATTTAACCCTGATGGCCAACTAAAAAAGTGTCCATACTTCTCATGTTGTCTAGGAATATGCTCTATATCTGATACTGTCTACTTTATACTAACTATAGATATGCATGGAGACTCTACAAAATGTAACTTTGTTAGTCATGCAACTAAAATTGTGTGTTGTGAAGAAGGCTCCTCTATTAGCAATCATATATCTTGTGGCCTCTGTTGTGATGTGTATGACTGAGTAATAGATTGAGATGAAGCTAAAACCTATGATGGGGGCTCATTTAATCTCAATCATAATGGGTTACTATGTGAAATAGGGCCCTAAAAATCTAGCCGTAATGAGTATATTTTAAGAACAATACTCTGTGATGTGGGTTCATTTAATCTTAATCATAGTGGATTGTTACTGAGATAGGACCTAGAAAATCTAGCCGTAGTGAATGATTGCTACTGAGATAGGACCTAAAAAATCTAGCCGTAGTAAATATTTCTCTGGGGCAGTACTCTACTGTGGTGCATGTGACTCTACTAGATATGTATATGGAACTACACTATGTACTCCTTAAACTATAGTGATATATATAGGATACTCTTACTATATTGGTTTTTAAACCTTTTGAATATGTGGAATAGATCTCCTATGAGGTTCTATCCTAGAACCCATATTTCTCTCATGATGAGTGACTGATGATTACTATAAAGGAATGTTCTGGGATGACTCAATCATGGATGAATGAGGTCTATGGTTGCATGATAGAGGAGATCTTGGTACCCCATGTGTGAATGCTATGATGTCATTATCAACACATCTAGTAATTCAATCTTTAAGTCCATAAAAATTATTATCTCTATGTCCACAGATATGATGATAGTTACAAAAAGGTTGATGTGGCTATTTATGTAAGAGATGTGGATCTTATCAATGAGCGGAAGGCAATGTGATTAACCTCTTATATAATAGTGTTGATAATATAACACATGGGCTAACGCACTCTGAATCAAATTTTAGTGGTGCCTTGTTGTTCTCTTAAGTGCATATTGTAGGTTGTGATCTAGAAACTGGCTCTTTGTTCTTAACTATTTAATTTTCTATTTGTGGTCTCCTATCTTATTTAGGACATGGTGGATGCAGGATGCTAGGAGTTGTAAATAATCCTATGAAATTTAGAGTAATCTGATACAACTAAATTTGCCTTAATCAATCCCAATTTCTTTTCCAAAGCTAAAATTGTATAGCATAAGTGCCTAAAAGAAGACTCTATCTGATATAGTAGATGCTCGATGAGAGGTTGGTGAAGCCCCTTAATAAAAATATGTTATATCTCTAGATCAACTGGTTTATATATCAATCTTAACATGTGATTCGTGAATCATAATATATAATCACTAACTGGATATAAAGTATTCTAATGTAAAGTTGCAAGTTTCTTAAATATAACACGAGGGTCCGTGTTTGTTATGTAATATTTGATAAATGCCTCCTCTAAGTCATCATATGTGTGCAAGGAGCCAATAGGGAGTAGATGAAAGAACCAATTATGTGCTTCCCCCACTAATGTCTACTAGAACAACTTTAGTAGAATCAAAGGACTTGCATGAGATGGCAAAGCCTTCCAAAAGGCTTGAAGGTGTACATATGGATCTCCAGTTCCATCAAAGTGAGGCAATGATGGTATTTGGAAATGTTTGGGAAATGAAGCTTTTATGAATGTCTTTGAAAGAGGGTTACCATGTAGATCATTGGCATCCATATAAGACTTATAAGCCTTGTTTTCCAAGGTAAGGAGATGTACTTGGTGTTGTAATTCACCAACTGCATGCATTAAAGAGATAATCTCCTAGGATGGTGCATTAGCATCTTCAAGTGGTTCATTTAATTATTGAATTTGATTGTTAATTTTAGCCATGGGAATTCTACATTTAACAATTGGATCATAAAGAGGGGATGTGCTCACTTGAACCTTAGGAGCAATGATAACTTAGACCTTAATAGAGGGATGTGGGCTACCATTCTCTTTAGGTGAAGAGTGAGAACAAAGTTCTACTATATTTTGGGGTGGCTTTAGAGATTCATTGATATCTTTATGTTTTAGTGTATCACATTATAATTGAGTAGAATATGGGATATTAACATTAACATCTGCATTATTTGAAATAGAATCATGCATAGAAGTAGAAACAACATTTGGTAGTGCATTATGTTTGAGAGAAGTGAGAGAAGAGTTGGAAACACGAGATGCACATTCTTCTTCATTATGTGCATAATAATCATCATTTTTCCATGCATTGTCATCATTGAAATATTATTCATAATCACTCTCATTTTTATATTCATTAGCATGTTTACTATCATACTCATTATCACTTTCAATGTAACTAGGGAGAGGTGTAAGAGAAGATTCTAATTCTTTTCTAATATGGAATAAAGTATCATTTAAAATTGGAATATCATGTGCATCTATGTTATCCATGGATGGAGTGTATGCATTATTTTCATGTGCAATATGATAAATAATAGAAGAGTTTTCATTTAGACATTTTTTTGACAAAGTAGAGTTAGGAACATTAGATTAATCATTTGAAGTGTGTATTGACAATTTTATTCTATTGCATTTATATTGTTGTAATTTGAACATGAAATTATAGAGAGAGAGAGAGAGAAGGTTCACATGGAAGCAAATTATCACCAATAAGAGGTTCACTTGAAAGTGCATGGTTAATTTATTCATTTGGTACATTGTGCATAGGAGAATGAAGTTAAAATTATCTTTCCCATTTATCAAAATTATTTTCTTTAGAAGAGGGAATAAAAGAGATAGGTTTGAGAGAAGAAGATGCATCTATTTGTACTTCACTATCACTATCATGTATATCGTCATATTCCTCATTACAACAATAGTAATTATCTTCATTGTAAATGAAATCATTTTTCACATTTTTAGCTAATGTACAATTTTGTAAATTTGTCTATTCATTGTCATAATTATGAGAAAATTTTAAAAATTGATCTATGGGATGAGAGGGAAGAAGTGCCTTAGTGGCCCATTTTATTTCTTTCGTCAAAGAGAATATTGAAAAGTACTATTAAGAAAATAAATGCAAAAATAAATGTTAACATGGAGATTTTGAAAATATTTTTGGTAATTTAAATAATGTGCAAAAATTTCAAGATATTTTTCTAAATATTTCAAGGAAGGCTTGGGGTTTTAGGACCTAGTTTGGAAATCTAGGGTTTTTGGGCTACGGTTTTGGAATTTTGAAAATTATGTAATAATTTAAATTCTAATATAATTTTGAATAGGATAAATGCGCAAAAATTTATACAAAAATTAGAAATTTGAAATTTAATTTTTGCACAAAAGAACTATAAATATTGAGATTTTGAAAACATTTTTGACTATCAAAACAATTTGTAAAATTTTCAAAATATTTTCTAAAAATTTTAAGGGAGTGAGGCTTTGGGTTTGAGGACCTAGTTTGAAAATCCAGGTTTTTTGGTTAGGGTTTTAGAATTTTTGAAAATTATGGAAATAATTTAAATTTTAAAAATTTGAATAGTTTAAATTCACAAAAATGTATACAAAAATAAAAAATTTAAAATTTAATTTTTGCACAAAATATGAAGAATAAACCCTAAGGGTACCTAGAGTTTTAGATTTATTCAAAGTAAGTCGGGTTCACCAAATGTTTTATTATTTTTGAGAAATTAGTGTTTTGTTCCTCAATAATAAAGGGTGTAGAGTAAGAGGAAAAATATAGTCTAATATAAAAAAATGTAGATTTTTATCAAACTATTTGCATGAGGAAGAGAAAGAAACTTATCTAAAAATAGACTGAAATGAATGATTTAGGAGCTAGAAATTATAATGTAAGACTAGGACACTGTCATGAATCTAGATTTGGCCTTCATTTTATTATTGGATAGGAGCATCAAAAATAGATAGAAGTGGTATAGACGTTGTAGTCCACCTCTATCACTATTGTCTAGGAGATCTAAGCTTTCTAGGTTTTGTAGCCTATCTTAGTGTGAGGTTGTGTATGAAATTTTAGAGGCTGAAAGTCAGCAAAGCTTATTTTAGATCTATTTTAATTTCAAAACCTTTTATCAATATATACACAAGCAAACAAAAAATGTATTAAAAAAAGGAGAAAAAATTGGGTTGGTGGAAAAATGATTGTACGATCTAGAACCCTTGTTGTCTTGATCGCTACCTACATTAACCCTCAAACTAGGGTATTAGATCAAATGTAGTTCTCCCTTATGAAATTTACATAATCAATGCACATGATAGATGAAAGAATGAATTTTCACTTAGGCCCCTCCTTGATCAAGCATGCAATTTTATGTGATGCAAAATGGTAAACTATACTCTTGACTGATTTTAATTATGTAATGTGCTGAAGTAGTAAGTTCTAGATATAAAATTCCTTGTGAAGTCCTTTATATAAGATAATCATTATTTTGAATTTGAGAGCTTTATTTACATTTGACCAACATTAGAAAACTTATGGACAAAGCTAAGGGATTGAGACTCAACTAGATAAATAAATTGATCGTTAGAGTTTAAAATGACCCTAGACAAGAGCGTTAGAAATGGACACTAGTGGCACCAGTGATATAGTCCAACCCCAACTCTCTTATCCTATAGTCTTAAGACTTGAGGGGATGGAAATAAGATTGAAAACCTGATCTAGATGAGGTGAAATTACTATTTAAAAGTCTCAGCAAGACTAGGAATAGGCAAAAAGTTGACTCAAGCATAGAACAAGAACCAAATGAATAAAATGAAATATATGGCTAAATGTGAACAAAGCTCATATTTTCTAGTCAGAGTGTCTTGCGAAAGGATTATGAAAAGACATGATATGTGTGGTTATTTTACCAATTTAAAGTGTATACAAATTCATACTAACTTATAAAGGATATAACACAAGCACCAAAGAGAGCAGTCATCCCAAAAGAGGGGAAATGTACATGGTCATCTTGAAAGAGGGGAAGGTAAATAAGGTTTAAATAATGATAAATATACTAAGGCAAATATTGACATAAATAGTTAAAATGATAATAATGAAAGAGATATCTAAGAGCCAAAATGGAAACAAATGCCAAATGTAATGTGAAATAAAACCAAATAACATAAAGGAAAACAATGATGTCAGTAAAGTGTGTTTATGAGGAATACCTAGTCCTATCCAAGGTATTACAATGCAACTCAAAAACTATAAAGTGAAATAAAACCAAATGTTCCAAATGAAATAATGGTGTAAGTAAAATGAAACTAAAATAATTAAAGTGCACAAAAACAAAGAAACATGAGACAACCGTAACAAGCAAAATCAATGATAACATCTTTATCGAAGATGAGCATATGAAATATAAATCTATGTGTCTTAGAATATTTCTTGAAGCTAAATTTGTTTGTTATTATGCATTGTAAAGTAATATTGGGTATCATAATATACCCCAATGGGTATAGGATGTAGGGATGGGAATTACATGATGACCCAAAGTCTAAAGTGATATGTGGGTGGGCATCGCAAGATGCCCCAACATGTGAGATGGTTTAAGGTGAAATTATAAAACTAGAATTATTTGGATTGGGTTGGTAGGTTCATTTAGAGATAGGTTAATTGTTTGATAAGTTAGAATTTGAATATGTTGGTTTATTAGATGTAGGAGAGGTATGAAGAGATCTATAAGGTAAATAAGGACCATATATGATGTGCTTTGAAGTAGGCATTTGGACTAGGTGATCCTTTGGTTCATGCGACATAAGAGGTTGAGGTTGGATGAATGCAACTACCCATTTGAATATGTTCATATAAACTATCATTTCCTTATTGGTATAGGAATAAGGATCAATAGTGGTTTGGACAACATTAGTAGATGAGGTGGAGGTATGAGATAATTTTTATACAGTTCATTAGGTAGTTTATGTTGATGTGATTGTGGTTCTTTAGATTGGAGTTATGAGGATTGAACATAGTCTTGATAACATTATTTTGTTAGAGTATCAAGTTTTAAATGTGGACCAAACAAGGAAGCAAGAAGAAATCAATGAAGATCATGACAAGACTCATGAGAATGATCTATTGTAGCATGCCACCAACAAAGCTTATTAGGGTTGTAACATTTTGGAGGAGTTTTAGAAGGATCAAAGCTCATGGGTTTAGAGGGTAGAACTTTATTCTTAAGTGCTTGTAGAATCAAGGGAGGGTGGGTTGGATTAGAGTTGGTTGAATTAGATGCTCCATTTTAAGGTTGGAGAGGCTTGGATGAATCAACGTTATGAGAAAATGATTCAAAAGGTTCTTTACTAGTATATTGAGATGTTTCAAATTGAGTCATAAGAATGTCTTGCCTTTTTGCTTGGTCTAAGGATTCTTCTAAAATTTTAGGGGAAAAGATTCAAACTTTATATTGAAGAGGTGATTTAAGAATGTTAACAAATAGTTTTAAAATAGCATCATCATTTATGTTGTGGTCGATTTTGTGAGCTAGATACCTCCATCATTTAATGAAAGTGTGAGTAGATCCATTAGGAAGTTGATTGGCATTGATGAAATGGCTAAGGTAATTTTCAAAAAGGTCATTATTTTGGAATTCTTTCACTAGAGCATTGACTAAATCATATAGTTGTGAGATGGAATGTCTATGAAGTTGGTTGTACCATTCAAGTGCATCACCAACAAAGGTTTTTACTAAGAGCCTAGTGGCGGTAAAGGTGTTAATTTAGACCCACTCCTTATAAAGATTACCAAAATACTTAATAAAGATGGTAGGGTCCTTAGTCCCATCATATGTGATAGCTGGAGAAATGTTTTTGATATATATGGATGCAATGAGTAGAGTTAAAGGTTCATTTTGAAGAAGTTGAATCTTTTTGTTATGCATTAGAGGTTGAGGGATGATATCCCCATTACCATCTCTAAGAGGAGGATGTAAAAAAATTTGATTTGGTTGAGACATGATGACTTGAGGTGGTTGACTAGTCATGTGTAATAAACATTGCTACATTTGCATCATTTGATAATTGTTAGTTATTTGCATAATATTCATATATTTAATAATTATTTCAAGAATTTGAGTTGTGTTAATTTTTGCATTACTATTTGAAGGTGGGGTATTAGTGTTGTTAGGATGGGGATTATTAGTTTTGGTGGGAGGAGGGTTATTAGTGTTGGTGGTAGGAGGGGTATTGGGTGGAGGATTCCCAACATGTGTATTTGGAATAATATTCCCAACATTAGTGTTATTTGTCCTAAGTATGATAGAAGAAGAAACAAGCTTGGTAAATCCAATGTTCTTGCTAGGAATGAAAATGGTATTATCATCAAGGTTTTTGAAAAATCAGGAATCATCTAGGTCATTAGTTTGATTGATTTCAACCATGTTATTTTGTGAAGTGATGATGCTAGGTGTTCTTATTATGGGTGTAATAAGAAGACCATGAGCATTGATTGTAATAGGTGAAACATAATGTGCAATTCTAATTTTTGAAGTAGATGTGTTGATGAGTCTATGACATCAAGGCTTAGAAGGTGTAAAAGTGGTATAAGATGTATAATTACCATGATTTGGGATTTGTCTTTGAGGATTTTCTAGATCGATTATACAGTATGGGGTGGATCGAGATTGAGAAGACTTAGAGTGATTTAATGAAAAATTACACCAAGAGTGAGCATCCTCTTAGATATCCAAGGTAGGAAGGAAATAATATTTAATATATCATCTAAATGGATTAAGGATTCCAAAAAAATCTGATATGGGATTTCATGATGCTTGAAGGAAGAATCTAAGATAAAGAAGTAAAAAGGAAAAATAGGGACAAAGATAGCCACATAGAGAATAATATTAGCCAATATGTACAAAGTCGATGGGGTCGATAGAGTATGTGAGAAAAATCCATTGAATATAGTCATATTTATCGACTGTGTATGAAAAATGTGAAATTGAGATAGGCTAGAAGGATACAAAGTCATATAGGTCGATTGTGTATTGAAAATGATGTAACTCATTTAACCTATAAGGATACACAGTCATATGGGTCAACTACGCATTGACAAAAATGATGGCATGAAAGAAAACCAACAAGAGTTAGATTTACATTGGGTTCATTAGAATATATGCAAAGGGAAATTAAACTAATCTATAAATCAATCTTAGCTCATATAAGATAAATCCTACTTACAATTTCGACTGTCGATACATTAGATATTTGGTGTTATGGCCAAGATGGATCTAATAAACTTATCCAAGGGATCTCTTACCATAATAATATCACTAAAAAGGGTTCTAAAGCCTCCAATCAAGTAAAACTATGAAATATCCCTAACTATGTCCTATGTTTTCATATTCACTAAGCTAATAATAAGTAAAGTCTAATCTAGTGTTCACCAAAGCTTGTGGCATAAAGTGGGGGTAATAAATATTAAAAATAAACATGAAAATAACACACATACTCACATGAATGTATACTAAATCCTAATAAATGGGGAAGAAGTATAAATGCTAATATATCTACTCTTATAAAGGAGGAACAAAGTTAGTAATACTTACCTTTGAAGAAAAACCTGGCAAGCCTTAATCTCTCCCTTGGACAAGGTGATTTGCAAGATATTGTTGTGGTATGTAGATATTACAAGGATAAATCAACTCTAGGCTACACAACCTATCTATGCATTCAAAAGATTTCTCCACAAGACAAGATCTATATCTCCAAAGAAAGTATGAAACCTTAATCTATGCTCCTCAATTAGAATACTGGATATATATAATTCTATTCTCTTCTCAAATGATATAAATGGATGTGTATATATAGTGGAATGTAATCGAAAACCTTTTTGAAAGTTTAACTGATAGAGTTGGCCCAATTGACACTATATTGTGAATTGATAAAAAATAAGTATCAATTAGAATACAGAGTCAACCCAATTAACTTAGTATCGTTAATTGATAAAAACAAGTATCAGTTAGAATACATAATCAGCCCAGTCGACTCTATATTGTTAATTGATAAAAATAATGATCAATTAGAATACATAGTCAACCTAGGTAACTCTATATTGTAAACTATCAACAAGGGTTTTAGGATTAGGAAGGCTATAAGGAAAGTGGTGAAAAGCTTAGAAGAGTGTGCAAGAGAGGAGATATGACTTATGAAAGTACATAGCAGAATGTAATGCTGATATCAAGTGGTTGGACAAATGGTAGGAATGATACAAAGCCACAACAATCTTACAAAGCACCAATGGTCTACCCACCCCTTTCTTGGTGCACCTTTTAAGGCATGCACTCAGAGAGATTGAAACTCAATAGGTTCCTGAAAGATAGAAAGTGTTAATAAATGGTAAAGCTAATAAAAAAAGTGTGTGTATATAGATCTATTTTATCTTGTTCTTATTAATGTAATTTATTATTATTTTCCTATGATGTTTTTTGGATTTTTATTAATAAGAATATGAAATTACATTCTACAAATGCTACAAAGAGCATTCCATAGGAAAAAAACAATAAAATGACAAAAACCAACAAACTCAAAACCAAATACAGAACTAAAGACCCAAAGACTCCCCTAAAAACAACCAAGTGCAAAGGTCATATGAAGGACTATAAATTATTTTTTTTTAAAAAGTTCCCAAACTTGGGCCTAATACCCCAAAAGAGAATCAAAACATAGATCAATAACACCACACCAACACTAACCAAAAATAATCATACATTAGTTTTGATCATAGAAAGCTTACACTCAAGTAGGGGAAAGGGGAGGAATATTCATTACACTCATCCCATATATATATATATATATATATATATATATATATATATATATATATATATATATATATATATATATATATATATATATATATATATATATATATATATATAGGGTGGCACAATATATAGCTTCATTAGAATCCCTTATAAAGATTTAGATTTAAATTTAAATAGAGATCAGTTTCCTTGGCCCCTAGATAGATATGTAGGCTATATGGGATTAACCAATCTATAGATTGCCCAATCTAATGGAAATATTGTCATTGATGTCAAAGGTCTAGCATTATTAGTGATAAAGGCCCCATTGCATTTAATGTTATTTGTAATAGATATATCTTAGCTAATGTGAGTTAATATTTATTCAATATTAACGAATATATTTTTGGTTGCATATGAGACAAAAGAAGGGCCTATGGAGAAGTCAAAGAGCCATGGGATAAAGACAAAAGGATGGGACACATTTTCCCATGAAGAGTCATCTTGGGGAATTCCAAGAGTCTCCAAGTGAAGACAAAAGAGTAAGGTCACAATTTCTCATGAATGGACACTTTAAGGAATACAAAAAGTCACCAAGATGAGGACAAAAGATGGAAGGACGTTTTTGGTCATGAAGGGTCACCACATGACTTTTCAAAGGCTTGAATATGAAGGGTCATACAAGTTTGGCACAATTTTCCATGAGGATTGAAGGGCCACAAAAGGGGAAGGCCAAAGGTCATTTGAAAAGCTATAAATAAAGGCTTGAGAAGCCATTTTTAAGTATGGGAGATAAAGGTTGATTTGATATTGTAATATCTAGCTTAGAAGAGCAATTATGAGAGATGAATATGATTTGTATTCGTTATATCTAGCTTAGAAGAGCAAAGGTGAGAGAGAGGAAAGAGATGTTGTATTGAACTATCAGTTGTTGAGATAGCAACATTGAGAGATAGGTGTGTGGTATACACAAAGGGGTTGGTGCTCCTATGGGTTGGTGCTCATGAATTGTTGTTGAGTTGGTGCTTGGCAAAGTGGTTGGTGCTCCTGTGGGTTGGTGCTCATGAGTTATTGCTGGGTTGGTGCTCGGCAAAGGGGTGTGGTGTTTCTATGGGTTGGTGCTCACGAATAGTTGTTGGGTTCGTGCTCATCAAAGGGGTTGGTGCTCCTGCAAGCTTAGCTTGTGAATATTGTTTGGGTAGGTGCTAATTCATATACTTGAGATTGTTCTCCATGGTTTTTCCCACATTGGGTTTCCACATTATATCTGGTGTCTCTCTATCTTGTGTGGTGTTTATTGTTTGAGTTTTATTGCATATCTTGAATGTTTGATTAAGTGAAATTTGGTTAAAGGAAAGTTTTATAAGATATATGATATACTGATTCACCCCTCCTCTCAGTATATCTCATGCTTAACACAATCTATATTCCATATATGCTTTATATATAGATAGATCTATCCCACATTTGGTGGGTGATGAAATATTCCCCCACTCATGGATTCATAAAATATCCATTTGTCTACCTCCAATAGTAATCCCTCCTTGGAAAGAGATTTGGATTTATTGTTTATCTCCATGTAAATATTAGGGAAGGAAATATTAACAAAAAACATAACATATTGGTAATTTGATTTAACAAAGGTGACAATGTCAAATTATCAAGTCTAAAATCCCAAGTTAACCACTTCATAATGATCTCTAATTCACCAAAAACCTACAAACTCCCTACCCATTTATTCAATGTCAGTCTCAACTTAATATTTAGGGTCATAATATCTATAAAATTATTAGTTCCTCCTGGTCCTTCTTGAAAATTGATGAAATGAAAAAAATTAAATAAAATGATACCACCAACCCCACACATGGTTGGAATGCCTTGACTGACACTGTCAAAGTATCCCCATGGACCAACTTTATCAATGGGTGGATGAATCACTTGTCAAGAAATATTAACCTTAACATTTTACTTGAAGTTTTCAAAAGTAGTACAAATTTGGGAGGAACATTGAAAAGTAGGAATAAAAGTTTCAAGAAATATAATTACATTTATAGCCAGTTAAATGCTTTAGAACACAATCAGTGGTAGGTCCCTAAAATATGTGCAATATTTATATACCTCATCTCAAAGCACTCATCCACATTTATCCCTTACCAACCATCCTTGATGTCCATCAACCTTTCCACCTCTACCTAAACTTTAACTATATAAGGCCTTCTGATAAATAAATCATTTATCAACTCATGATTTGTATATTTACATTCATTGTTGTGAATTAGATTGATCTATATAATTTATTTATTTACATAAGAGATTATGTAGAGAGACCAAGATGGATAAGTGTCAAAAGTGTTTATTATTATGAAACAAAACTTGAATGGATAAGTTTGGCTCTAGGCTTGACCCTTGTGTGACATATGCCCTCTCTCTATTTATTCTCTTGATTCCTATATAGATATGAAATGGTTTACTAAGATTTTATATTCATATGATGTTTTAGGATAACAAAATCATGTTAGCCAAATTTTGAAAATGAAAATGGTAAGGGTAAATTCACAATTAAATGAAAAATAGGAAGGATGATGCACAAAATGAAAAGGCACAAGCCTATATTAGTATGGGGCTATCCATGGAAACCCCATATAGCTATGGGTTTGTCAAGGAGAAAATTAGGGCTTGGTTCTTGAGGTAGGGTTGGATAATAGGTGAAAAATAACAAAAATTTACTAAAGGATACTTTCTACATAAGTATTGGTATACTTTATGGGATTAGTAGGCCAAATAGAGACTCATGTGGGGTTAGGCCCATCCTAGAAACTAGTTAATTCAAGTTTTCCAAATAAGTCAAATTGGGAATAAAACATGAGAATTAGATTTTTGTGCCCAATTTTTGTGTCTACATAAAGTGCTCACTTTGACATGGGAATGTAGGTTAAATACATGTGTGAAATAAAATATGCATGTAAATACTTTGAAATACACACATATGCTTATATAAGGAAGATTTAAAGGTTTAATCTTGATCTTATTAAGTTTCCATCACCACATGATTAACCGATTACCCAAAACAAGTGCCAATTGGTACACATAGTTAAATTTATCACGATATAATACATTTATTTAAAAAATATAAAATTATAAAATTTTATATTTTTAAATTAGCTTTAGAAATTGAATTTGAAAGGAATCATATGAAATAATTCACCTATTTGGTATTGCCTCCGAATTCCACAAAACTTTCTCCATCACTATACTTTTTATAGGTTTTAAAAATATATCTTTACACTTTATCATAAGACTCACTATAGTTTGAGGCACACATCCTTTGAAAAATGTTTAAATCATAGCCAAGACACTTTTAAGAGAGTCACTAGCACCCAATCCACTTCTTGATCAAGGAATTATATCATTTAGCTCATCCTTGATAATAACAGACACATCTTGATTTTGAATAATTTCATTTACAATGCTCCTTTCTGAGGTGAGAGATGAAGACTTGTTGAAACAATCACGCATCTCAAAAGAACACATGGAAAACACCATATGCTAAAAAAATAATTATCCTCATGTGTTATTATCCAATACATAAGTAATGTGAAAAATAGCCCTCACATGTTAGAAAATAATGTAGAATGTTTTGTTTATAAAAATATGTAATTCTTTAATTTAAATTTGGTATTTTTTAAATTTTTGAATTTTTGAACTTTGAATTAGTATTAAATCATGCTACAATAGATCAGGAAAATTCCAATTTAAAAATTGAAGCAACTCGTTTACCCATACAATAAACACTCCCCAAAGGTGGGCCAAGATAAAACATTGAGAAAATTCAAGAAATATGCCCCTATATATGCATGTTAACCATCATGGAAATTTAAGAATGAAATAAATACCACATAATTTTAGTGACTACACCCAAGTTTGTGGGTTGAATCATGACACAACTCACAAAAAAGGATAATAAGAGGATCCTCTAGGATAAGGATGCAATATAATAAAATACTAGAAGTCATTTGGTGGTGAAAGTTGTCTTAGATTTATCATTTTTTCAACCAAAATTTGATCGTACCATAAGAATCCATCTAAGAAAGACATCATCCCAAACCCACTAAATTGTTGAATGATTTCATCTAGAGATGGAAAAGGACATTTATCCATGGTTGTATATCAGTTCAAGTTCTTGAAATTCACATAAAAATGAGTTTATTTATTCATATTTCTCTTGGCACTAGATTAGCCACCTAGGTTGAATGACACACCAAAAATATTATGCTAGCTGATAATAAATTTTAAACTTCCTATTGGATAGGCGGTTCAAGAAAATGATTGATTGGTCTTTGACATTGTTTGAATAATCTTTAATCATGATTCAAAGGGATATGTGTCATGAAGTTTGGATAAAACACCTTTAGGTATCCATATGTCCAATAAATGACATCTTTTTAATATATTAATATTATTTTTAGTCATTCCATCTCTTCCTCACTACATTCAAGTCCTAAACTGATGTTCTAAGGTTGATCAATCATCTCTATGTTGATAAGGCATAATTTTGGATAAAGGCGTAGTTATAGGTTTGTCTAAGTCCAATAATATTTCTAATGATATCATACCATTTAAAATACTTGTAGGATAGCATTAATTGAGTCACTAGAATTAACAATGCAATTGAATAGATTTTTTCCAAAGATTTAGATTGTTAACAAAAAGGGTGGAACTTTAGTCCTAGTCTTGTGAATTGTAACATTGGTATTCATAGAAACCTTACGTTTGGGTTGACTAATTTTGTCTATAAGAGACTTAAGAATTAAATCAATTTACTCAGTTATTTGTACCAATTTATGAGGGTTATATTTGCTTTTATTTTATTCATATCCTTTGCAATGTTTTAGACTATTTTGCTAGTGGAAGGCTGATTGTCACCTGATTTTGGTGGAGGTGGATCATTTTTTATTTTTATATCAGGTGGTGTAGAAACATTATCTGGTAGAGTTTAGGTAGTTAAAGGCTGATGTGCTTTACTTCTAAGAGTATAGTTTCCTATTTGATACTATTGGAAAGACTCAATGTCAATGGCATTCTGTTGAGGTTCATTGTCTTCTACATTAGGAAAGTCTATAACCTCTAAAACCATGGCTGTATTAAGGGATTTTGATGAAATGAGAACGTCAAAATGACATGAATTATTCTAATCATTTTGGAAAACCTCATATTATTCCATTTCCTTTTAAATAATGTCAAAATTTTGACAAAACTTAACATAGTCAAGCTATCCATAAGAGTTATGTTATTCACACCACACCAGATGAGTAGGGTGATTTCCATGATATTTATCTTATGAATTTTTTTTGGATGAAGACTAAAATTGTTTACTATCTTTATTGAAGGGAATGTAATTACATTCAAAAGTGAAATTTGGGGCACAATTTCCACTACTCGAGTTCCCTACATAGTTTTTCATGTTTAATAAATATTGCTTAATATCTGGACCATCCTTTTGTAATGTCCCCTTTTTCAAGATTAGAATGATATTATTATTAAAATAAAAAGTATTTATAAATAATATAAAGTTATAATAATAATATCCAAGTTGCTAAAAAGGTAACCTATGTCAGCAACTGCTTTCTAAATTGAGTTAGAATAAAGAAGCAGACTTATCTAATTTGATATAAGTCAGCCATTAATTTAGAAATTATATTGGAGGGAAAAGTGGTATAAAGGAAGCTAGGGAGATCTAATTTTGGGTATCTATCTATGATATTTGAATAAATTTATGATTACTAAAACCTACTGCTTACATCACAGTTGGTGAGGATAGAAACCCTCATTAATTTCCATATTCAGAGATGAAAACACTCAAATAATTGTTGGGGGCCTTATTCAGAGCTCACACTTGATTTAGAAGTTCATATTCATCTATCCACATCACTTGTAGAGAGTGAGGAACTTGTTAGGATAGTTTTTAGGGTAGTTTGAGTACAGTGAACCACCTTAGACAACATGGGAAGGGAAACAAACCTAGTTTGGAGGCCTTAAAGGCTCAATGCAGGGTTTTAGAATGTCTTGAAGGGATAGTTTATTAGTGGATCAACCACTTGGGGGTCAACAAAGCCATTTTATATCCACTTGAAGTGATGACCTACTTGGAAATCTTGGAAAACCATTTTAAGTGTTGTTTAATGGTCAAAAAATTCAAACTCTTTTGCCATTAATTGGGTAATATTTTCTAATAATTTTTAGGCCTAATTTAGGGTGAAAAATTAGACTTATGGATTCAAATAAATATTTTAAATATTATGCAATATAATGTAGTTTTATTCAATGTTGAAAATTCATTTTTTGTTTATAAATAAATATTTTTAGAATTTTGTATTTGTTGCTAGGGTTTCACAATTAAAAAATAATAGTTTGTATTTCAAATTTTAAGGGTTTCTAAATAATCCTAATATTGTATGAATTGGTCCTAAAAGGGCCATTCTAGTGGTATCAGAGCCATTTCTTGTCTATCTGTGTAGTTTGAGTGTCTACAATGGATTTAAAACCTAATTTATTACTATTATCACTTGGATTTTCACCTTTTGAGGATATGTCAAAGCTCTCCTCATCTAAGTGGCACAATGGAAACACTTCTAGGCTTGTAGGGAGCCTAAGGATGAAGTTAATCTCTAGATAGGGCTAACTCCCTTGATGTACCACTTTGGATTGCAACTATAACTAAATTTGGGGGGAAAGGGAGAGAGATAACTGAAAACAAACTATCCTAGTAGAGGTGATACACCAATTTATTGATGACTTCCAACCATATGCATGTTACACTTGAAATCAAGAGACAAACTGAACATAAACTTATCTAATATTCATCTTCTCAAATCAATGTTACATTGTGAAGTTATGGATGAATGTGCAAAGTTAGGAGGACTAGAAAAGAGGCCTATGAGCTCACTAATAGATAGGATAACTCACTAAATCCTTGAAATTTATTATAACACTTCACATACCCTTGAAGAAGAAGCTTTCCAACTATAAATATATGATAGAATGAGACAATCATGCTAAGGAAACAAGATTTATCACTTATGTAAAATAAAAAATTCCAAATGAACACACTAAAAAAATCATAAATAAGTAAAAATCAGTAGTCTTATTTATCAAAAGGTATACAAATGAGTAGGGTTTCATCATACTTAGGTGGAGCACAGAATACAATGGCTAAAATGGCTAGTTCTTATAGAACTTGAGAGAGAGAGAAGAGAGAAGTCCAAGGGTGACAAGGACACTTTTAAAGCTAAGAGAATCAATTAATTATGTATGAGAAGATTATTTTGGATGAATAATTCAAGTTTAGGAAGCACAAATGTCAATTCAATGCATAAACTTCATGAATAGTGGCATAAAACTCCTTGTTTTAGCTCAAAACATTTGCCTTCATGATTGGCCCTATTTGAATGCCTCATAACTGACTGAGACCAAGTACAATGATTTGAATTAATTGGCAGGCTTTCATCCTATCCATGCATTAGTTGTATGTCTAGTCCTCTAGAATCATCTGGAAGTGATCCATCATCATCTATTATCAAGAAAACTCCTCTTCCATGCACCCTACACACTTGGCCTCAAATTAGGATTCATTTGGTTAAAAAAATACATGGTATGGATTCTATGATAGTTTTCAAGACCCTCCATATCGGTATAATCATTAGGGACACCTTAAAATGACATCCTCTTGAAGTTTTCACAATTTTCATTAGCTTGTCCAATATGCTAGTTTTTGTTGGCTTAAATAAAGCACCTAGTTTGGAAACTTAGGAGTTCTTTTTTGAAATTAAATTACCATATGGATTTATAAAAAGTCTAAAATTTTTATCCAAACTTTATTGTACCTTCAAATTCCCCCTGTATCCTACACCATAAAAAATGGTCAATAAAACCCTATTTTCATCCCATCCGTACAAGTTCATATAACAAAAAAGTGTGGGAGAGAGCCTAAGTGAGTCCTATACAACTTAAAATAGGTTTCATGTGTAAACTATGCCATTAGGATATCTATCCAACTCCATTTTCTCCATCGGGTCCTTGTAAGGGTTTAGCAAGGGTTTTTGAGTAGTTTTGACTCTTAAGCTTTGTTCATAAAGCTTTAACATTCAACATACAAAATAATTCCACAAGGATGATCTTTAGGGACCCTACTAACACTTATAAACTCCTTGAGAAAACATTCAAGGCCTTTTGAAATATATGACCATCTAAAACTAGGCTATCGAGCTTATTTCCCTTATTCTAATAGGCGTAATGGTTTTTTGAGCCAAAAATGGCTTCTCCACGGTTTATTTTGCATGTTTGAATCTTGAAAACATCTTTTGATACCTTAATAACATGATCAAATAGTTTTAAATTCTCATTCCATGTTGAAAGTGAAGGTGACCATCCACTTAGGGTTAATGCCAAAACCCTACTCCTAAGCTTGACTGCAACCTAGAGCTCAACATGACCTTTGATGGTTTTCCTTGATTACCAATGCCTTAGACACTTCTATTATTATCTCATAAAATTTTTACAACAAAGTATAAACCATTCTTAGGGCTATAAGTTTAAGTGACCCTTCATTTTTGCACTAAGCCTCACCATGTCTAATAGGCCTATCTACGATTTTGAGAGCATAAAACACCCTATTTAGTTTCTATCTCATGTGATTATTTTTATATGATTTTCTAGGTTTTATGCAACTTTAAAAACCTTCTTAAAGAGTCTCTTTATCTTCTGATCCATTTTTTGGCTCTAGCTCTCCAAAACTACAAGGTTTATGTATGAGGGGAGTGACCTCTGTCTGAGTCAAAATAGAGGGCACTCCCCTATTTTCCCAGATAAGTATGAATATTTATATGTCTTATTAAATTGATAAGGATGTACCATATAAAATATGATCTCTTGATCTTATGTATAGACCCTTCAAAATGTGAATGTCTGAGGCATACTTGTTAGGAAAAAGGAATATGTGGGGTTCCTTCAAAATGATTGTGTTTTACATGATTAGATCCATTTCCTACTTGATTTCCATGTTATAGGAACCTCCTTAGGTCATGGATATCATTATGGAGGTGTATTAGGTTTGGTTAATGCCCTTACTATTTACATACTTCTCCATGCACCTATTTAACTCCCAAGACTATGTGTATTTTCTGAGTGTGCTTGATTTTAGGGTGATGCCTATAGAATACCTTGAATAATTTAGCTTGAATTCCATGGTTTTAATTATATCTATAATCCATAAATATAATTTTACATGACTTTAACTTCTTATCTCATCTTTATATACCTCCCATACAATCTCCAAGTTTGATCATTGTATGTCATGAATGTGTTTTGCTTTGGCAGGACCCCTGCCTATAGGTTTCCTTATGTAATTGGACTTAGTTATGATGTATAGATATATTTAATGAACCATGATAACCATTTAACCATGGGGATAGTGTTTATAATGTCTAACCCTTCATACACACTGGGCTCACCCAATTGGGCTCTCTATGTTCACTACTTAAATAATCAAACATAGTTTATTGTAGGTGCATACTGTAGGTGTACCTATATATTTTTAGGTCTAAAAACAATATAAAATACCTTATTTATCTTTATGAGGTCCTTTGATAGTCATACAAGTCATCTTACATCATTTTAATACCCTTCTAGCACCAAAAATACTATGGTCCTAACTCATTACCTATCTCAGTCATTCCTAAGGGTTGTATGTGCCTATGGGACTTAAAACAATACATATCCATATTGTCTTAATTATTTTCATACCTATTTTATATTATTTTCACTCCATGAGCCCATAAAAATATGAGAATATGCCATATTTTATCATTAGTATACCAATGACCACCTAAGGTTTCAAACTTGTAAATGTTACTGTTTGGTTTTAGTGGTTATATGAGCTACTCGGGGTTTCCAAAAACTGGTCTCCATTCCTTTTTTTCCATCTAAACTTTTCATTCTTATTGTATTGTGTGAATACTAGAAAACGTAACCATTTAAAAGATTCAAATCTCTTTGTGACCTAATTTCAAAATACCAACAAAACACTTCAGACCTCTATTTTTCCATTTTAGGAAAAAGATCTCAGTACTGTCATTGTATCCTTGAAAAGTGATCCATACTTTATTTTGTCCTCTTAACACCTTATATAGGTTTGCTATTGTGAACTCACATGCTAGGACTTAAAGTAGGCTTTCAAATCATGTTTCAATGCTTCAATCTGATGCCTCCAACTCTCTATTATTACCATTTGTAGGTGGACTTTTGCAAACTTAGGTAGTGGATAGGCATTTGGTAGTATGTGAGATATTTATGCTCATGATCAATTCAAAACCATTAGTAGTGGTTTAAATGCACATTTTTTACCCTTAAAATGACTCAAAAAGGACATGTTAGCTAATGAAATAAGTGACCAAGGCTAATATATCACTGAATAACATTAAATGGCCTATGATATACCTTATGACCAAATGTTAAACCCCCTAAAACACTTAAAAGTCAAGTTTTTTACTAGGGGTGCCCCAATTTTACCTAAAAGTCAAATTTGGTCAGCGATTACCAATGGAAGAATATATAAATCATATCCAAGAGGTATGGATGTTAATACAAAAAGAGAAATAAAAATCTAGTGATAATCTTGAGTAAATCAGTAGAAAATCAAGACAAAAAGGGTGGACACAAAGCTAGGTTATTAAGAATCAACTTTTGAAAGAGTTTTCTATCGTCTATGAATCCCTAGATTCATTTAGAAGAATACGAAAAAATGATCTTATTCAGGAGGCATGGTTGAAAGAGTAGTGTAACAGAGATGAGATCAATGTTTTCTCCTTTGATGAATATGATAATAATTTTGATATGTAACATCTTACAATACATTTGAATAATTATTGGATTTATACATAGAAAATAAGAATTTAAGATTGCAGGAGAAAGATGGAAAGTCAAACCCTCAAAATAATTCCAAGGAAGGAATAAAAAAGAAAGAGATTTCAAATCTAAAAGAGGTTAGTGAACAACAAATGGAGGAATTTATCATAAAAAAGGAAAGTGGGGAAAATATTCCATCCCAAGAAGAAGATATTTTTTCCCATGTGATGAGAAAAGAGAAAGGTAAGAAATTTGATTCTCTTCATGATTTTAACAAAGAGAGTGAAGGTATTGATTTTTATAAAGGCATTAGCAATGGATATGCATTTGAGGTGAACACTTTAATTAATCTTAAGTTTGGAGTTTTGAGTTGAATTTGTGATGGTGTTGATATTATCTCAACAAACTCTCTTTTGTAAAAGGTGGATGAACACTTTGGTGATAGTCAAAGGTATGTAAGTGAAAATCATACTTTATATTTATTATTTCCTAAGTGTTTATTGTATCACCATCATACTATGTTCTTAGAATATTTTTATCATCATGAGAATCATTCTAACAATGAGGATAAGATGATAGGTACCAAATAGAATTTGATATTTTTCAAGAAACCCCTATCCATCTTCTAATCATTTCAAAGATTGACCTATTTCCATATGAGATGGAATTTTAAGACAATTATAAGATGGTACTTGATAAGATTAATTGTGTGGAGGCAAATCTATTTAATGATCCTACCTTAACCAAAGGAGATGAGAATTCTAATTACATCCGAATAAATGATTGCCATGCCCCATATTTAGTGGTCCATACTATGGTAGTTCAAGATTAATGTCAACAAGGTCAACAACTGTATAATTTCAGGTCAAGTTATGGTGGGGAAAATAAAGAACTATTATAGCTTTTCCATCATTTAGAGAATGGAAAAGGGATAAATTTATAAGTTTGGGTTCTAGATTATCTTAAGAATCGACAATGAAATGTACAAGGAATTAAAGTGAGCAACAATTAAATAATTCAAAATTCAGTTGATAAACATGCATTTAAGAAGGTGATTTTGAGTCCTAAGTTGGGAGGTGTTAAACATATCCCAACCAATATTCATCCAACAAAGGAAGGTGAATAAGTTAAGGATAGCCAAATGTATGAAATTATTGTCAGTTTGTTGTTTCTTATTGTGTCATTTTAGATGTTTTGTCATCATGGGTAACATGTTGAAAAGAATGATCATATGTCAAGTTTGATTCTTCATAGTATATCTTGTTAACTTTCTAGTTATCATAGACAACATAATCAAAATGGTGATAGAGTGAAGAATAGTTTGAGTGGCAAAGGGAACATAAATCCTTTCATACAAGTTCAAAATTACTTGTACATGAAATTTTAGGATCTGGGTGATCTTTGGAGATACAATAAGGATAAGTTATTTGAGGAGTTCAATGTTATGATTATTAATCAATTCTTTATCTCATGCACTTGGATTGAAAATGAGTTCATGAGGAACCCTAGGAACTATGTCAAGCATTCTAACAAATTGGTGAAGAATCAATTCTTATTGTCCATAGAGCCAAGTCTTAGACTTGAGGACAAGGCTATGAATAAAGTCACCATTATCAAAAAAACAATATTCTTGATGTGGAAAGGGGTGGATAATGGTATCCAACATGCCATATAGATGAACATTATCTGTCATCTCTCAAGGACTGATTGGAAATCAAGCTAAAAGTAGATATTTATTAATTTTCTAGTCAAATAAGGGTTGAGTCCATCCCTTAGATCACTCTTATGGCTTAGTTTGGTGAAGAGTGTCATATATAGTAGTTGTTGTACCAATATTTTATATACTACCAGTAGTAATACCAGTCTTGTTTACACTTGTATGGAAGCTATAAAACTATTTTTAGTCCCACGGTATGAAGGAGAACTCAAGGAAGATGTAATATTACAAAAAAGACATCACTATTCTGGGTTGTAGAGCTATTCTTATCCACATTTCCAACCAGTTCAACATTTTGTATGCAACCATATAAGTAGTCCTAGTTATGCACTTGAGTAATTTTTAGTTTATTAATGTTGTGGAATTATTTTTAGTCACTATATGGTTTATTATCTCCACTATATCATTATCATTTTTGAATTTTGTGAAGAATTTAAAGTATGACAGTTATTGTCCTATTATTTTTTCTATTGTCCATAACAGAACCAACCCCTTAACACTTTTTATGATAGTCACAAGGTGGAAGTATGTTCCACTTACCATAAATGAGGGATTTTTTACATTTGTTAGTGTTTATATCCACCATAGTGCTGATTGGGAGTGAAAAAACATAATGATACAACTACAACCATTCTTGGGGCAGCAAGAATGGATCTTTGGAAGTACATCACATGAATGGAAATTATGAAGGAGATGTAAGCATTGGAGGATATTTTAACAACATGCCTATGAGTCATGATGAAGTAGTTGAAGGAGTGGTGTGGGGAGCTCCTAATTTCAATGACATGTTCATTCTATGTGCATGGTTAAAAATTGGGACAACTATGCCACAAATTCCAAAATTCCATGCCGCTATCATAAACATTTTTGGCCCTTACAATATTGCTATTTCATTAATGCTCTTAATTTCAATATATATTTTAATTCCTACATGGTTTATACCCTTTATTTGGGTAAAAAGTGATCAAATGTGTTATTATTATGACATTTTTAGAGTGTTAGAATAGTTGTTATCAATTAGGTGTAGTTGTAAGTTGGCACAAATTAAATCAAGGCATAATGGAAGCCATTCAGGCATCCTAGAATCACCTCGTACATATAAAAACAACCCATATGATTGTTAATAAAAAGACTCCTATGAGTCAAAGAGTGCATAGTTCACACATGTCCAAGGAGAGTACAATGATCATGGCATATAATAAACATGAATGGGATCAACTAAGTTTGTTTTTAACCCTAGTAAAGTATGAAGAGTATATTGCTATAACAAAGGTGGAAGAGGTTGCTAAAGTTTTTCCACACTCTAAAGAGTCCCTGAGGTTGATTTGAAATTTTTGTATTTGCAGAACGTATAAGGAGTGAAGAATAGAGCTTGTATTTGCTTGAGGATAAGAAAATTTGGAAAGCATAAACTGTAATGTCCCATTTTTTGAAATCAGAGTGATATTTTAATTAAAATAAAAAGTATTTATAAATACGTAAAAGTCAAAACAATAATAATATCTAATTTGCCAAAAAAGTAACTCATGTTGGCATCTTCTTTCTAAACTAAGTTAGAATAAAGAAAGGGACTTTTATAATTTGATATAAGTCAACCCTTAATTTAAAAAGTATATTGGACAAAAAGGGGTATAAATTAAAATATAGATATATAATTTTGGATATTTATCTATGATATTTGAATAAATTTATGATGGCTAAGCATGGTTTTTTGCATTGTAGGTGGTGAGGATGGAAACACTCTCTAGTTTCCACATACAGGGATGAAAAACTTCAAATACTCAATTGGGGGCCTTATTCAAAGGTCACACTTACTTTGGAAATTCATCTTCAGCCATCCAAGTAATTTGTAGAGAGTGGTGAACTTGTTAGGACAATTTTTAGGGTAGGTGGAGTACAATAAACCACCTCATACAACTCAAGAAAGGAAACAAACTTATTTTGGGGGCCTTAGAGGCTCAACACACGGTTTGAAACATCTTAAAGGGATAATGCACTAGTGGATTAGTGACTTGGGGGTTAGCAGAGCCATTTTATAGCCACTTGAGTATAGAAACCTGATTGGGAAGCTTGGATAACCATTTTTAGTACTGTTTGATGGTTGTAAAATTTAGTCTTTGACATCATTAATTGGGTAATATTTAATAATAATTTTTAGTTCTGATTTAAGGTGAAGAATTAGACTTATGGATTTAAATAAATATTATAAATATTTTGAAATTCAATATGTCCTTATTCGATGTTATAAATTCATTGTTTGTTCATACACCACTATTTTCAGATTTCTATATTTGTTGCTAGGGTCTGATAATAAAAAAATCATAGTTTGTAATTTCAGTGTTAAGGGTTTATACATAATCCCATAATTGTATGAATATATCCTTAAATGGCCATTACACCTTTGTATTGCACCTAAATTAGGTTTGGTTTGGTTTTGAGATGAATTTTTTGTATTATTCTTTACAACTAGAACTAAAGCTTAGTTGTAAGACTAAGACATAACTTCATTAGCAATATTATTTAGAAATCTTAAATTTTGATTTGGGGGAACATGTTGTAGAGGGAGTTGCTTTGTAATTAGAATAGGATGTTGTAATGGGGCATTTTTATATGCAGGTGGGATTAATTTTAATACTCACATGTTTGAGAAAATATTGGGAATAAGAACAACCATTTGTCATTACAGATTGAATTGCTTATCCACTTTTATTGCTTCCACATATGAAAGGGGTAGATTAATGATAATTGGATCTTTTCTTAAGAAAGTGGTTTTCAACAGCTCCAAGGAATTTTAAAATAATTCTAAGGCTAGTTTGGCATTTGGTCTATATAAGGTTGCTACCCTACTACACATATTTTTAAAAAATGTATCAAAATTACATATAGGTTCATTGGGTTCCCTTATCATACATTAAAATTTATAGTATAAGATACTTAGATCCACTATCTCATTGAAATATTCTAAAAATGTGTTTCTCAATTGATTCAAGCCTATAATTGAATTATCAGGTACGTTGAAGAACTAGTCATAACCCTGATCAAACAAGGTGAAAGGGAATAATGTGTAAGCTACATTTTCATGCTCAACATTAAGTAACATGAGGGATGTTTTATAAAATGTAATGTGTTATTCTATAGTCCTTCCAATATTTGGAGTGAACATTTTAATATATCACTAAGGGTTTCTAGAAAAATCATGCATGTCACTGGGAACATGTATAGTTGATGTAGCTATCCAAGATGTAGCCATTTCGACTGGCCTATTGGTGACATATTATGTGCATGGTGTGGTTGGTTAAACTAATCTTCTAACTCTACATCGATTGGATCTAAGATGTCTATGAACTTGAAAAGGATAAATAATTAATCTTCTATGACTCAACCTAAAATCCAATCGTGTAATCATTAAACAAGACTCTCTAGTGACAAACATTAATTTATGATAGGTGTATTTTAAGTTTGCATCAGATGAAAATTGATAAAAATATTACAAGATTAAAAGTATATAATCAATGATAATTCTAGATTAAATTAAGAGGTTCAAGTTAGGAGGCTTAAGATCCTAAAATATTGCATTCAAGCTCTCCTTCTAGCACCAATTTTGGTTGGAATCAATTTTTGACCCACTCAAAATGCAACTATTGAATTATTCTATTTAAAATGACAAAGGGAGTCTACAACACATGGTATGAATATACCCTCGTTTTTAATATTTTACTAGGATCTAAGGGTCGATAAATTTATAGAACATTTAGTTGGATAAACAACAACTGCATCACTAGAAGTTCAACTAATATTTTTTACTTAAATTAAAGTTCTCTAATGTTATGGATTTATTGAAACTATAGGTTTACTATCTTTTTTCATAATATATGGCAATTATAATCTATTGAGTAGGACATATTATCATAACTAAATTAAAAAAAAATGAGTAAGGTAGAATGAATCTTTGATTGAGATCAGATATTCAAGTGCTCATAAATAGAAAGCATGGATGACTATAATTATATCATTGGACATCAAGTTTAGCTATTACACAATAGAAATATCCCAATGAGAAAGACTTAAAGTACAATTGTGAACATATACTTAAGAATATCTATCAAAGAAAACAAATACATAATCCTATAGCTATTGCACATAATAAATTAATGAAAGTATTAAAATAAATAAAATGAGAATTTAGAATCAATCAAACTAGCTATTGCAAAATCAGATTGTATATTCACTTGCAAAATGAGCATTCAAATAATTTCTTGGCATGTATTACTTTTCTCAAATCAATATCCTCTAGAAGACAATCATGATAAAATAAAAGAAATGGTAGGTGAAATATTGACATCATTCCAATAGATTTTTAGTGGTAAAATAGTTGACCCTTTGTAATGGCAACCACTATTTATTATATAGGCAAGAAATTGAACCCAATACCTTGATGCACAATCAAAATTTAATGGATTACTACCTAAAATTAAATGTGGTAAGTTATTATATCTAAGCTTCTTGAGATAACACATCAAGAAAGGATAAGAACAAGTCATGGCATAATTCCTAGATTATAACCACTTTCAATATTAAAGGGGATGCAATCTCCAATATATTTCAAGATTTAATGATCCAACAATTACTAAATGTTAATTCTTTTCCATAAACTGATCAGTGGTACAAATAAAAAAAGCCACCTCATTGTAAAAAGATCCCAATGATAGATCAAATAGTTCATGCTCTAGTTTGTCTATTCTAAATTTTATTTTCTTATCTTCAAGATAGTAAAGTTTCTTTTAAATTTATCCTTTTTAATTAAATGTTCATAACTAGGCATATCAATATTGGAATAATGGGTTATTACAATATATAAATAGGTTCATCTCCTCATTTTGATGGATTAATTGATGTCTCTAAATAGTGAAATAAACTTATGTTATGCACACTCTCTTTAATCTTTTTTTCACCCCTTCATCCAATTTGTATTATTACTTTTGCCAGTGCTACCTTCATGCTCATTTTCCTTTCTTGATATTGGCTCATGACATCCAACCTACTTTAGTCTAAGCCATTTTAGATGTTATGTGCTTTGGTTGTGACTATTTAGTTATTTTACTTCTTTGAATGTGTGACTTTGCTCTAAAATCCTTTGCAATTTGACATTTTGATCATTCTTTAGCTTTACCCTTTGTGCTTTATCCTCTAGCTTTCAATTTAAGCTCTTGATAGGTTATTCTCTGATCATTTCCTAAGTCTATACCTTTATTATAGTTTGTGTCTTGATTAATCCTTGAGAATGCTAGGGTTCACATGTTATGTTAGCTAACCTTGCTTCATTTGTCTCCTTCCTGCTTACTATTTGTAATTATAAATACAAAGAAACTCCATTTACTTATAATATAAGTCTAGCCCTTACTGTCAAATTTTACTTATGCTTCTTGGCTATGTGCTTCGGTGATCATGACATCTATCAAAATATCATTTTTTAGGAGCTCATGTCTTATCATGTGTGTATTATATACACTATAGATTGTAAATCCTCAAGATTGTGCCACTCTATACTCTACTATGTCAGGATTTGATCACTTGAAAACATGAAAAGACTCCCTTTGGATTATGTTAGTTTCTTAAATCCTAGCTTCCTAAGATGTTTCCACGTGGCTTCATCTTAGGCCTTCAGGTTTCAATGACTATTGATCTCTTACCATCCTCTAAGCTATAAGTTCTTAAGATGTGACCACATGTCACAATCTCAAGACTCTAATAGATCGATGTTCAAACACTCTATACTTATCCTTCTAAAATCTAACTCTTTGATATGTGACCATGCAAATAATCTCAGGACTTGAGGCTTAGATTGTCTATCTGGTCTATTTTATTTGATAACCATGAGTTCTTGAGATCAAGCTGTGTGTCATGGTATCAAGACTTTGAAGATTTCAACACAGCCATTTTTAAAAGAATCAATCTACTCTGATTAAACTAGGTCATGCCACGTGATATGATCTTAGGGTTCCTCTACCTTGAAAATTTAGTCAATTTTAAAACTCTCCTTATTTACATTTTAGGGTGAGTTCTAAACCATTGATGATGACACATGATGCCTTCACTTTAAATCTCCCAACAGAGGTCTACAATCTCTTATTCAACCCTCTAAGTCCTTAATTCCCATGATGATGCTATGTGGATTCATCACAAGCCTTCGAGCCTCAAAGCTTCTATGGATTATCATTGACCTTCTATTTCCCTCATCTCCAATATTGTACCACATGGTATGATCTTAGTGTGTTGTTCTTAATCATGAATATAAATTTTGGCTTTACTCAAATCACCAATCTATAAAATCATGCAAGAATCATGGAAGGTTACGAGATTAGGATTTTGAACCATTGTTTGCCTCCATCTGAGCTCTAGGTTTTTGAGATGAGGTCATGTGTCATAATCTTAGAAGGCTAGGGCTTGTAAGACTTAATTATTTTTTGAATGAACCACTTCCCAACGACCAAAAAGATTGAGATTTTGATAGTCGGTGAATATTGATGGATCAGAGTACTTAAAAATATCTATGCTAATAAAGATAAGACAAAATAAACTCTTCAAACAAATAATTAATAAGTTAGTCAAATAAAAACACAAAGACCTAACAAATAAAGGACATCCTGATGTAGCAAAAAGACAAAGCTAAATTTAGCTGAGTAAGGTCTATGTAAGTCTATGAAAGCATAAATTAAGCATAAGTCACCATTCAAAAGACTTGAAATAAAACCTGACAAAAGCAAATGTAACTAAGAAAAATACATTATGAACTCAACTAAGCCACTCTTAGAATCCAAAATAATAATTTCAAATCAATAGTATGACCATTTAAATTGAAATCTTAATTATATATGAATGAATAAATATCATAATTTAATTGAACTATTTTAATTGGTCCCTTAAAATTTATCCTTTAAGGAAGTCATGTTTATGTTCAAAGCTCAAAATTTTCAAGACAAGACCTTCAAGTAGACAAAGAACAAAATAGAGCAATAATCTAAGATTGAAGTTAGAAGTCCTTGGTAAAGCAAAATAACAATAAAATGAACACATGAAGCACCAATTTAACTAGGATTTTTGATATGATATAAATTATGTAAGCCAATGATGAATAAAATTTTGAATCACTCAAAAAAACTTCAAAAAGACAATCATTTGTTGTTTAAACTCTAGGCAAGGATTTCCTAATAATTGTGAATAAATGTTCAATTGAAGGTTGTTTAATTTCATCAAACACATAAGTTTGGAATCTTAAGATGGTAACCTATATCACATAATTAATGAAAAATTCATAAATAAGGCCATGTAAGTAGGTAAGAATAGAAGTAAGAAACAGGTATTCTAAAGCAAGAGTGTCCCCATGTGAAACATTAAATATGGTGCATGTTAGACTTAACACATATGTCTATAAAGGGATGTTCATGATCGTGGAGTCAATTGCATCACTATAAGTATCAAAAAAATTATTATAAAATGTAGGATTGATCATGAAATCATGAGTTGTATGGTAACTTAAATCACTATCAATAAAGTAGTCATCACAATAATAAGCTATAAAAGTTACCTTAACATCTTGGAAAGAAGTGTGTCTTAGTTTGAATGTTTTATTACATAGTCAAACTATTTATAGGTGCTTTATTATGAACAAATATAATAGGTGGTAGGATAATCATATGATGTGGATGTGTAGATATTATAACTCTTGGTAATGTAACCTTAGGATTTGTGGCTTGAGCAAACTTAATTGTAGATACAAGAACTATAGGAGCTATGATTGTATATGATGAAGTTGTATCGTATAATAAGAGTTTAAATACTTTTATTTGTAGGAAGAACTCATAATGTGTGATATGAATAGCATATAGTTTTTTTTCATACAAAAACCTAATACATTAGTTTAATGTGGAAGGGATATCTCTTATTTTATTTATCCATGGGTATATGAATATTATATCATAATTTCCACTATCCAATAATACATGTAACCATATTAAAAGGGTATTAGGACATATAGCAATTGGTAAAATAATACCAAAAATGGGTGTCCTTCTGAGACTATCATAATACTCTTTGTCTTAGTCCTTGCTTTCGAATTTATTTTCTTATAATCTTATAAGGTCCTCTTATTGTTTCTCTATACTTTCTCTTCTCTCCTCAATTGATGCTTTTGTCTTTGCCTTATTGTCTTGTCTTGTTTCTTTGCATACTCATATTCTATCTCTATGAGGTATAAGCCCTGATGCACCTGCTTGTTCACCTCATCTTCTATGTTATCCACCTATGATTTATCTTCACCATACTTGAGCTCAATTGGTTGGTTCTCACTCTTCACTTTTTCTCTGAACTCATAACTTTCTTCTTCATTTGCCATGCTTATTTTTTACACTCCTTTCTAGTCATGCTTATCAATCATGCTTTCTCCTTTAATCTCATGCTCTAATGGTTATTCATGCATTAGTTCTTCTTCTATCCTTGTCATATTCTCAATCATATCTTATCTTGCTACCTCTTTATAACATTCCACCATTCCATGGTGAGTCTTCACTTACTTATCTTGATATGGCATCTCATTGACCCATTTAGATTAATCATGCCACAACATTACTTTCCAAATTCTCACTTTACTAACATGTATCTATAGTATTAAAGTTGATTTATTCATTTGTAGTGTTGTACTCAATTATCATGAACTTGATGCATGGTTCTCTATCAATTCTAATCTGATTTGCCACTCCTCTCCATGGAAACCACATATGGAAAAAACTAGTTTCCGTATATCCATTGTGTGATCTTGACCAATCCTTACTTAGTAGCATGCCTTATGCTTCTAGGATCTCAATAACTTGTATGTCTATGAATTTTTACACTCTTGGTTCAACTTGTAATTGCATATAGACATTCAATAAATCTCCTACAACTTTGAATTCAGATTTGTCTAAGTAAACTACCACTTTATCTAATTTTAAAGGGACTAATACTAACTTCTTAAAAATACCTGTAGGATTAACATCAGCTAAGTCACTAAAATCAACATGGTAATTATGTATATTTTTGTCAAAGATTTGGTTTGTTAAAAAAAGGGTAGAACTTCAGTCCTAATCTTGTGTATTATAATATTGGTATTAGTAGCAACCTTATGTTTGGGTTGACTATTCTTGTCTATTAGAGATTTAATAAGTAAATCCCTTTGTTTAGTGATTTTTAATAATTTAAGAAGGGTTATACTAACTTTTATTTTCTTTATATCCTCTACAATGTTGTTGATTATTTTGCTAGTAGAGGGTTGATTGTCACCTGATTTTGGTGGAGGTGGATCATTTCAAACATTTAGATTAGGTGGTATAGCAAATTTATCTGGTGGAGTTGAGGTAGTCAAACGCTGATGTGCTCTACTCCTAAGTGTATAGTTTCATCTTTGATATTGTTGGAAAGCCTCAATATCAATGGCATTCTCTTCAAGTTTGTTGTCTTCTACATTAGGAAAATATAAAGCCTCTAAAACCATGAATTTATTAGGGTATTTTGATGAACTGAGAATATCAAAGTGACTTGAAGTATTCTTATCATTTGAGAAAACCTTGTATTCTTCCATTTCATTTAAAAAAATGTCAAACTTTTGAAAAAAACCTAACATAATCAAGTTATCCATGCAAAGTTGTGTTATGCACACAACACCAAATGAGTAGGATGATTTCCTATTGATCTCAAGATTTTTTTAGATGAAAACTCAAATTGTCTACTAGCTTTATTGAAGGGCATGTAATTACATTGATAAGTGAAATTTGGGGCATAACTTCCACTACTCAAATTCCCTACTTATTTTTTCAAAATTCTTGCTCAATCTCTAGACCATCCTTTTTTAATGTCCCCTTATTTGAGATTAGAATGATATTATTATTAAAATAGAAATAATAATAATAATATCTAAGTTGCCAAAAAAGAAACTTATGTCATCAACTTCTTTCTGAATTGAGTTAGAATAAAGAAGAGGATTTTTCTAATTTGATATAAGTTGGCCCTTAATTTAAAAATTATGTTGGAGGGAAAATGGGCATAAATTAAGATAGGGGGATCTAATTTTTGGTAACTATCTATGAACCTTTAAATAAATTTCTAATTGCTAAGACTGGTTGCTTACATCGTAGCTGGTGAGGATGGAAACCCTCATTAATTTCCATATTCAAAGATGAAAACTCTTAAATTCTTAGTTGGGGGCCTTATTCAAAGGTCACACTTACTTTGTAAATTCATCTTCAGCAATTTGAGTCACTTGTAGAGAGTAGTAAACTTATTAGGACATTTTTTAGGGCAGTTTGAGTACAATAAACCACCTTAGACAACTTGGGAAGGGCAATGAACTTGTTTTGGGGGCCTTGATGGCTCAACTCAGGGTTTGGAAGGTCTTGAATTGATAGTTAATAATGGATCAACCACTTGGGGGTCAATAAATCCATTTTCCAACCACTTGAGTGTGGTGACTTGCTTGGGAAGCTTGCAAAACCATTTTAGTATTGTCTAATGGTCAAAAAATCTAGTCTCTTCTGTCATTAATTGGGTTATATTTTCTAATAATTTTTAGGCTTGATTTAAGGTGAAAAATTAGACTTATGGATTCAAATAAATATTATAAATATTATGAAATCTAATTTGGTTGTATTCGATATTGGAAATTCATTTTTTGTTCATACGTCAATATTTTCAAAATTTTGTATTTGTTGCTAGGGTTTCATAATTAAAAAATTAGAGTTTTTATTTTCAATTTTAAGGGTTTCTGTATAATACAAAAATTGTATGAATATGTCCTAAAAGGGCCATTCTAGTGGTATTAGAGCCTTTTTTATCCAATTATGGGGTTTGAGTGTCTACAATGGATTAACAACCTAAGTTATTACAAAATGAATAATATATAGTTCATATCCAAGAGATTTGGATGTGAATATAGAAAGAGTAATAAAAATCTAGGGATCAAATTGAGGAAATCAATAGAAAATCAAGACAAAAGTGTGGAAACAAATTCAAAGTATTAAGAACCAACTTTTTAAAGAGTTTTCTATCAACTACGAAGTCCTAGATTCATTTATAAGAATACAAAAAAATTATCCTATTCAGGAGGCATGGTTGAAAGAGCAGGTTAACAGATATGAGATCAATGTTTTTTTCTTTCATGAAAATGATAAAAAATCTTATATATACACATCTTACAGTACTTTTGAATAATTCTTGGAGGTTTACACAAAAAATAGGAATAGAATATTGAAAGAGAAAGATGGAAAGTCAAACCCTTAAAAGAATTTCAAGGAATTAGAAATCAAGAGAATTCGAAATCTAAAAGAGGTTAGTGAACATCCCACAAAATAGCTTATTATACAAAAAGAAAGTGGGAAAAATGTTCTAACCCAAGAGGAAGATATTTTTTCCCATGTGATGAGAAAAGAGAAAGGCAATCAATTTGATTATCTTCATGATTTTAGCAAGGAGAGTGAAGGTATTGATTTCAGAAAGGCATTAGGGATGGATACACATTTGAGGTGAACACTTTAAATACCCCTAATTTTGGAGTTTTGAGTTGCATGGGTGATGGTGTTGATATTATCTCAAAAAACTATCTTTTTAAAAAGGTGGATGAACACCTTACTGATAGTCGAGGGGATGTAAAGGAAAATCATACTTAATATTTATTATTTCTTAAGTATTTATTGTATTGCCATCATACTATGCCCTTCAAATATTTTGATTTTCATGAGAATAATTCTAAAAAGGAGGATAAGATTAAGGGTCTAAATTGAAAGCCAATATATGTTTAGAATCCCCTATCCATCTTTTGATCACTCCAAAGATTGACCTATTTCCATATGAGATGGATTTTCAAAATAATTATGGAAAGGTACTTGAAAAGATTAATAGTGTGGAGGTAAATATATCAAAGGATCCTACCTTAACAAAACGAGATGATAATTATAATTACATCCCAAGGAATAATGATCCTGGCCCATATTTAGTGCTCCATACTAATTTAGTTCAAGATTGTTATCAAGAGGATCAACACATTTATAATTTTAGTTCAAGTTATGGTGGCCAAAACAAAGACCTATTCAATCTTTTCCATCATTCAGAGAATGAGAAAGGGATGAAGGTATAAATTTGGGTTCTAAATTGTCCTGAAAAGCCATAATAGGATGTATGAGGAATCAAAGTGAGTAACAATTGAACAATTCAAATTTTAGTTAATAAGCATGCATTTAAGAATGTAATTTTGAATCCCAAGGTCGGAGGTGTTAAAGATATCCCAACCAATATTCATCTAACAAAGGATAGTGAACAATTTAAGGATAGTGGTATGAAAGTATTGTGTATTTGTTGCTTCTTACTATGTCATTTCATATGTGTTGTCATCATGGGAAGCATGTTGAAAAGAGTGATCATATATCAAGTTTGATGCTTCATAGTATATCCTGGTAAATTTATGGTTATCATGGATAACATAGTGAAAATGGTGATAGAGTGAATAATAGTTTCAATGGTAAAGGGCACATAGATCATTTCATACAAATTTGAAATTACTTATACATGAAAGTTTAGGATCTAGGTGATCTTTGGAGATACAATAAGGGTAATTTATTTGAGGATTTCAATGTGACTATTATTAATAAATTTTTTATCTCATGCATTTAGATTAAAAATACGTTCATGAAGAACCCTAGGAAGTATGTCAATCATTACAAAAAAATGGTGAAGAATCAATGCTCATGATCCTTAGAGTTAAGTCCTACACTTGAAAACAAGGTTATGAAGAAAGTCACCATTATCATAGCAATGAGATGCTTTATGTGGAAAGGGGAAAATAATGGTGTCCAACATGCCATGGAGTTGAACATTGGCTGCCATCTCTTAAGGACCAATTGGAGATCAAGCTATAAGCAAATATTTATGAATTATCAGCCAAAGAAGGGTTGTGTCCTTCCCCTAGATCACTCACATGGCTCAGTTTGGGGAAGAGTGTCATATATAGAAGTTGTTGTATCAATATTTTATATACTACTAGTAATATCACCAGACTCTTTTACACTTGTATGGAAAATATAAAAGTATGTTCAGTCCTATGGGGTGGAGAACTTAAGGAGGATTTATTCTTACAGAAAGGCATCACTATTTTGGGTTGTAGAGCTATTGTTATCCACATTTTCAACTAGTTCAACAATTTTTATGCAGCTGTACAAGTAGTCCCAGTTATATAATTGAGTAATTTTTAGTTTTTTGATGTTGTCGAAGAATTGTTAGTCACTATATGGTTGATTTTAGTCCTTATATCACTATCATTTTTGAATTTTGTCATGAATTCAAAGTATGACATATGTTGTCATATTCGTTTTACTATTGTTTGTAATAGAACCAACCCCTTATTAGTTTTTATGACATCCACAAGAGTGTTTTCAGTCACAAGATGGATGAATATTCCACCTACCATCAATGAGGGGTTGTTTACATTAGTTATGGAAGAGTTTCTAGCCACCACAATGTTGATCAGGAGCTATAAAATGTAACGATACAACCATAACCATGATTAGGGAAGCAAGAATGGACCTTTGGAAGTAAACATGAATGGAAATTATGAAGGAGATGTAAGCATTGGAAGAGATTTGAACAACATGGTCATGAGGCATTATAAAGCAGTTGAATGAGTGGTCTGAGGATCTCTTAATTTCAATGACATGTTAGTTTTATGTGTAGGTTTAAAAATAAGGATAACCATACCACAAATTCCAAAACTCCACGTTGTTATCATAAACATTTTTGGACCCTACAATATTGTTATTTCATTGATGCATTTACATCCAATATCTATTTGAACTCCTACATGGTTCATACTCTTGATTGAGGTAAAAGGAGATTAAATATACTGCTATTTTCTAGAGTGTTAGAATAGTTGTTATCAATTAGGAACACCTATAAATTGATAAATTTTAGGGAGTGTTTCAAAAGGAAAAAGTTGTAGAAAGGGTTTAGTTGAAGAAAAGCATCATGTAATCCATTCGATCATCCTGGCATCATCTCACACATATAGGAACAACCCATATGAGTGTTGATAAAGAGACTCTTATGAGTCAAAGAGTTAATAGTTTTCACATGTCCAAGGAGAATACAATGATCATGGCACATAATAAGAATGAGAGGGAACAAGTGAGTTTGTTTTTAACCCTAGTAAAGAATGAAGAGTATGTATTTTAAAATAAAGGTGGAAGAGGTTTCTAAAGTTTTTCCACACTCGAAAGAGTTTTTGAGGTTGATTTAAAATCATGGTAATTACAAAAGGGTATAAAGAGTGAAGAATGGAGCTTGCATTTTCTTGAGGGTAAGACAATTTAGGAAGGGCATATTGTAATGTCATATTTTTCAAAATTAGAATGATATTATTATTAAAATAAAAAGTATTTATAAGTATTTAATAATAATAATAATAATAATAATAATAATAATAATAATAATAATAATATCTAAGTTGCCAAAAAAGTAACTTATGATGGCATTGACTTTCTAAACTGAGTTAGAATAAAGAAGAGATCTTGTCTAATTTGATATAAGACAGCCCTTAATTTATAAATTATATTGGAGGGAAAAGGAGTATAAAGCAAGATAGAGAGATCTAATTTTGGGTATCTATCTATGGTCTTTGAATAAATCTATAATTACTAAGTGTGGTTGCTTACATCGTAGGTGGTGAGGATGGAAACCCTCATTAGTTTCCACATTCGGGGATAGAAAACTTCAAATACTCATTGGGGGCCTTATTCAAAGGTCACACTTTGTAAATTCATATTTAGCCATCCTGGTAACTTATAGAGTGGTAAACTTGTTAAGATAATTCTTAGGGTAGGTAGAGTACAACGAACCATCTCAGACAACTCAAGAAGGGAAACAAACCTATTTTGGGGGCCTTATAGTCTCAACACAAGGTTTGAAAGGTATTGAAGGGATAATTTAGTAGTGGATCAATGACTTGGGGGTTAATAGAGCCATTTTATAGCCACTTGAGTGTCAAAACTTACTTGGGAAGCTTGGATAACCATTTTTATTAATGTTTGATGGTCGTAAAATTCAGTCTCTTCTACCATTTTTTATTTGATGAGATAAAAACTAGGTTTTACAAGGACTTGGATCCACTAGAGTGCATTATAAAAGTTTTAATAGGCCATAAACCAGGTCGAGAAGCCAAAAAATAAAAAGCTACAGTACTAAAATGAAAGTAAAAAATAATAAACCAAAACAGAACTAGGAGGAAAGTCCGTTATGAGGGTCTTCAACATCTGTAATGTCCTTCATTGGAATGATCTATTTTTCCTTTGAAACTTTTACCCGAGTGTAGTTCTCAGGGCCTTTAGCTACTTCACTAGGGAAGATCATTCTATGGTGCTTTTTTCTTTTACCTTGCATGGGGGACTACTTAGGGGGACCCCCTTGGGGGATTTTAAAACCTTTGGTGATTGAAAAGTAGGGGACTGAGTATGTTGGGTAGAAAGGACAAAATCTTGGATAGTGGATTTAACTTGTCTATAAAGTGAATTCCAATTCTAAATGAGTTTGGACAGACCTAACCCTACTTGTTGGACATTTGAGTTAAATTTCTCAAGTTGCATTTTGTTCTTTCTAGTTCATCCATCAAAATGGCTTTCCCTTTCTAAGTTGTCTTTGTGGGGATACCTAGTTCAAGAGAGAGAGTTTTTAGTTTAGGGATAAATAATTTAAGGGGAAGATCATCAGGAGGGACTTTGATAAACTATCCTAGGGGGTGTATTCAAAGGGCTGGTGGGATCCCTCGTTGGGATCCTCCAATGGGGAGTCCTCCCTAGAGAAGGAACCCCTAAGGGGACCTTTCGACCATAAAGGGCTTGGCCATACTTAAGTAGAAGGATAATCAAGCCTTGGAGAAGGATGGGATTGGTATCATTCACTTGTTGTAGCATGATGGTATTCTTAAGGGACTTTAGCAGAAAGTAGGGTAGATTAATTTTGTATCCAATGAAATGATTAACAGAAAATGGTGGGAAAATATAAGTGTATATTCACCTTTGATTATCATGTACCACATGATTTGAAGGCAAATATCAAGCTAGTAACATGGAAGATTAGCCTGTGGAAAACCTTTTTTATCCATCTGCATAAAGTCATTTGTCCTAAAAAATATTGCAGAGACTCTTATTTTTTTTAATGATCTTTGAAAGCCTTGGTACTTGCACATGACATTCTAATTACTTCCTTGATGAGCTCCTCTAAGACATTGATAGTGATGCCATAGATGGTCACTTTATGCTTATTCCAAGTGACCACGAAGTCATGGGTAATCTCAACATTGTGTTCCATCACTCATTCCATGAATTTTATGAGTCCCCCCTTTTTTAGATTCTTCCATACTTTCTTTTGTTCACAGACCTCTTTGTAGGAAGTAGGTTCCAATCTATCCCTGTCACCCCCCATGGAGACTGTGTGCATAGAGATGAAATGGGTGGAATGAAGTTTCTAGATGGTCAAACTTAACAAAAACATGAATGGTTTGGGAATCCCACTGAAAGCTCATAAAAATAATTAAGTCCCCTATTTTTGGAATAATTGTAGATCTGCCTAATTGAGATCTACCCCTTTGAGATGAGGTCATACACATGTGGATAAATGATTTTTTAAACTCACATTGGTACCTTCATCTCATATGGCATTAACGACATTATTATGGATGCTACTTGCATTGTGATCACAGTCTCTTCTACAATTAATTGGGTAATATTTTATAGTAATTTTGCAGTCTTGATTTAAGGTGAAGAATCAGACTTATAGATTTAAATAAATATTTTGAATATTTTGAAATTTAATGTTTGTTTATTCGATGTTGTAAATTCATTTTTTATTCATATGTCACTATTTTTAGAATTCTATATTTGTTGCCAGGGTTTAATAATTAAAAAACTAGATTTTGTATTTTCAATTTTAAGGGTTTCTATATAATCCCATAATTGTATGACTATCTCCTAAAAGGGCCATTACACATTTATATTTCACCTAGATCAGGTTTGGTTGGGTCTTGAGATGAATTTTACTTATTATTCTTTACAACTAGAACTAATGTTCAGTTGTTATACTGAGACATAGCTTCATTACTAATATTATTTATAAATCCTATCAGAGTTTGTATTTTTAGTTTTAAGGGTTTCTACATAATCTCATAATTATATGACTATCTCCTAAAAGGGAAATTACACATTTAGATTGCACCTAGATCAGGTTTGGTTGGGTCTTGAGATGAATTTTGCGTATTATTCTTTACAACTAGAACTAAAGTTTAGTTTTAATACTGAGACATACATAGCTTCATTACTAATATTATTTATAAATCCTAAATTATGATTACAGGAAACATGTTGTAGAGGAGTTGATTCATTATTGAAATTAAGTTCAACTTTGGCATTTTTGAGAGAAATTGGGATTAAGAACAACCATTTTTCCTTGTGAATTGAATTTTTTGTCCAACTTTATTGCTTTTACATATGCAAGGGGTAAATCAATGATAGTTGGATCTTTCTTTAAGAAAGTGGTTATCCACATCTCCAAGGCATTTTTGAATAATTCCAAGGCTGGTTGGGCATCTGGTTTATATAATGTTTCTACCCTATTATACATATTTTGAAACCGTATATTAAAATTACATATAGGTTCATTAAGTTCCCTTATCATGCAAGAAAATTTATAGTGTAAGATGCTTGTATCCACTACCTGATTGAATTTCTTTGAAAATGTGTCACTCAATTTATTCTAGTCTTTAATTAGGTTGAGGAACTAGTCATAACCATGATTAAGTAAGGTGAAAGGGGAATAACCTACAAGCTACATCTTCATGCTAAACATTAAATAACCTAAGGTATGTTTTATAAGATGTAATGTGTTCTTATATAATCCTTCTAGTATTTGGAGTGAACAATATAAAATAAAATGAAGAGTTTCTAGGCAAATCATGCATGTCACTAGGAACATGTATAGTTGATCCAACCAGCCAAGCTACAATGATTTAGACTAACCTATTGGTGACATATTGTGGGGATTTTGTGGTTGGGTGAACTAATATTTTGGCTCTACATTAATCAGATCTAAGATGTCTATGAACTTGAAGAGGAGAAACAATTAAGCTTATATGACTCAACCTAAATCCCAATTGTGTGATCATTGAAGAAAACTCTAGAGTGACAAATATTAATTTTTGTTAGTGTGTATTTTAAGCATGCAATAGATGAAAATTGATAAGGATGAATTATAAGACCACAAATCTATAATCAATGATAAGATGAGATTATTGAGAGTTTCAAGATCAAAGGTTTAATATATTAAAATATTGTGTTTAGGACCTCCGAGCACCAATTTTGGTTGGGCTCAATTTATGACCCACTCATAATGTAACTATTGAACTAGTTGATTTAAGAGGATAAAAGGAGTTTATAGCACATGGTATGAATATCTCCTCATTTTTAAGATTCTACTAAGATTGAAGGGCTGAATGTTTTTGAGAACGTTTAGCTAGGTGAGTAGCAACTATTACCACTAGAGGTTCAATTGATATTTTTTACTTGAATTAAAATTGTCTAATGTTATGAAATTATTGAAACTGTCTATATTCTTTCATAACATATGGAAATTATAATCTTTTTGTAGGACATATTATCATAACAAAATGTTAAATAGAGAGAGGAGTAAGGCAAAAAAGGGATGATTCTTTGATTGAGATTATATATTCTAGTTATGAGAAATAGAAAGCATGGCTAGCTATAGTTATATCATTGGGCATCAAGTTTAGCTATTACACAAATGAAATAACAAAATGAGCAAGACTCAAAGTAAAATTGTGAACATATACTTAAGTATCTCTATCAAATAAATAAAATACACAAGCCTATAGATATTGCATATAATGACTTAATAGAAGCTTTAAAATAAATAAAATGAAAATTCAAAATCAATCAAACTAGCTGTTGCACAATCAAATTGTATATTCACTTGTAAAACCAAAATTCAATTTCTTTTTGGTCATGTATTACTTTTCTCAAATTAATATCCTCTAGAATACAATCATGATAAAACAAAGGAGATGGCAAGTACAATCTTGACACAATTCTAATATTGTTTTAGTGGAAAGTAGTTGACCCTTTATAATGGTAAGCATTGTTGCTTATATAGGCAAGGCAACTAGACCCAACACCTTGATGCTTATTTAAAATTTAATGGATTAATGCCTAAAATTAAATGTGGTAAGTGCTTATAGCTAGCTTATTGAGATAACACATTAAGAAAGGATAAGGACAAGTAATGGCATAATTCAAAAATTATAACCACTTTCAAGATGAAAGGGGATGCAATCCCCAATGCATTTCAAGATCTAATGATCCAGTATTCACTAAATTTTAATTATTTCCATAAACTAATCAATGGTCCAAATAAGAAAAGTCACCTCATTGTAAAGGGATCCCAATGATGGATCAAATAGTTCATGCTCTAGTTTTTATATTCCAAATTGTATTTACTTATCTTCAAGATAAATAAGATTATTTTAAATGTATCCTTTTTTATTAAATGTTGATAACTAGGAATATCAATATTGGTATAATGGGTTATTCTAATCTATAAATAGGTGCATCTCTTCCTTTTGATGAATTTATCGATGTCTCTGGATAGTGAAATAAACTAATGATGTGAACACTCTACTTGATCTCATTTCTACCCCTTCATCCAATTTTTGTTATTACTTTGGCCATTGCTACCTTCATGCTCATTTTCATTTCCTAATATTGGCTCATGACATCTACCCTACTTCACTGTATGGCCTTTAAGAAGTTTTTTTCTTTGGTTGTGAAAGTTTGGTTCTTTTGCTTCTCTGAATGTGGGACTTTTCTCTAATATCCTTCTCAATTTGACATTTTGATCATTCTTAAGCTTTACCATTTTTACTTTGTCCTCAAGATTTTAATACAAACACTTGACAAGTTATGCTCTGATCATTTCCTAAGTCTATGCCTTTATTATATTTTATTTCTTGATTGATCCTTGATAATGATAGGGTTCACATGTTATGTTGGTTAACCTTGCTTCATTTGTCTCTTTCCTCCTTAGTATTTGTAATTGTAAACACAATGAAACTTCATTTACTTTCATTTAGGTATGGACCTTACTATCAAATTTTACGTATGCTTCTTGGCTATGTATTTCATTGATCATGAATTCTCTCAAAATCTCACTTTCCAAGAGCTTGTTCCTTATCATGTTGGTGCTATATACATTATGTATGTCTGTGTACTTGTTCTTAAGTACAAATTTCTTGAGAAGGATTATGCATGGGATTCCTAGTCTGGTGCAAGAAAGAGCATGGTAACTCTATGAGATGAATTCATAGAGGCATAAGAGGATATCTAAGAACACTTGAATAAGCATATGAGGAATTGGATAACTTAGGTGTGTTTCAAAATGAGCCTACAAGGGTAAGACCTATAAACCTATCATGTGATTAGACTACTCCTAGACTCTACCTAACCTAATGATGAGTCATGAGGTGTTATCAAGACCTATAAAGGATGAAAAGTGGTGGTAGGTCATGTGGAAGGTTTCTTGGGCATTTCTATGAGGTGGAGAGTGTTTGGTTAATAGCTATAAGGTTTACTTTAAGGCCTAATGTAACTTGTAGGTCAAGAGCCTAAAGAGCTAAGAGAGAATTTGATCAAATAGGGTATGAGGTTAAGGTTCTAGGATAATAAGAAAAAAATAATCATTGACAAAGGTATGCCATGTTCTTTTAGGTAGGTTTACCATGTCTGAGGTCAAAATATGCAAGAAAAGGCATGGAATAAGATTTTGAGGTTTCTGATGTACACAAAATGAAGGGTTCTCAACTCGAGAAGGACTTTCATGTGTTCATTGGTACATGTAAACTTTTCATGAGAAACTAATCCATTAATGGTAGATGGGGAAGGATCATATATTAACTTTCTAAGCATTGGTTTCTAGATTAATGGCCAAAGCTTTATGAATGATCGTTAAGACTCTAAGGTGGTTTAAACCCTCATAATGACCTGATATGAAATAACTTGATGGAAATGGCATAGAATGGATTGGATGACCTATTTTTATGTTTCAATAATGTATTGGACTCTCCCAATTATCTCCAAGGGTCATTGGTTTGTCATATAAGTGGACCCTACAAAAAAAGCCTTGTTTCTAAAACATTCGCTATAGTAGGCAGGGTTGACTGAGTTAAAGTTGCATAATGGATGGAGGTTGAAGATTATGACTTTTTTTTAGATAAATATGGTGGTTTCTGAGTAGGTTAAAAATCTCAAATATTTTAAACTAGTCATGGAAGTAGTCTCAATGCTAAAAAGGCCCAATGATACAGATAGTGAGAAAAACCAGGAGGAAGTGAGAATGAGATTATGAATGTGATTCCAAAGATTAGGGGTGGATATAAATTCATGGATTTATTTATCAAGACCTATAAAACATGTACATGTTAGATATAATATTTGGAAGTTAGTGGATATGTTTAAGACATCGCTCACAAGTTGATCTATCTTATGCAGATGAAACAATTAAGGTATAAGATTGTGAGATTGGTTAGAAAGAACAAAGTTATCACTTAAACATAGTACCTATGTATATGAGATTTACCTAATGATATTATGGGATCATCCACATGAAATAAGAGTCCCTAAATTTTCCCATACAGGTGATGAGATTCATAATCACCATGACTGGTCCTCAAGGCAAAATGGTAGTTCTAAGTAAGCAAGTGGGAGTGATGAGTTGGAGGCTCTCTATACTTAAATAAAGCATCCAATTAATATGATTTTTTTGTTTGTCATTAATTTTTATTCATAATATTCATAGACTTGTAAATCAGTGAAAGTGATTGAAGTCTTGAAGACAAAGTAAGTAGACTGGTTTAGAATTGATTGTGAATAATAGATAAGAGATGGGTCTGCAAGACCATATTTGGCATTAAATATTTAAATATTTGTACTTAATAGTGATCTATAGATGTAAAATAATTTATTTAAGTTGTTATAAGTGATATTAAGTATTCTTTTTGAGATTAAAGCTTAAATATTCATGATTGTGTTTTGAGATCAACTATAAGTTCTGAGTGGGATTTTTATAGAGAAGTGTTTGAGAATTTTTGCCTTGATTTGTGAGCTCCAATACACATGATGATGAATTTTACTTCATTAATATTATCTATACATGTGTTTTTTCCATGTTTATTTGGAAAACTTGTATTTATGCTTCAATTGTTTGAGACAGACTTTTTGTGTATACATAGGGCTAATATGAACTAATTTAATGATGTACTCTAAGTAGTGATTTGAGTTAAAAAGTGTTATAAATTATAGATGAGATTATAAAATGTCTTTATGGATTACATATTATGTGCTTATTCCATGTAAAGTGTTTGAATTTTATCTAAAAGGATCAAAAGGTAACATGATAATTAGGCCTAATAAGATTAGGTCTCCATCAGACCTAAAAGTGAGATAAGGCCTATTTGAGAAAGGTCAAGTATAAAGGGAATCAAAACACATTTTATCCATGTATATAAAGTGTTATAATATATATTCCATGGCATACCTAATAGGATAGCAGTCTGTGGCCGGCTTAGAAGAATATGGACAAGAAAATCTTGTATATATACTAGGCATTTTTAGGCCTAAAAAATGTGTGTGTAGTGTGTGTAGATGTGAAGAGAAGAATAAGAGGATTGTGAGAGCATAAATAGGTCATTAAATATATCAAATAAATGATATGAATTAGTCATAGACATCTATAGGGTTTTATGAATGCTTTCATGATAGTTTCAAGCTATAGAAGGGCTAATTGAGCGAAAGAAGGTAAAGAATAGTCTTGCTTGTGTGAAAGGAAGATTTGAGTTTGATATAAAAATAGAAGACCGTCATCAATTTTGAGAGGTTAAAAAGATCAAGGTGGATAGGTTTAAAGTGTTTATTAAGTGGGTGCTTGATCAGCAAGGGAGTTTTAGCCTCCTAGCAAGTTGGTTCTTGCTAAAGTCAAGTTGGTGCTTGATAAACTTAGGGGTGGGTGTTCCTTGTTAGGTTGATGCTCAACTAAAATTGATTCATGGTGTTATATGACAAGTTGTCCAAGATTTTTTTTATTGGGTTTTATTCCCCTTGAGGGTTTTCCACATATATATTGTGTTCATATATTTCATGATCTTATAGATTGATGCTTATGCTTGCTAAGATGAACATGTTTGTCAAAATGATATATGATTTATTAATTAAGATTGTTTAAAAGTATTGAAGATTGATTCACCCCCCCCCCCCCCTTCTCAGTCATTTTTCTTCCAACATTTGGTATCATAGCTTGGTCCTTTGAAGCAGGTCTAAAATTCCTAAAGGAGATCCTAGAAGTAAGGATAGCTAGTCATCAAGCTCGAGGTGGTTTCTCTACCAGTAAGGATCCATTATTCAATTGATCTAACTATGCCTTTTAGAGTGTTATAATGAATATATATTTGATGTCACAAGGACATGATATTTGACAGTCAGTTATGGATGGTTATACTACCCCTCTTATTCCACAAATAAATGTTACAGGTAGGAAGGCTAGTGAAAATAATTCCAAAGTGATGAATACCATTCTTTGTTGCTTATCAAAGGCAAAGCTGGTGAATGTAATCTATTATGATTCATCCAAATAAATATGGGACAAGTTGAAGACCATCTATGAATGTGACACCAAGGTAAATATGGCTAAGTTGTAAACTCATAGAAGATAGTTTGAAAGCCTAAAAATGAAACCATTGCATCCTACTTATCGAAGGTTGATGAAGTTGTCAATATCATTATAAGATTGGGAGAAGAAGTCAAAGAATCCACTATTGTTTAAAATGTGTTGAGATCACTAACTCCTAAATTGGATTCTAAAATATCTGTAGTAGAAGAGATGCAAGATTTGGACAAGTTATAAATGGATGGACCTCACGACATATTGACTTCCTATGAGATGAGAACCAATGAAGAGAGACCTCCCAAGAAAGAAGTAGCTTTCAAAGTTGAGAATAATTCAAAGGATAAGAAGGTCAAGGATGAGGAATGATCAGATGTTGATGATGATCAAATGATATCTATGTTTGCAAAGAAGTTGAGATTTGGATCTGGTAAGTACAAAGGTAAGTTGCCATTCAAATGCTTCAACTATGGTAAGATTTGTCACTTTGCATCCAATTAGCCTACTGAACATCATGATGATGACAAGAATACCTATATCCCTGATAAAAATAAGGATTTTATAAAGTATGAAGATAGAAAAGGAACTTTCAAGAATAAGAAAAGCTTTTATACTAAGGAAGATAACACCTCTTATGTGACTCTAGTGAGTCTGATAGTGATGATGGCAGTCATAAACATGAACATGACAATAATGAAACTTTGTTTATGGCCATAGAATCAAATAATGTGGGTTGTTCAAGTGGGAAATGCATTATGGTTGATGTGGAATTAGATGAAGAAGATGTTGAAGTAGATCTTGAGGTAGAATTAGTTAGTGCAATATAAGAATTGAAGTTCCAAAGGACAAAGAATCACAAACTAAGAGCACTTGTTAAGGACTATGAGGAGCAAATTGGCTAGATTGAGGAAAGGTTAAGTAATGCTTCCAAGGAGTATGATGAGATAATTAATCAAGTTGAGGCATACATGGAGGTATTTAATGTAAGTATAAAGGCTAAAGAGGAAGAATGCATTAGGTCTGAAATTTAAATGGAATCCTTGAAAGTTGAGTTGAATCAAGCATCTAGCAAGGTGAGGAGTTTTGTGAAGTTTGAGAATAACACTAGGCATTGCATGATATCTTGGGTTGTCAAAAGTCTGCAAGTGACAAAATAGGTTTTGGTTTTAAAGAAGACCAAAAGGAAGCACATCAAGTCAAGGAAAAGACTATTGAATACAAGAAGTTCAACATGAAAAGACCTATCAAATAAATGAATGTTATAATATATACCAATTCATTCAATTATTACTATTTTATGTGCAATTATTTTGGTCATAGAGTAAGATAATGTAGAAGACCCTTCAAGAATGAGTATTGATGGGACTATAGAAGGATTCCAAACTCACATCAGTCAAAAGGTATGTATAAGGTAGTTTGATATAGCTATCATGATGTAGGACACATTACAAGGTTCTATCCTAACAAGGTCATAAGGTCATCAAGTCAAAATAAGAGGTTTGAAGCCTCTAGAGAGATAAAGAAAACACAAATGAATTTTTTAAAACCAAAGATAATGAAGATAAGTCATGATCAGTCCACAAGCTCAAGTGGACTAATTGTTGTGATAGAGTATGATTCAAATGTGAAAACAAGTCAGGATTGTATGTTATTAGCCCATATTGATTATCAGATAGAAGATGAATAGATCAAACATATAATCCAAATCAAGCCAAAAAGGGTATTGAAGGACTCAGATGAGAGAATGGAGATCTAGGAATCTCTTGAACTTGTAATGTTTTAGTGCCCTATAAGAAGTAGTGGCTCTATTAGGCTTTATAGAGACACTAGTTAGGTAGTAGAAGTATAATGCATGTAAAGACCCTTATTGAATTGGGCTTTAATTTTCTATTCTGGGCACTTAGTAATTTCATCAAACACTTTGTTTGTATAATTGTTCTTAGTTGGTAAGTGTTTTCAGTTTGCTTTTCTTGTTAAAATTGTCTCAAATGAGTACAAATGCTGGTAATTTATCACTATAGAGTCTAAAAAATAATTTAATATGAAGATGCAATTATTTTTTGTCTTTCAAATACATATATATGAACTTTATATTAAAAAATTCACCTATAACCAACTGTCATTTTCACAAACACTTGGCATGCATATTAATGTGCTATTCTAAATGATCATTACATTGAATCTAAGACTCCTAACTTATAGTAACTTCATTCAAATGTAAACCCAAGTAAAATATAGCATGAATTCGCCAAGACTCTTGGCTTACACTAAGAATGCAATTACAATGTAAGTTTGATATATAGAAATAGTCACCTACAACTGCAACTCTAATGAATTCAATTGCTAATATGAACTACTATAATGACATGAAAAACCTATTTATGGAATTGTCCAATGATAGAGATGTAGGAGCAGTAAAAATCCACACAAAGAGCCTCCTCTTATCTGAGATCAGCTATAGATTAAATTATTGTGGTCTTGAAACTCCTCTAAAATACTCTCCAAAGGATTTCCAAGTATCTCTTAACCAAGTGTCTTACTCCTTAAATAGAATCGCTGCCATATGTGAAGGGAATGAGTTAATATCTATAGTTTATATAGCTTCCTCTATTATGGACCTCTAACTTGAGTATTAAATATATATCCCCTCTCCGTTACCACTTGGAAAATATATAAGAAGCTAATAATTATCATTAATTTTTGCAATATAATTTTGAAAATAATCTTGAATCATCAGCCTTTAAACCCTTGGCAAATCCCTTTAATTCTTGCATAATAATGCTTGAAATCTATCAATTAATGGCTGCCAATGATGAGCTACAAGTTTGTAATAGATGAGTTTTCAGTTATGCTCAAACCCTTGATGAATTCTTGAATCTTTACGCACAATTAAAACTTCTGGATGAAACTCTCTTCTAGAAATAATTTGTTTGTTTTCTCACAGCCTTAAAATTGTATTATCAATTGAGATTTTTCATTCTCAATGGCTAACTGAAACAACTACAGAAGCCCTTGGCTCCACAAGAGAAATTATCAAATATCAATATCAAATCTAGATGCCTGAGAGTGAGCTCTTAAGTCCCTTTTATTATTTTTTTGTGAGAGCTCAAACACTTTCCTAGCCAATGTGGGATAAAATATATATTCCCATTTTTAATTTTCACTTAACACATTTTATAAAATTAAAGTGACTTTATTATTATAAAGTTACATTATAACTCTATAATAACATTTAACTATTTTATTATTCCTTAGTCACTTTAGAAATCATTTAAATGAGGGCCATGGCCCCATTGCTTATTATAATTGCACTTTATATTTAATTCTTAATAAAGTATTAATTTATTAATAATTAAAATAACATAACTCTATAAATACTCATTATTTCTTGATTTTGTCTGAACCAAAGAGTTGACCACTGCATCCACTGTGCATCCAACTGTTTTACTAAAAATAGTAAGGGTCCCTCTCTATCAACTACTAATTTCTTATAAATAGTAAATCTCTCATTATTTGATCAAACCAATGGTGTAAAGGATTGACACTATAAATAAAACCTATTCAGGTGCCTTGCTATATATAGAAAATTTGACTATCTTGAAATAGTGATTTATTATAAATAGTAAGTGTAACAAACTGAATCCAATGAAAGTCAAATCTGAACTCTCACTAATCACTGGAGGTGAATTCATACTAAATAATACCAAATAAGACCCCTTGACCATTTGATATAGCCTACGAGGGTTGGGAATAGGCTAAATCATCCAACACTAGAAAAACCCAAAATGGACAGAAACCCTAATTTGCCAAAAATAGCAAGTCCGAGCCCAGAGTCTAAAATCTCTCTAAAAAGTGTCATACAACTCCACTAGATCACCCAAACACCTTAGTGACATCGAAATACACCTTTTATTTTCACCAACCCAGAAAGTCAGCGTTAATTGTGCTTCAAGTGAACTCAAAAATGGGGACATTACAATGCATGCTTAGTTTAAAGGGAAGCTATTCAAGTTTGTGACTAATTTTATTATGTATTGAAAAATGTTCTTATTATCAAGATTTATCTAAATAAGGTATGCTTGTATTAAGTGGAAGCATGTTGCCTTATTGGTTCAAATTCTATGTATTGAGCTCCTAAAGTATGAAAGTATGGATTCATATGATAGTTATGCAGGACCCTGTCTCATTAATGTCAAAGGGGGAGAAAATCTAAGAAGTGAGGAGTGACCAATTTTGGGGAGTTGAAAGTGGGTAGTTTGAGGAATGTTTTGCATCAATGACAAAGGGGGATTTTGTTGAGAAGTTTTGTCACTGATGTCAAGATCAAGATGGATGTCATTGATGTCAAAATACTATTAACAATTTTGGCCCTATCGGTCTCTTTCCCCTATTATTCAAAGCCAGTTCAAATTTGATTTTTTGCACAAGTCTTTCAGCAAAAGGAAGAACCAGTTCAATGGTTCGACATCAGGGTTAAGTGACATGATCTTTCTAAGAGTTTTTTGAAATTTGAACTTGGAACCATTGAACCATTAAACCATTCAATCGGTTGGTTCACTTAGTTGGTTCAATCGGTTGGTTCACTCAATTAGTTTAAATGGTTGGTTCACTCAGTTGGTTCAATCAATTGGTTCAATCTTTTAGTTCAATCAATTAGTTCAAGTGATTGGTTCAGATGGCTTGGTTTAAAGAATTGTTTTAGTTGGTTGGTTCAATCGAATGGATCAAACGAATGATTCAAAGCGATTGGTTCAAACAGTCAATTGAATGAGCAGAACACAATATTGAACCATTGAACCATTGAACCATTGTTGGTTCAATCAAATGGTTCAATTGAAAGGTTCAAAGGAGTCTCCCAAAGCCCAAAGGATAAGTGCCCTTGTAGAGGGTAGTTTTAAACCCAAAAAGACCCTTGCAGAGGGTAGGGAACCCTTGCGAAAGAATCAAAATGGCGAGTTTCCTTCGAAAATGCTAAGGCAAAAGATAAGACAAGGTTGAATTTCTTCGGATAAAGTTTTTGAAGGAATTCCTTCAGACATTTTGTCTGAAGAAATTCACAAGGCAAGTCGTCGAACAAAAGAATTTCCTTCGAGAAAAATCCCACAGAAAATGGTAGAGTGAACGAGACGAATTATTTTGGACAAAAAGTCTAAAAGAATTCTTTCAGAATTTTGTCTGAAGAAATTCACCTGAAAGAAAGGGCTGAGCATTCAAAGGAAGATATCCTTTAGACAAAATGTTTGAAGGATTCAAAGACCAAGGCTGCCTAAAGGACCCTGAAGGGAAAGTACCCTTGTGGGGAACTCTCTATGACCACAAAATGGACCATTCTCAAGGCTTGAAGGGACACCTTCCCTTTAAGGGGTTCTAAAGATAGAAAGCCAAAGGAATTCAAAGGGGTGACATCCCTGAAGATGTCAAATTGGACATCAAGAGCTAGCCGTTGGGGTCCAGACGTCAAATGACGTCCACAAAGATGTCAAATTTAGGGCAATAGACTAGCCGTTGGCTTTCAAATGGCGATGGGTGCGCAGACATCAACTTTGACAAAATGAAATAACCATTGGTTTTTTAATAAAAAGTGCAAAACTGAAGGAATTCAAAGGCTTAAGGCCAAAAGGAAGAGACCGCCGAGAAGGGAGCCCAAAGAGCCAAAGAATTAGCAGAAGATAGCCCCCGAGGGCCGAAGGAGCCAAAAAAGACAAAGTGCAAAAATGGACAAAACAATCCAAGTGGCAAAGGAAAGTGTTGACTCAAGGAGTTACTCTAGCGATTGACACAGTATCTGCCAAGTGGTCATCAAGGAGTGCAAACAATGAATGGTGCAACCCATTTTTCTTCACTTTGCATTGATGAGTAGACAAAACGTGTGAATGCCTTGAAGGAGTGGTCTTGTTTGCAAATAAATGGTGTGGTCTATGTTTTCACACATTAAGTTTAATGTATTTAGATGCATAAAGTCAAAATTAGCGCTGACACAACTTTCTCTTTCAGTAACTTCCTCTTCCTAATGCTCTCAGTGCACGTGGACCACTTGTCAAAGGGTGCCAAAGTCTTTTCCAAAAGGGGCACGTTTCATCTCCTATTTATCTATATATATTGTAACTTCTCATTTGAGAAAAAAGGACCTTTCATATTGTAAGGTGAAGCCCTACCAATTTTCACCTGGAATCAATAGAGCATGCATTTTTTACTTCTATTTTGGTTGGATATATCCCTGAGTGTGTCTGAGTGTTAGCCATGTGTTCAGTAATTTCTTTCCTAATGCTTTCACAGGCTTGATACCAACACACCTAGTATAGAAAAATTTCCATTCCTGTAGATAAAAAGAAGAGTTGTATCTAGAACGCAAAGGTAGAAGAAGGTTATCAGACAGTGTGATTTTCCTACAACACCTGTGGTAAGTTCATTTTCTATGTGTTTCTATTAAATCCTCCCTGTTAAGTCCCTTGCAGTCTGGTCCTTTTACCAATTAAAGTGTATGTATGTGTTCTTATGGTTCAAAGTGTGAGTATGAGTAGATCAAACTTGTTTGGTGCATCACCAGCTTAAGTTAGGTTCTATTTTTTAGTAATCCTTCTCCCTTTTCAACCCCCCATTATATATATATATATATATATATATATATTAGCAAATGTACTGGAATAAATTAGAGATGCATCAAAAGGAGCTAGCCCTTATCTAGAGACTCTCCCCTTAGTTTTTCCAGACCCACAGGCAAGAGAAGAGTTTCCATTTTACCACGTGGAAGAGAGAAGCTCAGTCTTCTCTCAAGGGTGTAATCCACTACATCAATAATTTTTGGCACTCTCGATGGGACCAAGTTTTAACACTTAGTAAAGTTTTGGGATTGATGCTGGTCTTGTTACAACAAATTAACCATTTTTAGCATCTGGTGACTCCACTGGTAAGAACATCAGTCTCTGACCAAAGACTAGTTTGACCTCCTATGCCTAAAATCACCACATGATCTGCTACTAGGGGTGTACCTTTTGAATTTATTGAATTGCCTTTAAACTTAGCAAAGTGACTGAAGTTTGAAAAAAATCATCCTTATTCAACAAATCACTTTCCCAGACTTGCGATAAACTACACCTATGTAAGAAGGCCTCGGTTGAATCTTGTCATAGCTATGGCTTTACCTTTTGTGGCCTTTCATGGCCAGAGCCCTTTGAATCTCCTACGTTATGACCCAATTCCAATAGTCCTTAAAATTGTGCCTCCTTTTAATGGAGAAGGGCCCATTACTACTATTGAACACATCAAAAATATTGCTAACCTCTGTAATATTCACAATGTCACTGAAAAAAATATTTCGATTAGATTGCTGGCATTGTCTTTCAAGGGCAAGGTTCTGGACTGATATGGGACTTTGCCTATGAATTCAGTTGATTCTTAGAATGAATTGGTCACCCTCTTAATGAACCAATTTGGAGAGAAGAGTGACCACCTCTCACTTGCTGAGTAGCTGACCACAATGAAAAGAGCTCCACACGAATTCATGCAAGATTTCAATACTCATTTTTAGAAAACATGGGATAAAATCTCCATTATGGTAAGGCTAACTCTAAGCTATGCTTCTTATATTATTTAAAAGTGTTGAATAGTGAAATTACTATCATGATACAGTCCATGGGAGGACATGTGCTGCCTGCTGCCTATGACATAGCTATAGGGGCTGAGAATTGCCTGGTGTAGGCTGGAAAGATAGCCCCTAGGCCTCATATGCCTCTCTTTCCTGAATTATTGCCTCCAATCTAGGTTGTTGGTCCCACCTTAACTTTTCTGCCTAGCATAGAAAAGCTAGCTGTTACTCCATCAAATGACCTCCATGAAGTTAAAAGCCTGTTACAAAGCATAACAAATGAACTAGTGACTCTTAAAAGGCAGCAAGCTCAAGGCAATCGACCAAATCAAGGATATCAACAATATGGGCAAGCAAATAGACCCCCTTTATAGAATTACAATCAAGGGTAGGGTCAATTTGCATAGGCTAAACCTTTTCAAGGCTATAATCCAAGCGCTCCTTCATCATCTAAGGCTCTAGCACCTGCTCAAAATAATTTGGTACAAGAACATCCCGGTTGCTCAACTACAGGATATCATCAAGATCAGTGTATTTATACAAATGAGATGATGAGTCACTACACAAATGCATAAGACAATCAGGTAGCCACCTAATTCCCAAGCTTTGAGGCTCCATTACAACCTGGCATGGGTAGCAGCCAGATTCAGCCCAATTCTACTCTCATGAATCACCTGGAAGGTGAGTTCTATGCAGTCAATTATGTGGGTAGTGCAGACAATCAGGGTGACTATGTCACAACCAACACAAGGTGAAAAAGGAGAGCAATGTAAGAAGCTCAAATAACTTCTCAAATATTAGCACCATCTTCTTCATCACATATAAACCAAAAGGTTCTAAACTTCAAACCGCCGATTGTACCTTCAGCTCCTCAAATTGTGCCTCAAGCTGTAAGTAATCCCAAAGAAAATTTGAAAGAAGGCAACTCTTGAGTCGATGTGGTAGACCAAATGAAGAAGTTGGACATGAATATCTCCTTATGGGATTCATTATCAATACCAGGACAAAAGGACATGCTACAAAAAAATTTGCACGGGCTGAATGAACAAGTTGTCCCAGCAAAGGCCGATAATGTTCTGATGATGAATGGGCATCCTTCCACATCAGGCCAAATTAAGAAATAAGAAAAGGTTACCCCTTTTTATTTATCCTTGGTCATAAGAGATTTCTTGGTTCACAATTACATCATTGACAATGGAGCAAGCACCTCAGTAATGCCCAAATGCATAGCCGATAAGTTGGGGCTAAAATATGAAAAAATGACTAAGGGAGTCCTATAGCTGGATGGAACACCAGCAAAGACAGTTGGAGTGGTGAAAGGTTTGAGCTTGATTCTACATGCCTACCCAACCTTCTCAATTACTCATGATGTGGTAGTGGTGGATGTCACTCTTTACTTTGCTATTTGCTTGTCCAGGGATTTCACATCCAAAATAGGTGGCTACCTAGTAGCAAAATGGTTCTATCTAGTTTTTAGAACCAAGTATGGGACTAAGGTTAAGATTGAGTTGAAGCCACTCCAAAGAGATCATCTAGAACCATACTTTTTCAAGTATGCAAATATCATCTATGCCATTATTGACCAGGAAGAATTCCAAGTGGATCAATCTCCATCCTCTGCCCTTGAAGGAGTTGTTGACCTACTCTTAGACGAATGGGGAAGTGACAACTTTAAACATGATCCTTACAAGTTCATAAAAGAGGTAGGGCTTGGGATTTATTATATGCATGAATATGGTATTTTTTACTAAATCTAATGAAAGCAAACTAAGAAAGCTCAGGTTTATGGCAGCTATTTTTTGATGGCTCAAGAAGTAAGTTGGGAGCTGGTGGTGGAGTGGTGCTAGTTTCTCCTTGAAAGGAGAAATACTTTTTGACTTTTAAGTTTCAATTTTTTTGCACAAACAATGTTGCGAAGTATGAATCCCTCATCCATGGTTTGGAGTTGGCAAGGAAAAGAGGAATCAAAGAGCTGCAAGTTTTTGGTGATAGTGAGCTGATTGTGAATCAAGTAAGGGGCCAACATTTGACAAAGAATTCTTTGCTTAAGTCCTACAAACACAAGTTATGGGACTTAGTGAAAATTTTCCTTGCTTTCAATGTTACCTCCATTCCTAGAGAGTAGAACAAGCAATCAGATAGGCTGGCAGTAGTTGGTGCCCAATTTGATATCCCTAAGGAGATAGGCTGAGACAGTAGTACATGCCATTTGAAGGTAGTAATCTAACCCTCTGTACTTGAAAACATCACTAACTGGTAGGTGTTTGATAGCGACCAACAAATAGCACTCTTTTTCCAAGAAGAAGCTGAGTTCACTGCTAAAAACTAGGCTAAGCTATAGCAATAGTATGGCAGCCAAATTGTTCAGCTAAAGAACAATAAACTTCCCAAAGGCTCGGTCACTCTCAAGAGTATCTTCAATGAAGATGACCAGTTGAAAAGTGATAAGACAAGCATCAAAATGAAGGAGAAAAACTATGAGAAGGTTGAAATATTCAATAATAAGCTACTTGCACTTGGGAAAGTGTGCACGGACCATGAAAGGTAGGCCTTGACCTTATTGTGCCAGGAGTTTGCTAATGTCTTCGCCTAGGAGTATAATGATTTGAAGGGTTTCAACCCAAGTTTGGCACAACATACCATCGAGCTAGAGGAAGACACCAAGCTGATCAAGCAGAAGTAAAGGCCTGTCAACCCAAAGATTGAGCCTCTCATGTAGAAGGAACTCACCAAGTTGATTGAGTCTAGGATAATATTTCCAATCAAACACTCTTCTTGGCTAGCCAATCTTGTTCCTGTTTGAAAAAAGAATAGGGAGATTAGATTATGTGTAGATTTTAGAGACCTCAATAGAGTCTCTTTGAATAATCATTATCCTCTCCCAAGCATGGAGCAGATCCTTCAAATGGTGATAGGTAGTGAGCGTTTCTCCCTCCTAGATGGTTATTTAAGATATAATCAAATTTTGGTGCAAGACTGTGACCAGTACAAGATAGCCTTCACTACCAAATGGGGGATGTTTGCTTATAGAAAAATGCCATTTGAAATTTTCAATGCTGGTGCCACTTTTTAGTGAGCCATGGACACGGCCTTTTAGGGCCTGATAAATAACATTGTGCTGGTGTATCTTGACGACATGACAATTTTCTCTAAGGAGGTGGGCCAACACATGATACACCTCAGACAAATATTTGAGAGGTGTAGGGAGTTCAATATCTCTCTCAACCCGAAGAAATGGGTGTTCGTTATCCATGAGGGTAAACTCTTTGGCCACATTATTTCCAAATAAGGCTTGACCATTGATATAGAGAGAGTTTGCTCCATCTTAGAGCTATCATTGCCTAAACATAAGAAAATTTTGCAGAGCTTCTTTGGCAAAATAAATTTTATCTGGAGATTTATTCCAAATTTTGAGGAGATAGTCAAGATATTAACCTCTATGCTGAAGAAAGATGAGAAGTTCATGTGGACAGTGTAAAGGAGGGATAACTTTGAAGAGATCAAGTAGGCTATAGCCTAGGATACTACTTTGATCAGCCCTAATTTCACCAAGGATTTCGACCTCTACACCTTTAGAAATGAAGAGGTAATCTCCACCATGCTTACCCAAGCGAATGGTGATAACTTTGAACAACCACTTGCATTTTTTAGCCAAGGCCTAGAGGGTTTTGAGGTTAAGTATACATATGTGGAGAAGCAAGTCCTTGTAGTCATTTGGATCCTAAAATAATTTAGACATATGCTGTCCAACAGTAGAATTCACCTCATGGTTCCACATCTAGCATGAAGGATTTCTTGACCAACCGTGACCTGAATGAAAAGAGAGTAGGGTGGATCACTAAGGTAATGAAATATGATGTGGATATCAAGATCACCAAGTTGGTAAGAGGAGAAGGCCTATGTGAACACCTTGTTGTAGACCTTAAATAACAAAAAGAGGACAATCTGCTAATTCATGATGTAACCACAATAAAAGAACCAGTTGTTATGAAGGATTGGACATCAGACTTGAGGTGTTTCCTTCTCACTGGTGAGTGCCTGCAGGGCCTTGATAGGACCAAGAAGAGATATTTCAGAGTCTAATCTCTCCCTTATGTGCTAATTAATGGAGTGTTGTTTAGAAGGGATCTCTTAGGAGTACTTTTAAGGTGCATACATCCAAGTCAGGTTGACAGGGTGTTGTTCAAGTTCCATGATGGGCCAATTGGTGGTCACTTTGCTCCTAGGCCTATAGCTACAATAATAATGAGAGTTAGTTACTTTTAGCCCAATCTATTTAGGGACACCCATGCCTGGGTACGAAAGTGCCAAAAGTGTGCACTTTTTAATGGGAAACAACAGCTGGTTGTCATGCCTTTACAGCCTATTTAGGTGGAGCAGCCATTCATGCAATGGGGCCTTGACTTTATAGGGATGATTAACCTTCCCTCTAGTGCTAAACATAAGTGGGTCCTGACTACCATAGACTACTTCACAAGATGGGTAGAGGCTATCGCTTTAAAGGAAGCCAACGAAAGTGTAGTCTTAGATTTCTATGAAGACCTAGTGGCAAGGTTTGGGGTTCTAGTTACCATCATCTCAGATAATGCTTTAGCTTTTTTTGGGACTATAACGAGTGAATGGGCATTGAGATATAGTATCTATCTTAGCACTTCATCCAAGTACTACCCATAGGGGAACGGTCTGGTTGAATCCACCAACAAGAATTTGATCAAGATTATCAAAAGAAAAATGGAGGATAATCAGAGAACTTGGCATGCCAAGTTGAAAATAGCCCTGTGGGCAGATAGGATCACTCCAAAGAGGGCAATTGGCAACTTGCTATACACTCTTGTATCTGCAAGGGAAACTAGGCTTCCTATTTCACTTGAGTTTCCAGCCTTGGACCTTGCTCACCAGCTGTAGTTAGAAGAAGGCAATAGCATAGAGGTTAGGCTATGCGAGCTGATGGAGCTTCAAGAGACAAGGGACCAGGCTATGGCTTTTATGACTAGTTGCCAATAGTAGACAAAGAAACACTTCGATAACAGATCTTCATCAAAAGGTTTCTCTGAAGGAGACATCATCTTGAAATGGGATATGGACTGAGCTAAGCTTGGAAAGCACATGAAGTTTGACACCTTATGGAGTCGTCCATACGTCATCACTTAGTACAAACATCACAATGCATTCTAACTCTCCAGGGTGGATGGTGAAGAATTGTATATCCCATTAAATGGGATACATCTTAAGCATTATCACTAAGCCCTTCTCCCATCATGTATATATTTTCTTTGTTTTTCCCTATTTTCCCTAAGTGCTTTTGCACATGTTAGTAGTTTTCTTAATCTTGTGTCTGTTTCGTTTCCTTTTGGGGAAAGAACTTCATGATTGATTCTTAGATATCTCAAGGTGGGTGCTAACTTTTCAAGCTGTGTTCTAACTCCATGCCTAGTGGACTTTGAGGCTACTAGTTTCTAAGTATATCAGACATGCTTCCCCTGAGAATCACCTATTTATTAAGCATTTTGGCCCTACAGGCCAAAATCGGTCTCCTTCCCTGCTATTCTGAGCCAGTTCAAATTTGATTTTTTGCATAAGTCTTTCAGCAAAAAGAAGAACCAGTTCAATGGTTCGACATCAAGGTTCATCAACATGATCTTTCCAAGAGTTTTTAAAATTTGAACCTGGAACCATTAAACTATTGAACCATTGAACTGTTCAATCGGTTGGTTTAGTTGGTTCAATCGGTTGGTTCACTCAGTTGGTTCAAATGGTTGGTTTACTCAGTTGGTTCAATATTTTGGTTCAATCAGTCAGTTTAAGTAATTGGTTTAGATGGCTTGGTTCAAAGAATCATTTCATTTAGTTGGTTCAATCAAATGGTTCAAGTGAATGGTTCAAAGTGGTTGGTTTAAGCAGTCAATTGAATGAGCAGAACATGGTATTGAACCATTGAACTATTGAACCATTGTCAGTTCAAGCAGTTGGTTCAATCAGAGGTTCAAACGAGTCTCCCAAAAGACAAGTGCCCTTGTGGAGGGCAGTTCCAAACCCAAAATGTCCCTTGCGGAGGGCAGGGAACCCTTGCGGAGGAATCAAAAGGGTGAGTTTCCTTCAGAAATGCTAAGGCAAAAGATAAGAAAAGGTTGAATTTCTTCAAAAAAAAGTCTGAAGGAATTCCTTCGGATATTTTTTTTGAAGAAATTCACAAGGCAAGTCACCGAATAAAAGAATTTCCTTTGAGAAAAATCCCATAGAAAATGGTAGAGTGAACAAGACGAATTCTTTCAGACAAAAAGTCCAAAGGAATTCCTTCGGACTTTTGTCTGAAGGAATTCACTTGAAAGAAAGGGCTGAGCATTCGAAGGATGATATCCTTCAAACAAAATTTCCAAAAGAATTTGTCTTGTTCAAAGGAAGGACCCCGAAGGGCAAGTACCCTTGCGGGGAACTCTCGATGACCATGAAATGGACCATTTTCAAGGCCTGAAGGGACATGTTCCCTTCAGGGGGTTCCAAAGATAGAAAGTTGAAGGAATTCAAAGGGGTGACATCCCTAAAGACGTCAAATTGGACATCAAGAACTAGCCATTGGGGTCCGAACATCAAATGATGTCCCCAAAGACATCAAATTCAAGGCAATAAACTAGTTGTTGGCTTTCAAATGGCAATGGGTGTGCAAATGTCAACTTTGTAGAAATGAAATAACCATTGGATTTTTTAATAAAAGGCATGAACCTGAAGGAATTCAAAGGCTTAAGGCCAAAAGGAAGAGACCATCGAGAAGGGAGCCCAAAGAGCCAAAGAATTAGTAGAAGATAGCCCCCAAGGGCTGAAGGAGCTAGAAAAGACAAAGTGCAAAAATGGACAAAATAGTCCAAGTGGAAAAGGAAGGTGTCGACTCAAGGAGTTACTCCAGCGGTTGACACAGTATCTGCCAAGTGGTCATCAAGGAGCACAATTAGTGAATGGTGGGACCCATTTTTTTTCACTTTGCATTGATGAGCAAACAAATCGCGTGAATGCCTTGAAGGAGTGGTCTTGTTTGCAGACAAACAACGTGGCCTATGTTTTCACACATGATGTTTAATGTATTTAGATGCCTAAAGTCAAAATTGGAGCTGACACAGATTTCTCTTTCAGAGCCCAATGCTCTCAGCACACGTGGAGCACTTGTCAAAGGGCGCCAAAGTCTTTCCCAAAAGGGGCACCTTTCACCTCCTCTTTCTCTATATATATTGTAACTTCTCATTTGATAAAAAAGGACCTCTCATATTGTAAGGCGAATCCCTACCAATTTTCATCTAAAATGAATAAAACACGTATTTTTTACCTCTATTTTGGCTGGATATATCTCTGAGTGTGTCTGAGTGTTAGCCATGTGTTCAGTCATTTCTTTCCTAATTCTTTCACAGGCTTGATACCAACACACCTGGTATAGACAAAGTTCCATTCCTGCAAATAACAAGAAGAGTTATATCTGGAGCATAGAGGTAGAAGAAGGTTATCAGATAGTGTGCTTTTCCTACAGTGCCTATGGTAAGTTCATTTTTTGTGTGTTTCCATTAAAGCCTCCCTGTTAAGTCCCCTATAGTCTGGTACTTTTACAAGTTAAAGTGTATGTATGTGCTCTTATGGTTCAAAGTGTGAGTATGATTAGATCAAACTTGTTTGGTGCATCACCACTTAGGTTAGGTTCTATTTTTTTGTAATCTTTCTCCCTTTTCAACCCTCCCCATTATATATATATATATATATATATATATATATATATAAAATAAAATGTATTGGAATAAATTAGAGATGCATCAAATGGAGCTAGCCCTTATCTATATACTCTCCCCTCAATTTTGCCAAACCCACAGGATAGAGAGGAGTTTCCATTTTGTCGCGTGGAAGAGAGAAGCTCAGTCTTCTCTCAAGGGTGTAATCCACTATGTCAACAGATACATCTAGTAAAGAGATATGGTGAAGTGGTATGTGACAAAGAAGTCAAGTGACAATAAAGAATTTGAAGGAAACCTATTGCCTCTATATTGAGATAGAATTTGAAGGCAACCAGATGATTCTTTTATGGTTTATGTCAATACTCAACATAGTATGCATGTTTATGTACTTATTCTTCAGTGTATGGTTCTTGAGAAGGCTTGTACATGGGATGCCTAGTCTGGTGTAAGGAGCATGGTTTCTCTATGAGATGAATGCATAGAGGAATAAGATGATGTATGTGAACACTTAAACAAGCATATGAGGCAATGGATCACTTAGATGTGTGCCAAAATGATCCTATAAGGGTAATACCTATAGACCTATCATGTAATTAGACTAGTCCTAAAATTTGCTTAACGTAATGAGGAGTCATGAGGTGTTATCAAGACTTATAAAGAATGAAAATCAGTGGTATATCATGTGGGAGGTTGATTGGGCATGTTTATGAGGTGGAAAGTTCTTGGACAATACCTAGAAGGTCTACTTTAAGACCTAAAGAGCTAAGAGAGAGAAGTTGATCAAATGCAGTATGAGGTTTAGGTTCTAAGGAAAGAATGGAAAAATAAGCATTGACAAAGGTATGTCATGTCATTTTAGGTATGTTGACCAAGTATAAGAAATATGCAAGAAAAGGCATGGAATAAGGTTTTGAGGTTTCCTATATACATAGAATGAAGGGTTCTCAACCTAAAAAGGACTTTCATGTGATCTTTGGCATGTCTAACATTTGCATGAGAGCCTGATCCATTTATGGTATATGGGGAAGGGTACTATATCAAATTTACAAAGATTGGTTCTTAGATTAAGGGCTTAAGCTTTATGAATGATCATTAGAATTGTAAGTTGGTTTAAACCCTCCTAAGACCCTCATAGTGACATGTTATGAAAGATCTTGATGGAAATGGCTTAGAATGGATTGGATAACCTAGTTTGATTTTTGGAGCATGTAGTGGACTCTCCCAGGTATTTTTGAGTGGCATTGGTTTGTCATATGAGTAAGTGAACCCTAAAGGAAAAGCCTTATTTTTTAAAAATTTGCTATAATAAGTAGGGATGATTGAGTCAAAGTTGAATCATCGATGGAAGTTGAAAATTGTGACTTGTTTTATATGACCATGGTGGTTTATAATTAGGTTCTAGACCTCAAATAAGATAAACTAGTCATGGAAGTTCTCCTATCACTAAAAAGGCCTAGTGATGCAGATAGTGAGAAAAACTAGGTAGAAGTGACAATGAGATTAGGGATGTGTTTCCAAGGATTAGGAATAGATACAAATGCATGGAGTTATTTATCAATAACTATAACACATGTACATATTATATATAATATTTGGAAGTTAGTGGATATGTTGAAGACATTGCTCACAAGTTGACCTATCTTGTGCAGATGAGACAGTGAAGGTGTAAGATTGTGAGATTGGTCTACAAGACCAAAGTTGTCACTTGACCATAGTACCTGTCTATATGAGAGTTACCAAATGATATCATAGGATAATACACATACAAAACTATTCCCTAAATGTGCCCACATAGGTGCTAAAAGTCATAATCACCATGATTAATCCTCAAGGCAGAATGGTAGTTTTGAATAAGCAAGTGGGAGTGATGAGTTGGAGTCTATCTGCACTTAAATAAATCATACAATGAATATGATATTATTATTTAGGTCATGAATTTTTTATTCATACTTTTTGTAATATTGTAAATTAGTGAAATTGATTTAAGTGGTAAAGACAAAGTACACTAGTTCAGATTTGATTGTGTAAGCTAAAAATAAGAGATTGGTCTATAAGACCAATATTTTGCATTATATCTCATAATATTTATACTTAATAGTGAGTTTTAGATGTTGAATAATTTCTTGAAGGTGTCATAAGTTATAGGAACTATTATTTCTAATATTAAAGCTCAAATATTCAAGACTGTGTTTTGAGATCAATTGGCAGTTATGAGTGGGCTTCTTGCAAAGAAGGGTTTGAGCATTTTTACCTTGAGTTGTGAGGTTCAATGCACATGATGATGACTCTAAGATCATGAGGATTCTTTATACATGTTTTTTTCCATGGTTTTTTTTCAAATTTGTGTTTTTTCTTCAATTTTTTGAGATAGACTTTCTGTGTATACACAAGGCTAATATGAACTATTCTAATGATGTGCTATAAGTAGTGATTTGAGTTTAAAAGTGTTATAAAGTCTAGATGAGATTAGCATAGGAATTTTGGGATGACATATGATGTTATTCTTCCATGTAAAGTATTTAAATGTTCTCTAAAAGGATCAAAAGGTAATGTGTGCTAATTAGGCCTAATAAGATTAGGTCTCCATGATACCTAAAAGAGAGATAAGGCCTATTTGAAAAAGTTCAAGTATAAAGGGACTCAAAACACATTTGATCCATACATATAAATTATTATAAGATATATTCCATGGCTGACCTAAGAGGATAAGAGTTATTATCTGACCTAGAAGAATATGGACAAGAAAAGTCTTGTATATATACTAGGCATTTTTAAGCCTAAAAAAAGTTTGTGTGTAGTGGGTGAAAATGTGAAGCAAAGAAGAAGAGGATTGTGTGAGCCTAAAAATGTGGTGAAACATATAAAATAAATGATATGAATTAGTCATATACATCTATAGGGTTTCATGAATGCTTTGATGATAATTTCAAGCTATAGAAGGGCTAATTGAGCAAAGAAGGTGAAGAACAGTCTTGCTTGTGTGAAAGGCAGATTTGAGTGTGATAAAATAACAAAAGACCATCATCAGTTTTGATAGGGCAGAAATAGAAATTCTGATAGGTTTATATTATTTATTGAGTGGGTTCTTGATTAGCAAGGGGTTTTTATCCTCCTAGCAAGTTGGTGCTTGATAAACTTAAGGGTTGGTCCTCCTTGTTGGGTTGGTGCTCAACTAAAATTGATTCATGGCATTATAGGACAATTTTTCCAAGATGTGTTGTAATGGGTTTTATTCCCCTTAAGGGTTTCCCACATAAATATTATGTTCATATTATTCATGCTCTTATAGATTGATGCTTATGCTTGCCAAGATGAACATGCTTGTCTAAATGATATATGATTGCTTAAGTAAGATTGTTTAAAATGTTAAGGATTAATTGATTACATTAAATTTTACATGAGTATTTACTGAGAGGTAAATAGTATATTGGTTAGTTATTAGATTGGTTAATCAAATATATTATAATAACAATATATTCATTTATAGCTACTTTGTTAGTGTGAGTCATTCATAGGGATTTGGGTGAAAGTTTGATGGAGAGATAATATCCATGATTTTAGGAATGATATTCTTATAAAGTTGTAATGTCCCATATGAATAATATATATAAATTATGAAATAATATTATCAGTGTTATTAAATCTTCTCTATGTATTTGGCCTATAGATTATACAGAACTTTATGTGCATGAAATAAAGTTTTGGTAAGCTCCTGATCCTAATAGTGGTATTAGAGTAGGATATCCATGAATCCAAGAGTGGTGTGCATCCATAATGTGAGTCAGTATTCCATAGTTGTCTCCCTGTGTGGACTCTTGTGTGTGTATATATATATATATATCACCTAGTGTCTTTAGCTCATCTCACTGTCCTAATACATTGACATGTATTATACTTACCATTTCATATTTCCTTGGTCAAGTGTAGACTTAACCAAGGATTCTCTATCATATGTGTCTTCCTACACTGTACATCTCTGCATAGATATAAAATTTAATATATTCTTGTGATTGAAATAACCATAAGTTTTACTTTTGTTTCATGTGTAAGGACATGAGGTCTGAAAGCAAAGTGTTCCCTTTAGAACATTGATGTGTTTAGATATATTGGTGAATGATCTACACAGGTACAATTTATACTAGCACCAATTATGAATTATTCTAAAGGAGAGGACCTATGCATACATATTATTCATTGTATTTCTCAAAGCTTATATCCATCTGAGCATGTCCACTATTGGTTCACCAACCATTTCTCCTAAATTATCAATTTGTTCATAGTGGGTGAGTTATTCATGTTACTCTATCTCTTCAGCCATTCAAACACATCTCTAAAGATCTCACAATCGTGTATACATATATTTTTTTCATTAATACTCATGGATTTGAATTTATTGACTATGCTAAAATATATTAGAGGAGGATTGCTTTGAAGATATTTATATCATTGACTCTATGTCCAAAGATTTACATCGATTTGCATTTCACCAACATCATAATCTGCAATTACATGTAACTTTACATTACCATAGTTATCTTTTAGTACAGTTTTATGTTTAATGATTCATGTATTAAAAAAGCAAAGTCTAGGTTATTTTATATATTTTGGGTCTTTAATTTAGTGTCTCATTTTATTTTTATTATTACTGGTATGTGAAGAAGAATAGTCTAATCTAATTGAGTTTATTATAGAGTATATGGATTAAATCCAATATTTAATTAGATTTAGTATTTAGTTGTTCATATTTTTCTTTGAATCTTTAGTTTATAATATTATCTGTATGATATATTATAAATTGATTGGCCATTATTATTTTCAAAAACTAAAAATATCATCTAGTGTCATTTTTAGAATGTTAGTCATTTAGTAAGTCGTCATTGTCAAAAAATTCAAAATTAATTTTTATTAAAGAGTCAAAGTTGAGACTCATATAAAGGATGCATTATCACTTGTGTACAATATCCAAATTGTGGGGGGGGGAGGGGCATTTCCTTTGAAAAATTAATGTATCTGAGCTTCATCAACATTTTTGTTGAGTAAGCAACTTCTTCAACTAGAGGATGGAAGAAACAAAGGATGGAGATTCTAAAGCCTCTCATCGGTCACCAATGATGAGGCTCCAGATGATTTGGTGACATATTATGTGGTGTGTTTTTATATTTTATATTCTATGTTTAAATAATAACATAAGTAAATCCCTATTCAAGTAATATAATTTATAAGAAATTCCAAACATAATTCTCTATTGTGAGAACATAGTGAAATGACAAAATCACCAATGTAAGTCAGTTCATGGATCTTGAAAAAGTTTGTGGTATATCTAGAAAACCACTAGAGGTAAGCAGTTGATGGGTCCTATTCATGTCAAGGTTTGTTGTAAACCTCATAAAAATAATGGAAGGAGTGAGCCTTTCTTTGTATTAATGTCATGAGCCAAATAGGGCATGCCACAAGGGTGAGAATACTGTAGATGAGAGTGTGAATGTTTTTGCACCATGTAAAAACTAAGGAGGGGGAATGTTAGGGATTAGTTTATTACATTAGCTTTTACATGAGTATCTACCAAGAGGTAAATAGTATATTGAAGAGTTAATTGTTAGATTGGTTATTCAAATATAATTTTTATTTTATATGGTAAAAACCAAGTTTTATAGGGCCTTGGAACCACAAGAGTGCACTACAAAAGTTTAAATAGAATAACTAGGGTCAAGAAACCAAAAATAAAAAAATAGTACTTAACACTGAATCAAAAAATAGGAAAACATAGTAGAACTAAGAGTAAGGTCCCTCTTGAGGGTCATCAGTTTCATTAGTGTCCTTCATCGGGATGGTCAGTTTATCCTTTCAAACTTTAGTCTGGGTGCAATTTTTTGGGCCTTCAGTGGTTTCACTAGAGAGGATCATTCTGGGTCATTATTTACCTTTTACCTACATAGGAGACTATTTTGAGGGAATCCCTTGTGGGAGCCCTGGGGGGATTTTAAAACCTTAGGTGAAATCATAGCCAATGACTGTGGGGGCTGAGCAGAGTGATCAAAAGCCTAAACAGTTTCTTCATCTTATCTATGTAATACATTCCAATCTTGGATGAGTTTGGCTAGACCAAAACCTGCTTATTGCACCTTTGAGTTAAAGTTTTCTAGTAGCTATTTATTTATTTCCATCTCCTCCATAGCCATGGCTTTCCCTTTCTAGGCTAATTTTATAGGGGTCCTTATTTCAATAGGTTTTGGTTTAGGAGTAAATAATAATTTGAGATGGAGGTCATCTAAAGGGGACTATGATAAGCTATTATAGGGGGTGCAATCAGAACGCTAGTGGGATCCCTCGATAGGATCCTCAATCATGGAGTCCTCCTTAAGAGAGGAACCCTTGGGGGGAACCTCTTGGCCTAAAATGGCTTGGTCATGCTTAACAAAGAGGAGAATCAAACCTTGATGTAGAATGGGATTGGTATCATTTACTTAGTGAAGCAGTATAATTCTCTCAAAGGACTTAAGAAAGAAATAGGGAAGATTGATTTTATACCCAATGAAATGATTGAGAAATAGAAAATGTTGGGAAAAGATTAGAATATATTTACCTTCCAAAGCCATATATTACATGATCTAAGGGCAAATTTCATGCCATTAACACGGGAGGTCAGTCCATGGGAATCCTTTTTTTTCTATCTACACAAAATCATTTGTTCTAAAGAACCATTGTAGGGACTCTTGATTGTTTGACTGGTCCTTGAATTCCTTGGCACCTACTCATGACATGCCAATGGCATCACTGATGAAATCCTCTAATACATTAATGGTGATGCCGTGCATGGAAACCTTTTGCTTTATCCAAGATACTACAAAGTCTCGAGTAATCTCAGCATTATACTCAATGACCCGTTTCATAAATTTTGTGAGTTCACCCTTTTTGAGCTTCTTCTAAACTTTCTTTTGCTCATAGACCTCCTTGCAGGATGTTGGTACTAGTCAATCCCTATTTCCACCCATAGGACCAAGAATGTAGAGTCGAACTAAGAGAAATGAAGTTTCTAGATGGGGTAGAAATGAGTAAGACACAAATGGGTGAGAAGTCTCATTGAGGGATTGTAAAAATAATTAAGACCCTTTCTTTTGAAATGATTGCAAATTAGCTTGATTGAGATCCACCCCATCAGGGTGAGATCATGCATGTGTGGAGAGATTATTTTTTAATCCGCATTGGTACTTTCATTATGGGTAGTATTAAGGAGATTAGAGGGGATGCTCGAATATATTATGATATAAATATATTCATTTGTAGTCAGTTTATTGGTGTGAGTTATTCATAGGGATTTGGGTGAGGTTTTGATGGAGAGATAGTCTCCATGATTATAGAATGAAATTCCTATAAAGTTGTAATGTCCTAGATGAATAAGATATAGAGAGAATGAAATAATATTATCAATGTTATTAACTATTCTCTATGTATTTGCCCTGTGGATTATACGAAACTTGATGTTGATGAAATAAAGATATGACAAGCTCCTAATCCTAACATAAAAGTATTGAAGACCGATTCACCGTCTCCCCCCGCCCTGCCGCGCCCCCCCCCACCCCTCTCTATCATTTTGCTTCCAATATAAACCATTTAAGCACTTGGTGATAATTCTCAAGTAATATTGTAAGTTTAATAGAATCTAGAGAAGGTGGAATAACTAGCTTATTAAGTGGTTTTAAAACTACATTTAAACATTTTTCATTTTGTTCTTAAATTGAAATGTTAGAGTATCATTATCCGAATGTTTATTTACCTTCATAATTTAGAGGTAGTATACATGGGGGAATTAAACCCTTATTTGATCATTTTGTCCTCTAAAATTTTATTCTCAAATTTCTGAACTATTTGACAAAGTTCAATGAAAAACTGGTAAGTTTTAGACATGAGATTGTCCTTGAGTGGTTGAAGAAAACTATTAACAAACAAAATGATTTATAACTCACTATTAGGTATTTTGTCAAACATTTTTGTAATCTTAATTTTAATTTTAAGAACACACCCACTAAAATTTAAAGACACTATAGACCAATAAATATGGAGGAGAATCAATGCTTATATAATCTATAGTTATAAAAGAAATAAAAATGGGACAAACATAGAAAACCCTTTCATGAAAAATACTAACACCAAAACCACCTTATTTATTAAATTTACTTAGCTATTTATAGTATAATAACATTATTAGTTTAAAGTTATGATTACCCTAATGCCATATGGGTATTTATAAGAACATCAACAATGAACTATCCAAGTAATATTGTAATAGAAAGGTACCAAAACCATGGGATTATAAACCATGGGTCATAAAACATAGGTCAAAACCACCCACATTGACCCAAAAAACTATATTTAGGGTCCCCAAAAAAAACTTTGTTGGGGGGGGGGGGGGGAGTGAGGGTGGACATTGCGTGGCAGGTTCCACCCTTCTACCACTAATTTGGGGGGTTATCCCCTCCCTTCCCCCCAAACCTTAATTCCTTATACCCCACTAGTTCATTTGGGATATTCAATTCCTAAGGAGTGTCAATCATGCAAATTATACAATAAATATCTATCATTCCTCCACTTGGTGTAAATATTTTTAAGGTTTTCATAGTTGCATAATCTTAAAACCTGAGTGAAACCATGCCCATTAATCTTTTATATCTAAAATGCTTCTCTATGCTCATATATTTGATCAATGGATAAGAAGCATTCTCTGAAGTATCAAGATTTTCTAACAGTACCTTATTAACTTCAACAATGTCTATAACTATTTTCATTATTTTTGGTTTAAGGATAATTACCAAAAACACAACCAATTAAAACCATGGCATAATCTAGGTCTATAAATTAATAGTAAACTATAATAATGATATTTATAATAACACACTAAAAACAAGAGTAAACAAAACAAGAAAATAATTGAAACAAGCAAGAATAATGAAAAAATAAAGGATTCGATTACCAAATATGACCTAAGAAAAATAAATTATCAAGATGAGATGAAGTTGACCATAAAATGACTAAGACCTAAAAGTTGATAATAAATGAATATGTTACTATCAAGATGAAACAAAACTGAATAGAGACTCGTGTAGGTTTAAATGTGTCTTAAAATATTCAAATATACAAAACTAGACGAAGTGTGATAAAACATGGATAAGACACAATAGCAAATGGTCTTGTATAAAATTTAGGTGTATACATAATGCCCCTTCTTTGATGTGTGTATGTGATGTGATTACACCTATGAGTCAAACTAAAATAATAAATTAAAACACACACTTTAACATACCTAAGGAATTGTTGACCAATTTTGACCCCCAAAGTCAAAGGTTCAACCCCTATAGTTAAAACTTGCTTGTCATGTCTTTTTGACTTTGTTCCTAATCTTGTCATGCCTTATGTGGTATTCAAAAGGTACTTCTAAAACCTTATTAGAAAAGATTAAGTTTTATTTGACAAAGTTAGGGTAATGTTGTATCTTGGTCTTATGATGTCCTAGACATGTCATGGTGTAATGAAGATTGGTAAAGTGGTATCATAGGTCCTTAGGTGTCCCTCAAAGTCATATTTTCCCCTTATTCACTTTTCATAAACATGTCAAATTTATTTGGGGATTTTAAGGTTTATTTTAAAACTTAAGGTAAAGTTTTATGAAGGACAAATGTGATTTTAGTAAAATCCAATGCATGCCAAATATAACCAAGGTATACATACATAAAAATACACTTGTCCAAGCTTTTTAAGAGGTTATATAACTGCCATTTATGTCAGAGAAGTTAGAATATGTCAGTTACTTCAGATATCACTCTAAAGAGGCAGTTTTAAGTCACTTGTATGGACATGAGAGATCTTATTCATGTGAAAAACATTTCTTAAGTGTACTTTCAGCTTCTACAAGACAAATCCATGTTTGGTTGTAGGGACAGGTCTCAAGATTGCAAAAGTTGCTTCCTTCTTTCTATCACTCTCTCCACAAGCTCACAAAGGCAAATTTCATGTGCATGGTGCAGCTATAAGAGAGAAAGTTTGAGGCTAATAATTTTTTATAGAGGAAGGGTTTGTAGTAATATTAAAATTTGTGGCATTGGTTTGTATATCCATCCTCTCTTTTTATTAACAATTGTTAAAAAGGCAACATGGTTTGAAAAAGCTAGTCACCCCACAAACTCAATTTATTTCCTTGAAATGATAGTTTAAAGAAATTTGAATGCATGAGAGTATTTAAAGAGGATATAAGGGGTCTGTGTAGACATTTTAGATGTTTCTCCAAGACACACTTGGCACATGTCGTCTTAGATTGACAAGAAAACTTTATTTTAACATATATTACAAGATGATTGTCAATGTTTCTTCATTATTTTAGGGTTTTCCATAGGGTCCAATGTATCGATCTGATTGTATAATGTCTTACACCATCCTCCCAGTCTATTCAAGGATCTTCGACATGTCTGATTATCCTATACCGTCTTCTCTAAGTAGCTTCCAAGTTGACTGTGAAACACTATGTTATGGGTTTGGTTGTACAAAAATGAGTTGAGAAAGCTTTATCTTGAATTATCAGAGGTGTGTGAGAGTCTTGACCTTGAAGAAAGGAAATGAACCAATGGAGGAAAGTTATTAGGGATCAAGAGGTCAAAAATTACATCATTTAAGGCCTAGAACATAGGAATACAAACCTATAGGTCTGCAACCCTGTAGGTCTACATTTTAAGACAAACTATGTTACATGTCCATCAGTTCTGAGTTTAAAACCTAAATAATGAGAGTAATATTGTGTCTCTATACATGTAAGAGGTTCAAGACTTATGAAGAGGTGTGTCTTCAAAACCTAATACTCAAGATTCTTAATAGAACCTATAGGTAGAGTTTGGTAAGACTTAGGTAGTTTAATGATTTAAGTCAACATGAAGAGCATCTAAAAGCATGAATGTGAGATGAGGTGAACATGGGAAGCCTTGAAGACTGAATAAGGTATTTAAGACATCATTTCAATTCCATTCAAGTTTATTCATGATAAAATTCATTTCCACCTTTCTGTCACACAGTTAACTAACTCTCACTTGCCTATCTTTCTTGAGAGAAATATCTGTTAGTGTAATGAAAGCCTAAGGTCTATCTCACGAAGTAAAATAAAAATGAATATCTATGTTATTATGATATATGTATGATATTTAGGGTTTTTTAATGCAATTTCAAGGTTTGGAAAGATTTGATTAGACTTAGTAAGGCTAAGCTTCTCACACAAACCTGTGTGTATAGATTACTGAGGAAGGTTTGTTTGTGGAAGGAATAATGAAACATAAAGATTGAATAGAGTGATTAGGAATTAAATAAAAAATCTTATAAGCTTGTCAACTATCTTATAGTGAGGTAAAATGCAACTCTCATCCTATCCTTAACAAGCACCTACAACCTATACTAAATAGATGCATGAGAGATAAGGGGTAGACCTATGAAGAGGTGAATTATTGAAGAGGCCTACAAGGGATAGAAATAAGGTTATAAATTCCCAATATTGTGATGAAGATCATTTATATATCTTAGTGACTTGTAGACGGATATCTCTAAACCCCAAATTGTAGTCAGGATTCAAATAACACCTATAGGTTAGTCTAGACTTATTAAAAAGAGACCAATTAGAATGATGTTTGATGTATGTTCAAGTGCTGCTAAGGGAAATAAATATGCTGAGTAATCTAGATGATTTCACTAGTGGTATCCAAAATAAGATGATTCAATCTAAGAAGCTCAAACTGAATGGAACTTATAGTCATTCAACCTCTACCTACAGGCCGAATGTTTAAAGTATGAGTAGCTTGAGGTTTCAGGTCATAAAGAAAATCCCTAAAGGTATAAAAGTTAAATGAGTGGAAGAAAGGATTCCTTTAAATTTATTTTGAGCTTCACAATACTCTTAATTATATGACTAATTGATTGAATATAAAGACAAACCTAAAGTCTGATTAGGCTTAACAGTAAGTATGAATAGTCACAAATCTATGTAGGAAAGTGTGTAAAGTGACAAAAGTTGCATGTTTTGAAAAATAGTTTGAAGGTGAGAATATTGAAGAGGATGAACAATAACTTATAAGTTGATTCCATGATTTTTAACTCATTAAGGAAAAAATAGGCTAACATAGTCAGTTAGGGTCTCTTGTAGTGTTATGCTCATAAACCTTAGGCATGAGAAAATGAAAGATATAGTAGGAATGTGGAGAAAAATGGTGAATATGACCATTTGAAGAGGTCAAGGTGGATTTTATAGACCTAAATAGGTCATTTTAAACTCTAGAATAAATGTCAAAATATATGGGTAGGTACACAAGCAGATGATGAACATGGAAGTGAATTCACTATGTAGATTTGGTTGCCAAAATTTCAGATTTGTTTTCTTCTTTATTATTTACCTAATTCACCACAAAGTGTTGCAAGAGGAATAAAATAAGTCTAAGGTTAGTGGGATTATAAAAACTATAAAATAATTATAACTACATATTTTGTATGCATAAAATCAAAGTTAATATATTTTTTGTGTGTGTGAGTGTAATCCTAACTCAAGTGAGAGATAGGATTTCATCTTCTCTCTTTAGATAATTAAGTGAAACTATATGAGCATTCATCTAGTCCTTTTTATACAAGATGCAACTTAAAACCTTTGAACTTCTTTGAATGGTCCTTAAGAGAAAAAATATAACAAATAATGTGTGTGCACACCTGAATCCTTTTGATGTTTGTTCATGAATGCCTCTAGGAGGCTTTGCATATATATGTTTATTGAATTTGAAATAGGAACCTATTGGCATGAAATATGTCTAATAAAAATATAAACAACAATAAGGTACCTCTCCATACATTAAAAAAAAGGGGAGAAGAGAAAAAGAGACCATAAAAAATAAAGGGACAAAATTAGAGAGTCAATAAATATGTCGAGGACACAATCAACAAACTGTGAATTCCATCCCAATAGAGGAAAAGGTAGGGGATAGAGAGAGAAAGAACATAGGAGGCCTTCACACACAAAAAACAATGAGGAGAGATAAAAATAGAAGAAACAACATGAAACTACACAAAGAAGAGAGAAGAGGTGAAAAACACATGAATGAACAAGACACTAATTTGAACCATGACCCCTATGCACACTCAATACTAAAAAGCTTTCAATAATATGCTTAGTAAGAAATTAGGTAGCTAAAATTATAAAGAGGTTTAATATGTTTTATTATTTGGCTAAGTAAAAGATTTTATGTCATGCCATGGATGAGTAGGATCTAGTTTTGTAAGTTTTCATCACTTGATATGGGCGATCAAGGCCTTAGACAATTTTATTTTATTATAGATGGTGTAATGGTTTACATATCACTAGGTGTATTCATTATTTTTTTTCATTTTAAGATTTTCAAATTATAAGAACCGTGTTGAATTTTGTCATTGATGTTAGGTTCAATATCACTGATGTCAAGAAGGATCAGTAAGGAGAGAGTTGTATAGTACCTAGTAGGTATGCTTGATGGACTAGTTCTTAAGCATGTATATGGTTTGTAGAGGCATGCCAATGATGAGATGGAAGCATATAGGTATAATAAGATATATGTAGTTACTTGATCATGAATATGAGATGTTAATGCACTCAAGAGAGTGTCAAAGTGAGCCTAAGAGGGAAAGTCTTTATTGAAGGTCTACAACTAGACCTTGCTCTAGACTCTTCATAACCCAATAAAGTGCTATGAGATGTTTCCAATGTTTATTAAAGATTCCAAGTAGTGTTTGAACATGATAATTTTAATAAGAGTGTATATGAGGTGTTGAGAGCATTTATAATGGTGAGAGGGTCATACTCCAAAACCTGAAGTGACATGCAGTTGAAGGCCTAGTGTGCCAAGACACCTAGTAAAGTCAAATAGAGGATGAGGATCATATTCAAAGGTAAGATTTCTCATGTGATCATGGTTTGAGGTATGGTACATTTTTTTAGGAATATTGACCAGACCTGAGGTCCTGAGTTGAAAAAGAAAGCAAGAAATCATGTTTAAAAGTCTCTTGTGCATGCAAAATGAAGAGATGAGAGCCTGAAAAGGAAGTTTATATGCTCATTATCACATGGTAAAATTTAATGGTAATATAATCCTTTTTTGGGAGATGTAAACTGGTCCTAAGAAGGTTTTCCAAGCATTAGCAAGTGGTTTAAGAGATAGAGCTATATTAATAATTGTTAAGGAGGTTAACTGGTCTAAAACCCTCTTAATGACCTGATTAGAGAAAACATGTTAGAAAATGCCCATAATGGTTTGGTTGATAACATTTTATTTTTTTATGTTGTATAGGACTCCTTCATTCATCTCCAAATGATAGTGGTGTGTTAGAACTGTGAGTAAAATCTACAAAAATTTGCTTGTTTCTGAAGAATTTGATGTTATAGGTAGAGTTGACTAGGTCAATACATGGAAGTGGATAGAGGTTAAGGTTCAATAATAATTATTTATTTCCATGATAATTTTTTGGAAATTTATATCCTATGTGTCAACTATTTTTGTCACCCAAGTTGACCTATCGCTAGATTGGGCTAGTGGTGGAATAATGAGAAAAACCAGGCTAGAGTGAGAATGTGTTTAGGGATGAGTTTTAGGTGATTAGGGATGAATAAAATTGTTTGGGGTCTTTTTTAAATACCTATAACTATTTTTCCCTTGATTTATAAGTGTTGAATATTCTCACATATGAGCAATAAGGTACTCTTAAAGTGACTTTTCTGTGTGAGTCAAGATAGTGAAAGAGTGTGTTTCAAATATTGATCTATATATCTCATGTGTACCATTATAAATATATGTGTGTGTGTGTGTGTGTGTGTGTGTGTGTGTGTGTGTGTGTGTGTGTGTGTGTGTGTGTGTGTTTGTGTTTAAATATTATATTATGATGTCTAAGGTCCACTTAAATACATCATATGTTTAAGGAAGTGATTATACATGTACTGGAAGTCATGTTCACCATGATTGGTTTTCAAGATAAAACTCATTGTTCCAGATCTATTAAGTGAAGTGAAGGGTGTGAGACTCTATGAAAAGATTCATTTCATCTAATGAACATATTTATGTTTCTTGATACCTAATTTACGTATTCATGATTTATTTAAGGTGGAAAGATAGGTTAAGTGGTTGAGATATGAAATCCAAAATGGCTTGTAAGGGTGTGTTAAGATAATGAGAGAGAGACTTGACAAATTGGTCTATACGACCAATAGTTGGCACTAGAGCTTGATATATATCCATTTTGGAAAGATATAGAAGACTCATATAAACTATTAATGTGAAGGATAAGTCATGAAAGTACCATTTAAATTACTAAATACAATGTTCTTCAAGACTAAGCTTCTAGGATGTCTGACAGTTTTTTGCATGTTGGTAAGTAAGATGATTTTGAGGTGTTTTGGACTGATATGGATAATATAATTCATATTAATATGCTATTAATATAACTAATCATCATGTGAATTGAATGAGTCATTGAAAGTGCTCAAGATGGTGTGGAGAGTCAAATTTTATTGATTGTGTGTTGATAGGGTTTGGTAGCTTTGAGTGAGCTTCTTATAGGGAAGGTTTAGAGTCTACAGAGGTTGAGTCAAAGATTATATTATTTATCATAATTACTAGGAGATCATGAGTTGTACATACATATGAATTATTTCCATGGTTGTTTGGAAACAGAGTTGGAAATAGTCATTGATGTCTGAAATATTGTCATTGATGTCAAAGGAAACAAGTTCTATTCTGCATTAATCCCAAAGGATGAGTTGAACAAAATTACAGTGTAAATAGGGTTTATGAATTACTTCTTATAAAATAAGTAAAGTAATCCCAAAATCCTGAATTGGTCTTGTAGTACAGATCGTGGTTTTGAAGTGACTTTGCTTCCCTCACATTTATAAGTTAAGCAAAGGTGAAAATCCGAAAGGGTCTAGCAATGTTAATTTGGTTTATACAATGACTTTATTTGTTTCAATTTTATAAGTAAAGTTTCTATAAAAACTTGAATGGGTTGAGCAATGGAAATTGGGTTTTGGAAGTTACTTTACTTCTCTCTTGTTGACAAGCTAAGCAATCCCAAAAATCTGAAATGGTCTAGCAAAGAGTTGATCGGGGTTTCACAAGTACTTTACTTTCCTTGTGATAAGAAGTCAAGTAACACAAGAAGTCTAAAATGGTCTAAGACAAGATGATTGGATAATTTCAAATACTTTACTTCCATTTGGTCAATAAGCAATGCAAAGGGAGAAACCTGAAAGGGTGTAGAAGAGGTGATCAAAGTTATGGAATGACTTTGCTTCCCTCATGATCACAAGTTAAGTAGTGTCAAGAACTTGAGTTGGTCTAAAGGAATTGATTAGGATTACCAAGTGACTTAGCTTCCTTCATGATTCATAAGTCAAGCATAATGGAGAACCTGAAATGGTCTTGTAGAATTCTTTTAGAAAATTTGGGAAAGACAATTCTTTCAAACATATTGGCAAGGATAAATCTTTCAGAGTAAAAGCCCATGGAAATTGTTCTAAAGGATATGTGGACCATTCAAGAAAGCCAAAGGGAACTTCTCAAGAAGTATGAAGGGCAAGTGGATGATTAAAAAAAAGTCGAAGGGTACATTTACAAATCCCCCAAGGGTATGTAGATCCTTGCAAAAAAATTGAAGGGTATATAACCCTTCCAAAGATACTGAAGGGCACCTTTCAGAAAGCTAAAGGGTATGTGAACCCTTTGAAAAGGGCCAAAGGACACTTTGAAGAAAGCTGAAGGGTAAGTCAAAAAGTTTGAAGGGTATATGAACCCTTCCAAAGACACCAAAGGACACCTCTTAGAAAGCCAAAGGGCATGTTCCAAAAGCTCGAAGAGCAAGAGGACCTTCGGAAGAAAAGTTGAAGGGTAGTTTTGAAAGAGCCCAAAGGAAAAGTGCACCATAGTAAAAACTTGAAGGGTAACTTCAGAGAAATGTCCTAAGAGAAAAGACTCAGATAAAAAGTATGAATAAATGTCTCAGACAAAAAGTTTGAAAAAAATCAGACAAAAAGTTCGAAGACCAAAAAGGAGAGTCGAGAAAATTGTCCAAGGAGAGTCAGACAAAAAGTTTGAATAAATTCAAAAAAAGAGTTTGAATACCAAAAAGGAAAAATGGATAGGAAGTCTAAAGAAGAAGATAGTCCAAAGAAGAAAAGAGTCCAAAAAAGCCTAAGGAAGAAAGGAGCTCAAGAAAGAGAATAGCCTGAGGAAGAAAGGAACCCAAGAAAAGGAAAAGGAGAAGATGAGCCTGAGAAAGAATATGAAGAATATGAGCTTGATAGAAAGACCCTGAATAGGAAGAGCCAAAAGGAGAGATATCTCAAATAAAAAGGAACCCGAATTAGAAGAATAGCTTTAAAATTAGCTTGGGGATAGTAAAGAAGGAAAGACACTTTGACTAGAGTATAAGTCACGTCCAAAATTTCTAAAGCATGAGATGCTTGAAACATAGCCAAAGGTTCAAAATGAAGACTAAAGGTCAAGCATATCAAAGTAATAGAAAGGAACAAAAGCAAACCAAGAGAATATCGATATAGGAGATAAAAGTCGATGGATAGTGCAAAAGAAGATCGATGGTTCCAAAATAGGGAAAATAGCAAATGACTCAAAATAAATGATGACTAGTGACAAAGACAAAATGAGTAAATCCTTGATTAAATATAGGACCATGGAAATGGTGAGATCAAAAATGTCTACACGGGGCTCAAGATTGATTGATTTAACTAATCAATCTTTGATTGGGAAAGCTATGGATTTATGAGATAAACTAAGTAGTTGTCAAATAAAGAAAAGAGATTTGACCATTGTAAGGTGATGCATAAACCAAGACATGAGAAACATACAATTAAAATTCATATTTAATGAGCACCGATTTAGTGTAGCTAGGTGTAAACACAAGGAGAAGATGAAAACCCTAAAAGATAGTTATATATATACGACTTCAAGAGGATAAATTTTTAGCCATTATCACTGCTACTATTGTGTTTTCTAGAGAGGAAAAGCAATGTCAAGAAGAAGACATGAAGATAGAGTAAAACATAAAGAAGAAGAAAGGGGATGAAGTGTGGCTGAACAAAGCATAACTAGATGTATGGAGATACAAAGTGTAAAGGTATTACAAATAGATAATGAGCAAGTAGAAAGAAAAAGAACATAAAGAGATTAAGTAGTGAGTGAGTCATTACAGATGAGACTTGTAACAAAAAAGTTGAACTAGATTCATTTGTGAATCCTTCTTGTATGTTGGAGTTATAGCTCCATAGTTTTGATCAATTGGTATCATCAAATAAACTGAGTTGATGCTCAGATTAGGGGATTAGAATCTCCTTAGGGTTGGTGCCCTTAAATCTTGTAACTGGTAAGGTTAAATTGAGTTGGTGCTCAGCTAGGGGATTGGTCTCCTAAGGATTAGTGTCCTTGACTGTAACCAATGAGGTTTCCCAGTAAGGTAGTTTTATGTGAGGCTAGATTAGAATAGTAGTTTCTAGTAGCTATTTCTCACTATGGTTTTTCCCTTTGGGTTTCCATGTAAAAATTTGATGTCATGTGTTTTTGTGTGTGTGTGTGTGATTTATGCATCTATTCCTTGCATATGAATTTGTATTTTCTTTAAAAGTTTCAAATAACTAGTTTAGATCATTTATTGATTTACCCCCCTCTCAGTAGACAGTTATGTTCAACAATTGGTATCAAAGCCTAAGGTTCCTTAGGAGAAGTCTAATTAACTCAGGTAGATCTTGGATAGTGAACATAATGGCTAGTCATGAAGGATCCTCATCAAATTAAGAACCCCTATTTGATAGAACCAATTATGCTTTTTGGACATATGAATGGAAGCATATCTATCCTCATTATGATTTGATGTATAGATGTCAATAGTCAATGGATATACACCTCCAATTGTACCTCCTATTAATCAGGCAGCCAAGAAGGAATATGAAAGTAATGCCAAAGTAAAGAATGCCATTCTATGTGGACTTTCAAATTTAGAGTTTGTCAAAGTCATGCATTTGAAAAATACACAAGACATCTGGGGTAATTTGAAGAGCATTTATGAAGGAGATGACAAAGTGAAGCAAGCTAAGATACAAACCTTCAAGGGGTAGTTTGAGAGTCTTAAAATGACTAAAGAAGAAAAGATTACCAACCACTTCTTCAAGGTAGATGAAATAGTGAATGCCATCAGAGGCCTTGGTGAAGAAATGGAAGAATCTACCATAGTCAAGAAAGTATTGAGATCTTTGCCAAAGAGATATGATTAAAAAATCTCTACAATTGAGGAAGCAAGAGATTTTGCCAAACTCATTGTTGATGAATTGCATGGAATGTTTACTACCTATGAGATGAGAATGGGCAACGTAGAGTCTTCCAAAAGAGAAGTTACTTTCAAAGTTGCCAAATAGATAAAGGAAGAAGCATCTACATCAGAATCTAAGAACATAGATGAGGAAGTCACCAACTTTGTCAAAAAAATGAAAAGAGGATTTGGTAAATACAAAGGTAAGTTACTGTTAAAGTGTTTTAACTATGGTAGAATAGGACTATTTGTTACCAAATGTCACTAAAAGAAACAGGGTGATTCTAAATAAGAAGAGGATTGTACAAGATTGAAACCACACCATTTCCAAATAAGGAACATCTCCAAGATCAAGAAAGGTTTATACATAAAAGAAGACAGTGATTCAATGGAATATAGTGAGAGTTTGGTTGATGATGATGACTGCGCCTTTGTAGTAAGTGGAAATGACTCTCTATTCATGATAATAGAATCAACCTCAAAATATTCGAATCAAGATGAGGATGAAAATTGGGATGAGGAAGAGGAAGAAGAAGTAGATTTGGAAGGAGAACTCATATGTGCCCTAAATGAGATTGATAGTTTGAGGAAGGAAAACTCAAAACAAAAGAAGATTGGACAAAAGGAAATTGAAAACATGTCCAAGAGTCTTAATGAATCTGATCAAATGGTGGTGAGTTTAAAGACTTAAATTGAAGAGGTCAAAAGAATAAAAGATGTAGTCAAGACTGAACTACACCTCAAATCTATTGAATGTATGAAGTTGAAACTAAAAGGAAGTTCAGACATTATTGATACATTGATCAACTCACAAAATCCCTCCAAAGAAAGATCTGGTCTTGGCTATGGGGAAGTAAAGAGTCTCATGACAAATGCATCTGCTAAGTTGTATGACAACTTCAAAATAGAAGGATCATGATCTAAGAAGGGGACATCTTACAATGGAGTAGAATCAAATACAAGCAATGCTGATAATAAGAAAAAGGCTAGAGAAGAAAAGAACCCTGAGGCAAAAAAGAACCAAGAATCTATATATGCAACTTCTAAGAGTATGCAGAGGACAAATGTAAATGATGCAGTCAATCACACAAAGAGAAGAAGATCAGCAAGGCAACCCAATGCTATGACTAGGTACTCTTCATCTTTTTATGGTTAATGCTATAGCTATAATCAGTTTGGTCATAAGGCTAGAAAATGTAGAGTTGTACGTACAAGGATAAATAACTTTATAATCAAAAATTCAGCTGCATCCTTGTTAGATACAAATATATTGTGTTATTGGTGCAATAATTTTGTTCATATAGCTAAACATTATAGATTAATATTTATGAGATCAAAAGTGTAGAAAGCTATGCTTCCTAATATGAAAAAAGGTTCACAAGCCACTAAGGAGAAAAAGAGACCCAACATAACACACAAGAAGACCAAGAATGTAAGCAAGGGTGAGTGCTTCAACTGCCATGATAAGGGACACATGGTCAGGTTCTGCAAGCAGAGGTCTATAAGCTCAAACAATCTTACCCAAGTGCCTAAAGGTCAAAAAATAAGGCAAACCAATTTATGGAGACCAAAGGTGGTGAGTGTAAAGCTTGATAAGTCTATAGATCACATCAATCTAGTTGATGTGGTGGAGAGTGCAACAAAGGTTGGAAAAGGTCAAGAGATCACATCTACCATTGATGAGAAGGAGAAGACAAAGCTCAAAGAGAAGCCCAATAAATTGATGGAAGATAGGTCAAGGGCATGCACAGATTCAAGTGAATAGTTAGTAGTAGTAGAGCAAGTAATGGGCATAAAGATTCAATCTTCTGATCCTAGTACTGAAACTTCCAACTGCAAGAAATATTCATCAGACACATAGATACATCAAGGATCTACATTATCTCCATGTATTCTAATCCTATAAGAAAAGGAGAACAACTTGATGGATGAACATGTCACTTCTCTCAAAAGTAAGAACAAGAATAAAAAGGAGGAGTGTGAGGAGTTATGTGTAACTCCTAGTTTAACACTATTCTAAAGCATTATGAAATAAGGTGTCTCTATCTATGCTTCTTAAGAGACACCTTTAAGTAAAGAAGGAAGTCATGCTCTTCAGAAGGTACTGAACACATGAATGAGTTCTCCTAGTTGATATTGTTGTGCAAAGTTCCAGAGTCAAAATATGGAGACCTTTAAGTGGGAAGCAAACGTAGTTGCTCCAAGATCATAACATCAACTGATATAGAGATATGAAGATTGCTGATTGGTATTTTCAAACTAATGCTATATTGATGTGTAAATGATCATATGAAGAGTAGTCTTGTATTAATTATTAGTAAGATAGTAGAGCAAGGGGGAGTCTATAGAAATCTGCTATGAAGGAGTTTGTAGCTTGAATTTGAAGAAATCAGCTATGGGTATGTCCGTAGCATGCCATCAAATATGTGATTGGTTAAGGGGGAGCTTCTCACAAAGTGTTCCAGCACTAAAAGGTTGATCTTTTAGTGTAATGACAATCGATGGGCCAACAATTGGTAAATATCCAGAATGGAATAGCTAGATGAAGGCATGAATCTAGGGGGACTGCTGAAAAAGTAATTACTAACTCTTAGATTAAGAGAAAAAGTAGTCAAGTGTAATAGTTGCAGTCCCATTATTATGTGAATAACAATGGAGGAGACATAGTGAGATAGCTGATATGGTGAGAGTGGACTATTTAAAGAGATATGTTAACTAATTGATTGGTCTTTTAGACCAGTCCTTTAAAAATGATCTCTTAAGGAGTAATGGAGCCAACGGAATCAGATTTGAATGTGTTCAAGGAAAGATTAGGCAAATGTGCCACTACCCAAGGGGGAGTTTCTCTCACAATGCTCTACATATCCAGGTCTGAGAATCAGAACAACCAAGCTAATAATGAATGTCATGGCAAGGACTCTTTGTCATTAATGTCAAAGGGGGAAAAGATGCAAAATGAAAGGAGTAAGCAGAATGAAGATAAGAAGAGTTAAAGCATTTTGATAATGTTTTGCCATCAATGACAAAGGGGGAGATAATTGGAAATAGTCACTGATGTTTGAAATATTATCATTGATGTCAAAAGAAGTAAGTGCTATTTTTCATTAATGCCAAAAGATGAGTTGAATAGACTTATAGTGAAAATTGAGTTTATGAAGTGCTTCTACTTACAAAATAAGTAAAGCAATCATGAAAACCTAAATTGGTCTTGTAGTGCAGATCGTGGTTTCAAAGTGACTCTGCTTCCCTCACGTTTATAAGTTAATCAAAAGTTAAAACCTGAAAGCATTTAGAAGTGTTAATTGGGTTTATGCAATGATTTTACTTGTTTCAATTTTATAAGTCAAGTTGCTATAAAAAGTTGAATGGGTCGAGCAATAGAAATCGGGTTTTGTAAGTTACTTTGTTTCCCTCTTGTTGACAAGCTAAGCAATTAAAAAATCCAAAATAGTCTAGCAAAGAGTTGATCGAGGTTTCACAAGTACTTTACTTTCCTTGTGATAAGAAGTCAAGTAGAATGAGAATTCCAAAATAGTCTAAGATGAGATGATCAGAGAATTGCAACTACTTTACTTCCATTTGGTCAACAAGCAAAGAAAAAAGAGAAACCTAAAAGGGTCTAGAAGAGGTGATCAGAGTTATGGAATGACTTTGCTTCCCTCATGATCACAAGTCAAGCAGTGTCAAGAATCCGAGTTGGTCTAAAGGAATTGATTAGGATTACCAAGTGACTTAGCTTCCTTTATGATTCATAAGTCAAGTAGAATGGAGAACTTGAAATGGTCTTGAAAAATTCTTTCAAAAAAATTGGCAAAGACAATTCTTTCAAAAATATTGACAAGGATAAATCTTTCAGATAAAAATCCCACAAAAATTATTCTGAAGGGTATGTGGACCATTCAAGAAAGCCAAAGTAAGAAGTCTAAAGGGCAAGTGGACCATTGCAGAAAAGTTCAAGGGTAAATTTGTAAATCCTTGAAGGGTATGTGGACCCTTACAAAAAAGAGGAAGGGTAGCTTCTGAAAAGGCCAAAGGGTATGTGAACCCTTCCAAAGATGTCGAATGGAACCTTTCAAAAAGTTGAAGGGTATGTGAACCCTTTGAAGAAGGCTGAAGGACACTTTGAAGAAAGTTGAAGGGTAAGTCAAATTTTTGAAGGTATATGAACCCTTCCAAAGATGATGAAGGGCACGTTTTATAAAGTCGAAGGGCATATTGCAAAACCCTGAATGGTAAGAGGACCTTTGGAAGAAAAGCCAAAGGGTAGTTTCAAAAGAACCCAAAGGGTAAGTACACCATTGTAAAAACCTAAAGGGTAACTTCGGAGAAAGGTCTTAAGATATAAATACTTGGATAAAAAGTCTAAAGAACTATCTCGAACAAAAAGTCTGAAGAAATTCAAACAAAAAGTCAAAAGACCAAAAAGGAGAGTCGGGAAAATTGTCTGAGGAGAGTTAGATAAAAACTTTGAAGACATTCAGAAAAAGAGCCCAAAGACCAAAAAGGAGAGATAGACAAAAAGTCCAAAGAAGAAGATAGTCTGAAGAAGAGAAGAGTCTAGAAAATCTTGAGGAAGAAAGGAGCTCGAGAAAGAGAAGAGCCTGAAGAAGAAAGGAGCCTGAGAAAAGGAAAAGGAGAAAACAAGCCCAAGAAAGAATATGAAGAAGATGAGATCAATAGAAAGAGCTTGAATAAGAAGATCCAAAAGGAGAGAGATCCTAAATGGAAAATATCTTGAATTAGAAGAATAGCTTTAAAAGAATCCCAAGGATAGTAAAGAAGGAAAGACACTTCAACTGGAGTATAAGTCACATCCAAAATTGCTAAAGCATGAGATACTTGCAACATAGCCAAGGTTCAAAATGAAGACTAAAGGTCAAGCATATCAAAGTAATAGAAAGGAGTGAAAGTGAACCAAGATAATATTGATACATGAGATAAAAGTGCATGGATAGTGCAAAAGAAGATTGACAGTTCTAGAATAGGGAAAACAATAGATAACTCAAAATAGATGGTGACTGGTGCCAAAGACAAAATGAATAAATCTTTGGTTAAAGATAGGACTAGGAAAATGGTGAACTTGAAAAGGTCTAAAATGGGATTGAGATTGATTGATTTAACTGATCAATCTTTGATTGGGAAAGCTGTGCATTTATGGGATAAACTAAGTAGTCGTCAAATAAATAAAAGAGATTTGACCATTACAAGGTGATGCATAAACTAAGACATGAGAAACATGCAAGTAAAAGCCATCTTTAATTAGAATTGGTTTAGTGTAGCTAGGTGTAAACATAAGGAGAAGATGAAAAACCCTAAAAAATAGTTGTATATACATGACTTCAAGAGGATAATTTTTGAGCTATTGTTGTTTCTATTGCATTTTCTAGAGAGGAAAAAGGCTATCAAGAAAAAGACATATAAAGATAGATAAAGCATAGAGAATAAGAAAGGGGATGAAGTGTGGTTGAATAAAGCATAACTAAATGTATGAAAATATAGAGTGTAAAGGTATTACAGATAGACACTGAGCAAGTAGGAAGAGAAAGAACACATAGAGATTGAACATTGAATGAGTAATTATAGATGAGACTTGTAACAAAGAAACTGAACTAGATTCATTTGTGAATCCTTCTTGTATGCTAGAGTTATAGATCCATAGTTTTGATTGGTTGGTGCCATCAGACAAACTAAGTTGGTGCTCAAATTAGGGGATTAGAGTCTCCTTAGGGTTGGTGCCCTTAAATCTTATAACCGATAAGGTTAAATTGAGTTGGTGCTCAGTTAGGGGATTAGTGTCTCCTAAGGATTGGTGTCCTTAAATGTAACCAATAAGGTTTGCTAGTAAGGTAGTTTTGTGTGAGGCTAGATTAGAATAATAGTTTTTAGTAACTATTTCTCACTGTGGTTTTTCCCTTTGGGTTTCCACATAAAAATCCAATGTCATGTGTTTTTGTATCTATGTGTGTGATTTTTGCATCTATTCTTTACTTGCATATGAATTTATATTTCCTTTAAAAGTTTGGAATAAATAGTTTTAGAGCATCTAGTGATTCACCCCCCTCTTAGTAGATAGTTGTGTTCAACAAAAATTGTGCTTTTATCCTAAATGTTCATGACTAAGTTTCAGTGTGCACTGGTAGTTTTGAGTGAGCCTACAACAAGATAGTTCTTGAGGCCTATTGTCCTACGAGGTGATGTCTAATGGATATGGATAGATTATTGAATTCATTAACATTATGTTCTTGTGTTTTTAATACATAGTTGTGTGATAGATTCAGTTGTATGCTTCAGATACTTAAGATAGACTTTTACTATGTATGAAGGCCTAATGGTGAACATTGAAAATGAAGGGGTTCAAGGGGGAGTGGAGCCTTCAGGAGTGATGAGGATTAGGTGAGCCTATAAGATACCTATTGGCATGTTTCTTTAAGTCTCCCATCCATTTTATAATCCCCAAGATGTTTGAAAAAGTCTAATTGGTAATGTGTGCATGGGTAGGCCTAATTATTTTAGGTCCCATTAAGGCCTAATTGAAGTTTAGGGATAATGAGGTAATGTCTAACCAAATGAGTGGTTTTTTCATGATGATAACATGTTATAAATTCCATTATAATAATTATACATTTATGAAAAGGACAATGGCCAACCAAGATGGGTAAAAGTAAGGTTTAAGTACTTAAGAAGGCTTAATAGGCCTAAATTGACATGTTGAGATATTGAGCATATGTGTGAATGAGATAGGTGTTTAGAAACTAGGTGAAGGTGTTAAATACCATAAGATATGTGTTTTTAATATGTCGTTAATATTTAATTATGATTTTACAGGGATTGAACAAGGTAATTTGACCTAATACTACTAAGGAAAGGGCTAGTTGAGCGAGAAGGCCTAACAGGCTATTTAAGTGGGATTGAAGGGTCAAGAGTGTAAACAAAGGAGGTCATCATACATTGACTTATTAATAGGTGTTATAAAGTTATAAGAGATTATAGGTGACTTAGTTTTTGCTAAGTTACTTAGGGGGTTGGATCCTCCTTGTAAGATAGAGCTTGCAGAAGACTAGTTGAGTGGGTACTTAACTAGGTAGGGGTTGGAGCTCCTTTTGAAGTTGGTGCTTCAATAAAATTTGGATATTGACATTATAGGACTATAGTACATGTGCAAGACTTAGTGTTTTTTATCCCCCAATAGGATTTCCCACATATCTCTTGTGTTCTCGTGTGATATGCTTGGGTAGTTGTTTGTTTATGCATTGATCCTCTATATAAATGAATGCTTCATAGAATGATGAATGAAATTGAATAGTTATTGTTAAGAAACTGATTCACCCCCCTCTTAATAGATATTAACAATAAATTTTATCATATCAATACCTTTAGAGGAGGTTTGATATCCTACAGGTGATCCTAAGTAGCATAAAGTATGATGAGGATAATGTTCATCTTGGTTGCAGTGATGGTCTATCAAAGAATGATGGTACTTGTAGAGTTATCTAAAGAGAAGAAGAATGTCAAAATGAGGCTTTATCAACACTTAAACCAAGGTGAGTTATGTGTTACTATAGGACATCAGTCAAAGTTGAAATAATGTCAAAGGTACCATTTGGCATCTCAGAAGGACTATATAGAAGCTAAGTCAAAAACCAAACTAAAGATTGACAATTTAGAAGGACTCTGAAGACATGTTAGGAGAAAGGTATAGATCAAGGTATCAAGATGTCTTTTAGAATCTTTATTTAGCCTTATAAATAAGGTATGTTTAACCTTGTATTTCTATGAAGATGATATGAGTTGATCATCAAGCTAGAGGAGTTGAGGTGAGTCCATGAAGCTATCATAAATGAGCAGTGGTTTGATTAGAAGATTGAGTATATTTTTGAGACATATTTGAGGTATGTTTAAGCCTTCATGAGGTATAAATTTATGAGCATATATGCATTAAGATCTTCAAAAGTATCTATATGTCAGTAAGGACAAAGAGGTTGCAAGGTCTAATAAGTAATAGTTAGTCTATCTGCATTCTATAATTATCATGTTTTTGAAGGAATGGAATACTTGTCTAAGCACAAGACTAGGTCTATAAGTCTGAGATAAAATAGAAACAACATAAGATTAAGATAATTGGTCTATAAGAACAATATGGTTATGAAAAATATATGATAGAGTTGTCTAAATAAGTATGATCTTGATGTGTTGGTGACCTCATAAGGTCATAGAGGAAGCATGATGAAATTTTCCAAGTATCATAATAGTGTGTTGAAGATGTTTTGAGCCGAAGAAGAGAAGGTGGTTGACTATGCCTTGATTATGAAATTTCCTATCTAAATAATGCATCTGAGTATGTAATGATCTAAGAAGGTGACTACATCATTTGAGTACGATCAACGAGATAATAGGAAGATATCTTGAAGGTATTCTTGAGACCACAGAGGTCTGAGCTTGAGAAACTCAATGAAAGAGGACTATGCTTAAGATCTATATCTTTCGAAGACATATAATGACTTGTTGAATGGATTGGAGATGTTGGTCACTTTGTATGAAAGGTAAAATTACTTTAACATATTATTAAAAGTCTTTAAGCTCTTAATAATGCTTGTAAAAGATTAGATTGATCATAGTTGTGAAAGACTAGTTCAAAGATATATTGAACAAAAGGTATGAGGGTTTCAAGACTTCTTGTGTTCATTAAACCTAATGTGAATGTTTGTGATATAAATGGATCTTATTTTGACCTATATGAGATCATTAGTGTGTTAATTAGACTTGTTGCAATGGTTCCTATTGTAGATATCATGATTATAATGCGTGAATGAACTCATAAAATAAGTGGCTTGTTTGGCAATAAACCCTAGAAGGATGTCCATGAATAGATAGACTTGTAATGGGCTATGGAGCTCAGAGAAGATTAATGAAAATGTTTTCACAATATTATGATTTGATCATGATAGGGTAAAGTGATGAAGGAGCTCAAACAGACAAATGTGTTCTAATGACATACTTAATACTATGAGATCTACTTAAGACCAATTTAAGTCATTGAGTCATATAGTTTATATGATTTTTAAATACATAACTACTACTAAACATATGCATGAAGTAACATGAAAATATCATATGCAGAGGTATGATAAATAGAATACCATGGATGCACAATAAGCTATATGGATTCAAGAGTATGCAAAATTTCTTATTGTTTAACTATCTTGAAGAATGAAGGGTCTTAAAGGTTGATTCTGTGTGTTGAATGTGCCTTTACAAGATCTGTCATAGGTCTTAAGAAGACATACAAGACTGAGTTTGTAGACCACAAGAAACTAATAATCATGAATAAAGAGGAAGCTTTATCTATGTAACCAAATGAGAGGTAAACAAAAGATTGTTTTGTGTCTCTAATAGTTATTAGTTAAGATTTAAAGTGGTATAAGCATCAAATTGTTTGAAGCAGATGTACATGGAGTGAGGGAGAGAATGAGCCTATAATGCTTCATACTCTATGTTTTTAGCAAGATATTAAGGGGAAGACTCAAACTGGAGACCTTTTTATATGATGTTGGCTTAGTAAGATCAGAGAGATGAAAATTAAGAAGATTAAAATTCAGTTAAGAGTGCATATGTTCTGAAGATCAAGGGGGAGTTTGCTAGTTTTGTAAGTGTTCAAGTCCTAGGATCATAGGACTATTGTAAGAACACCAAATAAGATCTCAAGTAAAATAAATGATTTATTCTTTATGAAATCAAGCTAATCTAAAAATTTACTGAATACTACCCAAAAACTTGGCAAAACCTAACCACAATGACCTTCACAAAACCTTACAATATTACTCTACAAGTGCTTCAATAAATAACAAGTGAAATCTATATTTGTGTACCTTTTTTGAAGCATAAATCAAGGATGTAGCTGTTGTAAAATTATACTAATAAGTACATGTACAATAGTCTCTTTCTTTTGTAAATAACATTTAAAACCCTTGAATATTCCTCTCAAAAATTAGGCCAAAAACCCTAATAAAGCTCCAAGATTCTAAAGAAGAAATTCAACTTGATAAGAGCACTTTAAATCTTCACACCAGTCATCCAACTCATGGAAAAATATATAAATATTTTTCTAAACTTCACTCTTTCAATTCTGTGCTTAATAAATTATTAATTCTCCTCAAAATAGTTAAAACTTATAACTTATGAAATACTTAGAATTTTAATGCAAATGATAGCTCAAAATAACCACAAAATTAGTAACTATAAAAAAAAAAATAGAATTTTTCACCCATGGGAGGTCCCTCAAAATTAGTCCTAAAGTTCTAAAAACCCTAGTTTTTCACCTAAAAATTATACAGATATTTTTCTAAATATCAAACCTTTGAAATAAACCCTCAACAAGGCTTCCCAAGCCTTCAAACCAATTCACCCTACTTGGGAAAAATACATTAAAAATACCGAAACTCTAGGAGAGGGTTTTATCCACCATAGACCCTTTGAAGAAGGTTCCCAAAGATCTTAATCAAATTGCCTAAAGGAGAATCCAACAACTATTACTCCCAATCTCTTCAAGCGGTTCATTTCCCTTCTAACCTACAAATTTTGTTAGATAAATCCTCAAGTAAATCATTAAAGGTGTAGTACAATCTTTAAAAGAAAGGTGGTGTCAATAGACATCATTTATAGAGCATCATAGCTCTTGGAAGGTAACATTCTCCAAGAAACTATACCAAAGACAATCAAGCTTGACATACTTAACCTCTTTTCCAAATATCTAAATTCACATAATCTTCAAATGAGCCTTTCTTTCCTCTTATATGTTTCTCCCAAGTTTAGCACCCAAATTGGAGGGAAGAATTCATTTAAAAATATTAAAAAGAACTCCTTATAATTTCACTTTAGGCCTTAAGTGCCCATGACCCTTAAAAGTCCCCAACTCAAGTGGAATTTATAACATAAAGTGTTTTTTTCTATTAATTACCTTTATTTTAAGTATTTAAAAATACTTTTCATTTAAGCAATAATATTATTTAACTCTTTAATAAATGGGGACATTATAGTCCTCCCTTCCCAAATTTGGTTGTCATCAAGCAAATACACGCTCATATGCCCAAGTACCATGTCTAAGTGTTGAAACTAGCTGCAGTGCTCACAAAGCCTTGCTCCTATAACTATTAAGTAGGATAACCAAAAATCATAACGTGACATACCCCAAATGAATAACGAATGCCATTCCTCCCTACCAACATGTCCCATAATGCAAACCACCCTTATACATGTTTCCCAAGGAATGAATACCTCAATCTGATTCCTTCTATTGTTGTACATGTGATTTGAAGGCTGCCCCCAAATGTTTTTAGTGCCATGATAGTCTTATATAGGTATTTCATGCTTGCATGTGTAGCTGCCATATATGTACCTATTGTTATTAAGAAGTCATAAGCCCCTAATACCTTCCCAATTATCCTTCCAACTACATTTTTAAAAAATAACTCCTTGTCCCAAACATATGCTGCCCTATGTAACTCAAAATAGTTGTCATTACTCTCCCATATTGCCAAATCATTCATTACCAAGTTGACCTCGAAAGAGCCTTTTATGTCTATACTTTTTAAGGAAGCCATTATGAATTCAAACATCATGGTAAAAGAGCTAGGGCCATCAAAATATTCAAAATTGAATTGTATGTTAGTGCTGCTCCTAATGAATATTCCCCTTTGAAAACAAGCCATGGAAAATAATTTACCATGGTATGCATCCAAAACCCTCTTAGGACCCTCCTTGTGCCATGTCCTTATCTCTTTGAAACAAAGATATGTCTCCTTAATTTGGAAACAACAAACAAATTTGAACTTACTTAGAAACATACCTTGTAAGGGAATACCATGGATATGTAAACAACCCTATATTGGTGCCCTCTTGAATGCGCCTTGTTCTTTTTTTGGCTGTCTTTTACCACCATGCTTCCTGATGCAGAGCAAAAAGCCTTCTTTGCTAAACTTTGCCTTACTCTTCATTCAAGAAATCTCTTTTTGTCATCCCATCATGTAAGAACTACTTTCAATTTTTTTAATCATGATTTTATGGGATCTCATTAACCCTCTTTGTCCTTGTATCAACTCTACTAACACTTTTCCAAGTCTCACTTTCCCCTTTACTCAACTATGTCCTCTTTTCCTCTTTTCTTGACAATGACTTAATGATTCATTCATCATGCAATTATTCTAAGGTTACTCTTAATGGTCAGGGTTTTTTTCACCTTAGAGGTGCTCTTATTTTCCTTCTTAGACCTATCAACTCATTCACAACATTTCATAATCCATTAGGATAGTTCTATACAACTCTGCCCTATCTTTTCCAATCCTTATATCCCTTTTCTTTTTTTTTTCCTCCTTGTATGGAGCTATACAAATTCAAATCACATAAATAACCTCACTTCCAAATACCCTTTTTCCTATACCATCCACTCACAAAGTTACATCCTCCAACTCCTTGTCTAGACTATTTTTCCAACCTCTTTTCATTCCCCATTTAGGCCTATTAGGCCAATGTCTAACCCTTGGACATACAATCCTTATCCACAGTAAAAAAATGTAAAACAAAAATCTTAAACCTTAAAATATTTTTACTTACACTAGAACCAAGTTTTTTACAAATTTTGGGCACCTTTTGACGGTTATAAATATAGTTATGGCCTAAACCCTAGTTTAAGGTTTCCTAGACTCTGCCTCAAGTTGAGAAGACACAAATTACCACTATGAATGATATATTTCATTTAAAAGACCCAAATAAAGTTATTTAGGTCTATATTCATCATTTTCACCTTTATACATATATTGGACATCTCCTCTAATCCATCTCTATGGGAAAACATCAATTTTCAGTTAACTGTATTCCTTCATGGACTATGTAAGGGTTGTTAATGCTTGTCCTTCAACTTTATACACTCTCAAATTTATGTTTGAAATTTCATAGGGGTTCATATGTATTCAATCATGATATAAATTTATCCTTACTTCATGCATTCACTTATCATTTTTCGTTCACACCCTTTAAATTGTTAACTATATAAACAAAGGTATCAAATACCAACTGGGTCTGTATGGCTGTTGATCAAACACCATATTGTTTTGAACTAAGAAACATAGAAGGAAATTTATATATTCTCTAATGTGTTCACCTAAATATGCATCAATACCATACAAATATCATTTAAATATTCTATACTCAACGTCCTTTCTTGGACTGCACATAGTCATAATCCACATTACATGTATAGAAAATAGAGTACTATATAGGAACTCCTTTCAACAAGAAATCCAATGAATAATTACATTTAAATATTTGAATATTTCATAATGACAAATCTAAACCCTTCCTCAATCCATTTAGTATTCAAATAATATACAATACTACAATATAAAGCACAAAATTTTGAGTTTATAAACTATTTGTTTTCAAAGAATAAACACTGTGATCATAGAGATATTCACTTACTCTTATCCATTGTTCATCACAAAAAGGTTATTATCATCCATTATTATATTTTACTTCTATAATATTCCACACAAATCTATACCAAAATGATCAAATGCTCAAACTATAGTTAGATCTTGGACAATATGCATGCATGCCCTATTAGCAGACTTTGACAATCAACACAAAAATGACTTCCTTCATCACAAAAATAATATTCCTATATTAGATTAGGAAATATCATTAGATCACAACAAACTCAATTATCATTCCACAAAATCTACTTACCACTTATATTATCTAATCACACTAAAAGTGCTCAATCACAACCATGCAATTTTGATGACACAGAATTTTCATAACATAGTATTCTTAAATTATCAGGCTTCTTTATTTACATCTCCTTTATTTTTAATTATCAAATGGGATGAGAGGTTACCACCTCCAAAAAATTTCTCACATACTACAAAACTCTTATATATATCAAGAACTCATAACAACAAGATTTCTAATTGTTTCTTGAATAAGATTTCATATCAACCTCCTAAACCTGCATAGGGTGGTGGACTGCCACCTCAAACTATATTTGATAAATATATTGAAATCATATTTTATAAAATTTTAAGAGAATATCAAGGTCATTTAAAACATTTTTTATCAATTACATATCAACTAGACTCACTTAGAACAACTATTACATTTTGAAACTATGAAATTTCCTTTTGGTAGGAAAATTAGCTTAAACTCAAATTCAAATTTGCACACACATTATAGACCTCTTGTGCATTCCGAGATGCCATTGCATCATACTCTCAATTGGATAAAATAAATTGGTTCTAATCTTCTTCCTTCAAACACTCATATAGGTGTGTGTGCTCTTGACTGCCACACTTGTACTTTGTCTTGCCTCTTGCCATCTTCCTCCATACTACACTTATAAAATACAAAAACTCATTAATGAAAATATATTATTTGTTATGACCTTGAGGCATTAGCCATATTATCAATTTTATTTCTTTTTTATCTTTCTCCCAAGAACCTTCATATGCTTTGTTTGCTTCACTCTCCTTTGCATCAGCTCTCAATGCATTTTACTTCTCTCCTTAAATGACTTCTCCTTTATCTTCCACCTATACTTTAACCTCAATAGCTGTAAATTCATCTTGGGGAATACCTTAATATGCTTGACTCCTCCTTGGCTTCATTAATTCCTTTATCTTGGACATTACTACTACATTTCACATGTCTATACTTTATTTGGTAACCTCCTTTACCATTTCTCTATATATTTGATGAGGATCAAATCTATACTCTTAATTTAAAGACTCGTTAAAACTTGAATATGCCTCATAATTTTCCTTATGTTGCTTTCCTATTGTTTCTTTGCCTTCACTTGCTTCCTATTGAGTGAGGATCTCTTCCTTCTTCATGCTATCTTGCCTCCAATATGGTTGACTTGTTTGTTTTTGTTCCAACAACATGACTCTACATGGAATCTCTTCTTCATCTTTACTTATTTTTATCACAACTTGGTCATATGACTTTTCCTTTTATTCCTCGAGCCTATGAATGGGCTCAACTATCTCTTCCTTCCCTTCATCTCTCAAACCTACATTCACACATATGAATTCATCATTAGATTTCAAAACATGAGGCTTGATTTCCTCCTCATTTTTTCATCTTTTGTCTTCTTCACTTCTCCACTAATTGATTGATTAGATTCCTTTTCATTACTCATCCAAGATGTGGGTTCACAAACTCTTTCATCTGCTCTATCTTGATCAGCATCTCATTCATTTTTTACCTCATCTCTGTCGTTTCTCTCTCCATCTCAATATTCTTCTTGGTGTCTTCATGCACCATCTTTTCTTTATGGATTACATGCTTTATCCTGTCTCTAATTTTTCTCTCTACCTCTTCTCTCATCATCATCTTGAATACCTCACTTGGGCACATTATTCTTCTTGTTTTGGTCTCAATTTGACCATTCCCTTTGGTTCACACTTGGAACCTTCTATTTCAGACCATACTTGGGCCTTGCAACTTCTTGTTCTTTCACACTTCGACTATTTCACTTCCTTGAGATATATTTATGAGATTATTTTGTCTTTATTCAGGGCTTCCACCACAATACTTACTATTTTATATTAATCATACATCCAAATCAATAAATCAATCATAAAATAGATCATACCTTCTCAAACTAGCTTCCTACTCTATTCTCTAATAAGTCTCTTACAATTTGCCTTCTTGTTTACCTACAAATTTATGCAACATGTAACATGAATATTATAATCATCAATGTCTATACCTATATTTACCTTCCTAGAGCATCTAGATGGCTTTGATACTAACTGATGTAGAGAAAAAATCCTTCTTTACCAAACTCTACGTTAGTCTTCATTCAAGAAATATCCTTTTGTCATTTCATCATGAAAGAACTAGTTTTAATTATTTTTATCATGATTTTATGGGATCTCATTAACCCTCTTTTTCCTTCTATCAACTCTACTAACACTTTTCCAAGTCTGACTTTGCCCTTTACTCAACTCTTTCCTCTTTTCCTCTTTTCTTGACAATGACTCAATGATTCATTCATCATGTAATGATTTTGAGATTACTCTTAAGGGTCATGGTTCTTTTCACCTTAGAAGTGATCATCCTTTCCTACCTAGACCTATCAACTCATTCACAAGCTTTCACAATGCATTAAGATAGTTCTATACAACTCTGCCCTATCTTTTCCAATCCTTATAGCCCTTTTATTCTTATTTTCCTCCTTGTACAAAGGTATACATACTCAAATAACATAAATAAACTCACTTACATATACCCTTTTTCCTATATCATCCACTCACAAAGTTACATCATCCTCCAACTCCTTGTCTACACCACTTTTTCATCCTCTTTTCATTCCCCACTGTCTAACCCTTGGACATACAATCCTTATCTATAGTATGGAAATGTACAAAAAAAATCTTAAACTCTCTAAATATTTTGAATTACACTAGTAACAATATTTTCACAAATTTTGAGCACCTTTTTATGGTTAGAAATATAGTTATGGCCTAAACCCTAGTTTAAGGTTTCCTAAACTCTACCTCAGGCCGAGAGGACACAAATTGCTATTGTGAATGATATATTTTGTTTCAAAGACCCAAATCAAGTTAGTCAGGTCTATATTCATCATTTTCACCTTTATACATATATTGGACATCTCCTCTAATGCATCCTTATGGGAAAACATCAATTCTCAGTTAATTGTATTCCTTCATAGACTATGCAAGGGTTGTTTATGTTTGTCCTTCACCTTTCTACACTCTCAACTTTTTGTTTGGAATTTATTGGGGGTTCATATATATTCCCTCATGATATAAATTTGTCCTTAATTCATTCATTCACTTATCATTACTCATTCACACCCTTTAAAATGTTAACTGCATAAACAGAGGTATTAAATACCAACAGGGTTTGTATGGTTGTTGATCAAACACCATATTATTTTGAACTAAGAAATAAATAGGTTAATTTATATATTCTCTAATGTGTTCACATAAATATTCATCAAGGCCATACAAATATCATCTAAATACTATATACTCAACTTCATTTATTGGACTGCACACACAATCGTAATCCACATTGAATATATATAAAATAGAGTACTTTACAAGAACTCATTTCAACTAGAACTGCAATGACTAATTCAATTCAAAGATTTTAACATTTCCTATATGACCATTTGAAACCCTTCCTCAATCCCTTTTGTATTCAAACAAGATACAATACTAAAATCCAAAGCACAAATTTTTTGAGTTTACAAACTGTATGTTTTCAAAGAACAAAGACTGTGATCATGGAGATATTCACTAACTCTTATCCTCTGTTCATCACAAAAATGTTATCATAATCAATTATTATATGTTCCTCCTTTAATATTCCATATAAATATATACCAAAATTGTCAAGTGCTCAGACTATAGTTGGATCTTAAACTATATGCATGCATGCCCTGTTAGCAGACTTTGACAGTGAACACAAAAGTGACTTCATCACAAAAATAACATTATTATATCAGATTATGAAAGATAATTAGATCAAAAAAATTTAAATGATCATTCCAAAAAATATACGTACCACTTAGAGTACCTAAGCACACCAAAAGTGCTCAGTCACAACCATGCAATTTTGATGACACACAGAATTTTCATAACATAGTACTCTTGATTTATCAGGATTCTTTATTTAAATCTCCTTTATTTTTCATCCTCAAATGGGATGAGAGGTTACCACCCCCAAAACATTTATCTCACATACTACAAAACTCCTATATATCCAGAACTCCTAACAACAAGATTTCCTATCAACCTCCTAAACCTACGTAGGATGGTGGACTACCACCTCAAACTATATTTGATAAATATATTCAAATCCTCTTTTATGACCTTTCAAGAGACCATTAAGGTCATTTAAAACATTTTTTATCAATTAAATATCAACTCGACACACTTAGACCAACTATTACACTTTGAAATTTTGAAACTCCCTTTTGGTAGGAAAACAAGCTTAAACTCATTCAAATTTTGTAAACACATTATAGACTGCTTGATAATTCCAAGATGCCCCTGTATCACTTCCTATCTTTAATGAGATATAAAATTGGAGCAAATTCCCCTTCTAAAAAATACAATCTCATTGAATATAAAGGACCAACTCTCTTCTTTATTTCCATAAATTTTCCAACAAATATAATTCTGATTTTTCAACAAAAATTCAGAATTATCCAAGTGCCAACAATTCTGAAATTTTACATACAATACATATTTTTTAAAATACTATGTAAATCTTTCTTTAGTGAAAAATTCAGTCCTGTTTTCCCTTCTTGTAGGCTAGAAATCAATCCTTTCATACCTTTGCTTGGCATCTTTAATTTCAGAATTCATTAGGCTCATGTAGAAATGAATTCAATGTTCCTTTACATACATTGAGGGTTATCTATACCTATTTTTAGTCATTATGTTGTTCCTTTTTGAAGAATGACACACTTCAACCTTCAGCCTCTTTGTCAAACCACCTATAAGATGAAGATCCACAAGGACAGTGGTTGTTCCAACTCAAAATTTGTAGCCTTTTTGGTGCTCTTTGTTGTTATGGCAACTAGTCCACATGGTGATCCTACACATGAGTCAAACATATTGTCAAAAATAATAGTGTTGATAAACACTTTTACAATTACTCCCTCATGCCTTATGAGCATGGTATGGGTTCCTTTTTGGTGCATTAACCTTTCCTTATCATAGCTATATCAAATCTTTTTCCTCTTCCAATTCTACCATCTAGTGGCTAGAAACCCACTAATACACACTTGGACCATCCCCGTGGTGTTAAGGTGTGAGAATCACACCTTTTTAGGGTCCCTACTCACCTTGATGATAAGAAACCTTAAGTAAAACAAACTAAAAATACTAAAAATAATGGTCATTATGATCCTAGGACCATGACAATTCTTACTTCATTCCTTATTTTGGCCCAAGACATGGTAGCATTAGTACTCTTGTAGAGTTCACCAAGATCCCATATCCATTATGGATATTTGTCATATTCCTTTCTTCCCCATTGAGTGCCCTTGACTTCAACCTTAGTGACAACATAGGTTTTTCAACCAAGATAATGATAGAACTAATCATGAAGAGAAAACAAAGAACACTTATCAATATGACCACTCACTTGCTTACTCATGCACACATCTGATTTTCATTTTTCCCTCAAATCTGATCTTCTTATTTTATTTACTCCTTGGTAGGATCCCCTTGCCTTTTCCACCTTTGTTATGATATGTGCTTCCTCTCTAAGTGCCAACAACATTTGTCCTTCCCAAACTTCTTTATGAAATATAAAATTATGAAAAGAAAGAGATCTATGATGAGGAATAATACAATTTTTTCTTCCAAGACATACCTTTCTATTATGGTGTCTACCATATGCATCCCCATTGATTACTCCATAGCTTGTTACGAATCTTCACTTGGCTGCCCCTGATTTTCTAGTTCTTGTGTAACATAAAATCATATCATTAAATACCCACAAACTTATGATTATTCTTTTTTTTCTTGCTCCTTTACCTCATAAGGCCTTAATCTCTCACAATTATTTTCAACACTCTTAAATAGCTGATGTGCAATAGGAAATTTATTTTCTTTCACCTTCAAACCTATCGACACAATAGCCCATAGTGTCTTAGAAATATCTTTGCCTTCATTGAGTGTCATAGTCATCATCTCTTGCATATTCATTATAATATTCTTGTAAGGATTGTTATAATCAATAGAAAAAAAATGTTGAAACATTAGAATAATAAGTTCATCACATCCTAAATCAAACATCAAATTATGTAACTTAAGTGAAGTCATGGTTTATAAGATGTTGACCCTTTTAGCCCATGAATGTCCTTCATCTCCAATGAGAGATTGGAATCTTTCCACCATCAATGAGAGTATTTCCTTCAATATTTCATCACTTTAGGGAATCTTGAGAATCATTATTCTTAATATCTCACAAATTCAATTAGTAACCAAGAGCCTTACCTTCTCATCTATGTCTCTCAAGAGTTTATGTTGAACTAAGAAGGTTATTTAGGGTTGTACCACCCATCTCATTAGTTCATATTATGATTGACATACCTTGGATAACATATTTTCTACTTATTCTAAGGTGTTGATCACATCTTCCACTAGTTGGCATAAGTTCCCTAGATTTCAACCTGCATTGTGAAGCCTTTTCCCCTCCATGGATTCCATGTCCTATTCTTTGTTCTTATTTTCACCCCACAGTTTAACCAAGATATGGCTCTAATACCACTATAAGAACCCCAAATAGAATCTCAAAGAAAATAAATGATTTATTCCTTATGAACTGAATCCAATCTAAAAATTTATAGAATGCTGCCCAAAAACTCAATAAAACCTAGTTACAATGACCTTCACAAACCCTTACAATAATATTACACAAGTGCTTCAACAAATAATAAATGAAAGATATACTTGTGTACCTTTTTTTAAGCATAAATCAAGGATGTAGCTGTTATCAAATTTTTATAATAAGTGCTAGTACAATAGTCTATTTCATTTGCAAACAACTTTCAAAACCCTTAAATATTCCTCTCAAAAACTAGGCCAAAAACCCTAATAAAACTCCAAACTTCCAAAGAAGAAATTTAGCTTGATAAGATCACTTCAAATCTTCACACAGGTCATCCAGCTCATGGAAAAATATATAAATATTTTTTTGACCTTCACTCTTTTAATTTTGCCCTTAATAAATTATTATTTTTTCTCAAAACAATTGAAACTTAAAAAAATTATAATTTCTAAAATACTCAAAATTTTAATGCAAATGATATCTCAAAATAACCAAAAAATTTGCAGCTATCAAATAAAAATATTTTTATAATTTTCCACCCATGGGAGGTCCCTCAAAATTAGTCCCAAAGTTCTAATAACCCTAGTTTTTTAACTAAAAATTATATAGATAATTTTATAAATATCAAACCCTTGAAATAAACCCTCAACAAGGCTTCCCAAGCCTTCAAAACAATTCGCCCTACTTGGAAAAAATACATAAAAAATTACCAAATCCCTAGGAGATGGTTTTATCCATCGTAGAACCTTAGAAGAAGGTTCTCGACGCCCTTAAGAAAAAAGCCTAAGGGAGAAACTAGCAACTATCACTCCACAAGAAAATTTCCAATCTCTTCAAGTGGTTCATTTCCCTTCTAAACCTGAAATGTTTAATAGATAAATACTCAAGTAAATATTCAAAGGAACAATACAATCTCTAAAATATAGGTGTTGTCAATAGACACTATTTATATAGCATCATAGCTCTTGGAAGGTAACATTATCAAAGAAACTATGTCAAAGACAATCAAGCTTGACATACTTGACCTCTTTTCCAAAGATCCAAATTCACATAATATTCAAATGAGTCATTCCTTCCTCTTATATCTTTCTCCCAAGCATAGTGCCAAAATTGGAGGGAAGAGTTAATTTATAAATATTGAAAGGAACTCCTTATAATTTCACTTTAGGCCTTAAGTGCCCATAACCCTTAAAAGGCCCCAACTCAAGTGGAATTTATAACATAAAGCATTTTTTTTATTAATTACCTTTATTTTAAGTATTAAAAAAAACTTTTCATTTTATCAATAATATTATTTAACTATTCAAAAAATGGGGACATTACAATTGTGTGTGGATGACCCTGTGAGAATGTGTATGACCCTTTGTCATTAATGTCAAAGGGGGAGACAGTCTTAATTGGGAGAGAGAGCCTTGATTGGAAGAGAGTTATGTGTTTTACCATAAATCAAGTTAGAGGTGTTAAGAGGTTTTTTTTTCATCAATGACAAAGGGGGATATTGTTGAATGTTATCATTGATGTCAGGTTTAGTATCATTGATTTCAAGAAGGATTAGTAAGGTGAGAGTTGTATGGTGCATAGTAGGTTTGCTTGATGGACTAGTTCTTAAGCATGGATATGGTTTGTAGAGGCATGACAATGATGATATGAAGGAACACATGTATAATAATATATATGTAATTAATTGATCATGCATATGAGGTGTTGATGCACTCAGGAGAGTGTCAAAGTGAGACTAAGAGGGAAAGTCTTTATTGAAGGTCTGTAGTTAGACCTTGCTCTAGACTCTGCCTAACCTAATGAAGTGATATGAGATGTTTACAAGGTTTATGGAGGATTACAAGAAATGTGTGAGCATATGATAGGTTTTATAAAAGTGTATATGAGGTGTTGAGAGCATCTAAAGTGGTGAGAGGGTCATACTCCAAGACTTAAAGTGACTTGCAGTTGAAGGCCTAGTGTGCCAAAACACCTAGTGATCTTTATGGAGGATGAAGATCAGATTATAAGGTAAGAGGGCTCATGTGAGAATGTTTTGAGGTATGGTACATTATTTCATGCATGTTGATCAAGCCTAACATCATGAGTTGAAAAATAAAGAAAGAAATCATGTTTGAAGGTCTTTTGTGCATGCAAAATGAAGAGATGAGATCCTGAGAAGTAAGTTTAGATACTCATTGACACGTGTGAAAATTTAATGGGAAGATAATAATTTTGGGGGAGATTTAAAAGGATCACAAGAAGGTTTTCCAAGCATTGGGAAGTGGTTTAATGGATAGAGTTGTATGAGCAATTGTTAAGGAGGCTAACTGGTCTAAAACCCTCTTAATGACCTGATTGGAGAAAACTTATTAGAAAGTATCTACAATGGTTTGTTTGATCAAGTTTTCTATTTTTATGTTGTATTTGACTCCTTTATACATCCCAAGGTGGTAGTGGTGTGTCAGGACTATGAGTAAAAGCTACATAAAATTGCTTATTTCTGAAGAATTTAATGTTATAGGCAGGGTTGACCAGGTAAATGCATGAAAATGGATGGATTTTGAAGGTAATGACTCATTATTGATGTCCATGATGTTTTTATGGCATTTCATAGCCTCTGAATTAGCTATTTTGTTCACCCAAGTTGACCTATTACTAGACTGAGCTAGTGCTAAAATAGTGAGAAAAACCAGGCTAGACTGAGAATGCATTTAGGGATGAGTTTTAGGTGACTAGTGATTAATAAAATTGTTTGGGCTATTTTTTAAATACCTATACCTCTTTTTACCTTGATTTATAAGTGTTTGAGATGTTAAATATAAGCAAGAAGGTACTTTTAAAGTGACTTTTCTGTGTGAGTCAAGATAGTGAAAGAGTGTGTTTAAGATAATGATATATATATCTCATGTTTACCATTATATATATATATATATATATGTTTAAGGTTCACCTAAATTAATCATATGTTCAAGGGATTGATTATACATGTGTTGGAAGTCATGTTCACCATGACTTGTTCTTAAGGCAGAATTAACTGTTCCAAGTCTATTAAGTGAAGTGAAGGGTTTGAGTCTCTATGACAATATTAATTTAATATAATGAACATATTTATATTTTTTGAGACTTGATTTAACTATTCATTATTTATGGAAGGTGGAGAGATAGGTTAAGTGGTTGATATATGAAAGCCAAAATGGCTTGTATGATTGTGTTAAGCCAATGAGAGAGAGACTTGACAAATTGGTCTATAAGACCAATGGTGTTCACTATAGATTGATATATATATGAATTTATCAATGATATATAAGACTCGTATAAACTATTAATGTGAATTAAAATTTATGAAATTACATTTAAAGTACTAAAGACAATGTTCTTCAAGACTGAGCTTTCAGGATGTCTGACAATTTTTGGTAATGTTGGTAAGAAAGATGATTATGAGTTGTTTTGGAATGAGATGGAGAATCCAATGAATATTAATATCCCTAAGTCTCATGTGAATTTAATTATAGTCATTTAAAGTGCTCAAGATGGTGTGGAGAGTCAAATTTTGTTAATTGTGTGTTGATAGTGTTTGGTAACTCTGAGTGAGCTCCTTATAGATAAGGTTTAGAGTCTGTAGAGGTTGAGTTGAAGATTATATTATTTCTCATATATAACCTAAGGTCATTATGTTTTTGTACATATTAATTTTTTCCATGGTTATGAAAAAGTGTGTTTTTGGCCTAAATGTTCATGACTAAGTTTTAGTGTGCACTGGTAGTTCCAAGTCAGCCTGTAGCAAGATAGTTTTTGAGGCCTATTAGCCTATGAGGTGATGTATAATGGACATAAATAGGTTGTTTAAATCATTAATATTATATTCATGTGTTTTTAGGACATAGTTGTGTGAGAGATTCATCTATATGCTTCAGAGACTCGAGATAAACTTTGACTATATGTGAAGGCCTAATGGTGAACAATGCAAATGAAGGGGTTCAAGGGGTTAGTGGACCTTACAAGAGTTATGTGGCTTAAGTGTTCTTAGTATAGACATATTTTCATGTTTTTTTAAGTGTCACATCCATTTTATTATCCTTGATATGTTTGAATAGGTCCAAGTGGTAACATGTGCATCAATAGGTCTAATTGTTTTAGGTCTCATTAAGACCTAATTAAAGTTTGGGGATAATGAGGTAATGGAAAAAAAAAATAGTTGTTTTATCATGATGTTAATGTGTTATAAATTTGATTATGATAGTTATCCATGTATGATAAGGACTATGGCCAACCAAGTTGGGTAAAAACAAAGGTCAAGTACTTAAGAAGGCTTAATATGCCTAAATTGACATGTTGAGATATTGATCATATGTGTAAATGAGATAGGTGTTTGGAAACCAGGTCAAGGTTTTGAAGTCCATTATAGAGGTATTTAAAATATGTCATGAACATTTAATTGTGATTTTATAGGTGTTGAACAAGGTCATTTGACCTAATATTGCCAAGGAAAGGCTAGTTGATCAAGAAAGCCTAAGTCACTATTTACGTGAGATTGAAGGGTAAAGAGTGAAAAATAGAGAGGTCATCATTATTTGAGTTAGAAATAGGTGTTATAAAGTACTTATATATTAGAGATGACTTAGTTGGTGATAAGTTACCTACAGGGTTGGAGCCTCCCTAGAAGATAGAGCTTGCAGAAGACTAGTTGAGTGGGTGCTTAACTAGGTAGGGGTTAGAGCTCTTTGTGAATTTGGTGCTTCACTAAAATTTGGATCTTAAAATTATAGGACTATAGTCCATGTGAATCATTCAATGGGTTTTATCCCCTAAGAGGGTTTCTCACATATCTCTTGTTTTCTCTTATGGTATACTTATGTAGTTGTTTATTTATGCATTGATCTCTTATATGAATGATTGCTTCATAAAATGATGAATGGAATTGAATAATTATTGATAAGCAAATAATTCAAACCCCCATCCCCCTCCCCCTCATATTAGATACTTATAACAAACTGGTTACATTACTATCAACTTATCAAGACATTGATCTACTTTCACATATTTGTGTTTAGTTTTAAATAATTTGAGATGTTGGCATTGGAGCATTGAGGTAGCATTCATGTAGATAGAGAACATATAGGTATTTTATTTTTATAGGTTTATTAGGCTATAATTTTATAGAAGTTAATATCACTCATTAATTTTAGACTATTTTTATAGCAAGAACTATCTTTAAATATAAGTTATAGGTAGTGAGGCATCCACAAAGAAAATAATATCCATTAATTTATTTTAATGTACATGCACACATGCACATTAAAGTGTGGCATTATGTACACACCTAATTTTTGTATATGATTTTTAGTTAAAATGTTATTAGTGTTGTTTTTGCATATGAATCATTAGTTCATATTATGTTCTTATTGATGCTTTATCTTGTGTTTTTGTCTCTTATTGCATCTCTTTGTGACCATGTACTTCTTCAACTCTTATATTTTCTATCTCATTTGTTTATGTCTATGCTTTGGAATCCTTATGTTTTATACTTGTCTTCCATTCTTAGTCTTTTAATATCTTTTTAATGTTTTGACCATTATCTAACCATTTCTATAGTGGTCAGTTTATTTTCATGAGTACTTTTATCCTTTTCTCAATTTATCCATTAATTGGGCTCTATTTTGTTAGGTTTTACCTCTCTTACATTGTAATATTGTATTCTAAAAGACCCTAATAGTTATTATATAAGTCTATATATACAAGGTGTATACACGTGATATTTTAAATTTATGACTTTATTAACACTATCTTATAGAGAATTGTCAAAACATCATTATCCTTGAGTGCACACCTTAAAAGGTACATAAGGAATGGGGTGGGATTGTCTCATGGTAATTTGAGAGATATTTTTACATACTATTTTTTCATGCATTAATTAATATCAATCTAACCTCCTCTAAGTCTCCTTACAGCTTACCTCTTCATCTACTTTTTGTTAAAATTTGTTAGTTTTCATATATCTTATTGTATTAGCTAGGCTGATATAGTTTGTTTCATACTTGTCCTCCTTATATGTATTGGCCTAAAAAATATAGTTCTAAGTATGTATTATGTCATATATATTTATTATCATGAATGATATAGTATTGTTTTAGCTGACATCTTAACAATTATATCGGCTTAGTCGATACTATCCATTTAGAGTTTAAGATTAGTTTTAGGTATTGGATCCATATATATAACATTCATATTTCATTAATAAACCATATAACACACTCGTTTACTTTGATTTCACTCACATTTATTTCTCTTAAGTAGTATGTGGAGGAGTTAGAGATAGAGTCTTATCTTAGAAGTCCAATTTTACTTATTGTATTTGAAGTTCAATAGGAGAACTCATGTTGAGGATGTGTCCCAAGATTTAGATTCCCTAAAAAAGGATACATAGATATTAATATTTTCATTTGAGGTCTTCAACCTAAAATATCTCTTACAAAGTTCTACATGAGTCAAAGTAGGAGATTAACATGTTGACTAGCCCACCCAAAAGGTAAGTATCTATATCCGTACTCTCTTTCATTTTTTTACTTAGTAGATTAGATATTATTTGATTATTGATATTTTGAATGTATGTGATTATCCTTTCTTGTTCTCTTCCTTATACCAAATAAGTTGGTATAGATACAAGGTTTTTCTGGTTTTTCACTGTCACCTTTTGTTTCATAGACCACCCATTGGTTGACCATGGCATCACTTAATTTATTATTAGTTTAGTATTTATAGCTATCTTAGATTAGGTTACTATTATTCATTAGATCCTTGCATAGGTCATCCTTATAATATCCTCATTACACCCCTCTATAACCTTTCTTAAAATCACTTATCTACATTGGTCCCTAATGAGAACTATACCCCATGTCATAGGCTTAGGATTGGGAACCCTTTTCTCTTGACATTTTAGTATATATTATCCTATGTTAGGTTGACAGTTATTCTAAATCTTTACATACATTCCAAGTATACATAGAATTTATAGTTATGACCTTATTCGAGTCCTAGTCTATTAAGATAAAGAGTATAGTTATAGTTCATCCTAACTTGTGCACGCATTTTCTTGAACCAAATGTTAATCATATCCCACCTCCAGTTAGATCATTTTCATTTTTATTATTTTTGTTTTATTATTATTTTATTCACAATCTATATATATTTATTGAATCTTTTAGCTAAACTGTATCAACCAACTTGATACATTTTTTTTGTTTTTATAATTGTATCATCTATCCCAATATATTTATGTGTCTCGAATAACCTTGCCAGCCAACCCAATATAGTTTAATTTTTCAATTATATTATATCAACCAAACTGATATAACTTTCTATTTTTTAGGTTATTTTCCTACTACATTGGCTAGGTTGATACCGTCTATTAAGATCAACATGCACCATTTTCCTGAAAATGGGGAGCCCATGAAAAATTTGGGTCAGTCACCCAAAGAAATTCCCTACCATTGGATTCACATGACTAAGACCCCCTTTTTTTGACTTGAAAGGTTTAAGAGTCATGTTAATTTATGGCAAATATTAACAAGGTACTTTTTGAATATTTCATTAATGTTTAGTTCACTAAATTTTCTAATGATCCAATTTGTTTAAAAACTTCTCTTGCAAGGGGTTATATTCAAAAACCCAAGGTATGATCCTTAGAACCTAATAAAAGTGGTTTATTTAAGGTTTATGAATCATGGTATCACTTTAACTATGTCAAAATTTGTATTCGATACTATGATGTACCTTGATTTTAAGTTTTAGACTAGGACCCAAGTTGGATTCCATACTCAAAGTTTATGAATTTAGACTTGCCCCTTCTCTTTCATCTCATGGTTTACTAATTTTTTAATTATTTCCTTTATCCAAGAACTTGATGCCAACTTAGCCTTAATTAACATGGGATAGTGTCGCATGCACTAGTCAGTCAACCACATAAGGTTCCAAACTTCATCGTATGCCTTTAACCTTTGGAGAACTGAGTGAACCCATGATCTAATCATATCCTACCACTTGGAACTTAGTCACAACATTTCAAGTTCACAAAGAAGATACAAAGTCTCACAACCTAATGACCCAATAAAATTCTACCACTTGGTACTTGTTTGTGGAGTTTCAAACTCAAGGAGTTACAAGGTTCATGACCCCACAACCTGATAGAAATGTGACACTTGTCATTTAAACACAGCTTATGAATAAATTACAACCCAATTAGAGCACACCATGTGGTACTCAGTCATGGCCTTTTGAGACCTCAATTAGTTTCTAAACCCTGTAACCCAATGATCCAATTGTAGCATGCCACTTGTCATTTGATCATGTCCCTGTGCCCCCACTGATAAAGTGTAATGTTTTAATATCTAAATAATGTGACTGCATGATAAGATGGTGCCTAGCAGCTAGTCACTAAATTTTGGATAACTATATGATACATAGAATCCACCCTAAAGTTTGTAGCAATAAGCTGAGGATACTTGGACCCTTGTCTCATGGTAATAAAGTAATCAAAATAAACTATGAAGCCCAACAAAGAGTGATCCAATTAGAAGATGATACTTGGTAAAGTGTCATGATATTTGAGTCTAATTAAAATTTTCATGTAACCCAACTGAATGCCAATATGAACCAATGAGAGCTTATCACTTGGTAAACTAGTAGAGGTCCCAAGGCCATGTTATCCCAAAGATGAAGGTGGTCGAGCCATGTAACATTAGAGAGGAACAATCCAATTAGAAAGAAACACTTGACAAAGTCTTGCATAATCTACCTAGATAGCCTAATGTTTGAAATAGAAGGGTAAAGTAGATGAAAAAGTACCAAGTGTTGAGTACGTGTCAAGTACAACACATAGGTGGTGAATAGCTATCCACAAAGTGTTGGTTATAGGTGAAAATTAAATGCTCATGGGATTTGTTTAAATGGTAATAAATCTAAGTTGCTTCATTGAAAAGTCAAGCCAATGATGATAAGCCATGTGGACAAGGTAGGGGTAGTGATTGGTTGACTTCTCAAAATGGAATTTTAAAACCATTAGAATAAACTTGAAGATCCACCTAAGATTTAAATCAAAGTGAGTTAAATACATTTTCCATTTATGAATCGTATTGTTCAGTTCAAATTCTAAATTTGGAGTTTAAATCTTGCTATCTCAAAGCAATACATTCACTTTCCATTGTTATCTGCTAAGAACTCCAAAGTATTTAGTGATTATTTCTAAGGACTTCTATGCATTCATTTTACATTAAATCAATCCATAAGCTTTTAAATTAGAGAATTAAAACCATGGTTGAATCTAGAACATCTAAAGACAAAAAGTAGGAACAAGTTCCATCCCTCTACTCCTACAAAATAAACATCTTTCAGGATGCCAATTTTAAATTAGTTGTATTGGCCACCGAAGACAAACATCATAATGAATTTTTATACCATGTAGAAAGGATTGTGGATAAATATATAGATGATGAAGAAGGATCCAATGATGTAGAAGATAGATCAAACATTTTGGCACTCAAATCTATAGGGTTACATAAGGCTGCATCCAACCCAAATGTACTTCCCTGCATAGACTTAGTCTACCAAATGTTTTTTCAATCTAGGTGTGTAAACAATATGATTAAAACTTTGAATCTAGGTCACGACATTGCTTTCATAGCTAGGCTAGCCTTTTAGGTTTATTATGGTCTGCCCAAACTAGAGATTGTTTACAATTAGGAAACTATGACTCAATGGATTTGAACACATGTTATCAAGGGGTTTTGAGAGATTGGGCTGAGAACAAGGGAAAATTTATATACAAAACCAAAATCATCTAAATCCCCATCACCCAAATTATAAAAGGAGTGTGAATAGGAATGGTTATGATGAATTGATTACATAGTGCCAAGGATATAGGCCATGTAGATTAGAAGTGGGTTACACTTATATCTATGATAATAGACAATGCAAAGACTCCCCATTTAGAAGAAATCATATCCTACAACTTGGCATCGTAGATCAAAAGGGTCATGGCCAACTAGGGGGACCATTTATACATGATGTCCTACTTAGTGGATGCCATTTACACTACCCAAAAGTTTCACCAATTCACCAATTGGGACCCCAAACTAAAATGGACCATGCCTCATAACTTCTTAAAAGTAAGAGTGTACAAATACAAGTAGGAAATGATGGAAATTATCAAACACTTTTATCCTATAGTGTACAGGGCAATCCATGAGAGGCTCATGCCCAAATTATCATAGGAGATTAAAACAACACTCAACACCCTAGAAGCCTAATGATATTACTCAAACTACAAAGTGATAAGGATAGTCAAAATTAATATAGTCCACATTAAGTTTCCTACCATAGTGCCAAACAAAAAATTTCCTTCCAATTGCTCACAAGGTTAGACGAACTATGCAAGAATAAAAAGAGGGGATTGATCCACCCTAAATTGTCTAACATTGGCTAGTTTAGAGTAGATAAATGGAGCTCTATCATTGATGTTGTTAAGAAAAGGCCCACATTTAATTTGGAAAGAGATACCAATAGGGAATGGGACCCTGAGCATATAAATTTCAAACATTGCATCAAGCATAGGGTAACCCTAATCATCACTTACCATCATGAGCCCAAAGTTGAAGATAGGTTGTACATAAATATAACCAATGACACAAATGAAAATAGAGATTGAAGGTCACCAATATCCCATAGGTTAAGGGTAGGTTGAAATATGTAGGTTTTTATGAAGTTTTTAAACCTGAAGATGCTCAGGCATGAGCATCTACATCCATAACTCATGTTACTAGTACTGAGGAGGAAAGACTAGTTGACCCTCAACTTCGTCAGATGATTATACAAGCATTATCTCCTACTTTGGAGAAGGGGGAGCTGATATTGGGAAACATATTGAGGAGGCTTCCATTTCAAGAACATCCAACATCCCATCCCAGGTATAAAGTGTTACCTCATGCAAGAAAGACCTTTGGTGGAAATGGTATCCCTACCTATTACAACACTAATAGATTTAGCACTAGGATTGCCTCTCCTACTTATTCTCAAGGAAGAACCAGGTACTTCTAACCAAGAATGTGTTTATTTGCCTCCATCATTTTTATATAACCAGCCCTTGGGTATATTTTGTGAACCCTTAACCCTAGAATATTTGAACCTCTTATCTTATAGGCCCCTCACTAGACTTGTGATTAGGCCCGTGACTATCTATTTACCCATTCTCAACCCTTTTATTGTGTCTTTCACTTCAAAAGTCTCTATGATGGCCAATTTACCTCCAATTCTATCTAGGCCTATGCCTAGGCCAGGTCCCCAATTACCAAAGAAGAACCTACTATTGTCATACCTCAAGTTCCTTTGTTCCCAACTATTACTTTAGCTAGCACTAGTTCTCCTTCATATTTAGGAATGACACTTCCCACCTCATCCCCCAATTTTGCATTTGTCTTAGTCACCTCCATAGTTGCTTCTCAAACTTCTACCTTCTAAGGGTCGACCCTAGATTATAAATTATTGCCATCCACCCAACCTCATGAGGACATTTTTAATAAATTCTAGATAAAAGAGATACAATTGGCTACAATAGAGGATTGGGATTTAGTTATAGTGGACCCTCCATAGGTCTCACTAGAGTTTGATAAGAAGTCTGGGGTAATGAAGAGATTAACCAAGAGGAAGGTCACTCATTCCAATCAGACAATTATGTATGAGTCTAAAGACACTCTGTTTGAACTAACCAATAAGAAATGAGCCAAACCTAGCCAATAGTAACAATATGGAAATGACCTCCTCTTAGCTCTAAAGCATTCAATGATGTAGATGCAGAATTAGTAAAAGGAATGCAAAAAAGAGCGACTGATTTAGAACAATAGCACAAAGCCACATTGCTAGAGGAGACCATCGCCAAGGTGGAATGGGATATGGAGGTAATGTTTGATACACTAAATAATTTGGCCCAATACAAAGTAAAAGGGGATGAAGTCTACAATAGGATTCTCAAGGTAGAGGGTGCATATGGGGTCTGTGACAACTAATTAATCAACTTAATCAATTTGATTAGAATCAAGAAGTTTGAATACCTAAACTTATCCTTTTGGAGGATTTCAGTATTTTTCAATCATATATAATTATAAGAAAGAAAGTTTTGAATTAGTGGATTGATGAATGAGATCCCTGGATCATTCTGTCACTCAGTTGGGTGACAAAGTTATAAATTTGCTTAAAAATTTTGATATCACACACCTTGCTAACAAGGATGATTCCATTGTTAACGAGGATGCCTTAAGAGCATAGATACAAAACTTCATTGTAAATTTTAGGAAGCAAGATCTAGCTCGGGGAGTAAATTTTGGGTAGGAAATGGTAGACTTGGTTGTATCTGCTAATCAGAGAATAGAAAAAAATGTGAAAATCAATGAGGCTATAAAACATATCTTGAGAAAACATGATGCAATGATAGGTCTTACCATCAAATTACTAAAGCAACCTATTATTGTTTTGAATATGTTTAATAGTGATTACAAGAGATACTATAAAACATGGAAAGGAAAGATAAAATCCAAGTAGTCAAGTATCAAATCACAAATGGTCACCATAGGAGATTCTTCCTCCTCAACTCCTCTTGGAATTTCTTCTTGTTTAGCCACATTGAGAAGCACATCCTTTTCTTCTTCTATGGGTTTAGTTCATCTTCTACTAATTTGGGAACTTCATCCACATCAGCAAGATCCTAGCCTAGTACCTCAAGAGTGAGATAGCCATTTGTCAAGCTTTCTCTTGATAAATGTCATGTTCTAATTCCCCTCAATATATTGTATAAGATTATTTTTTTTGAATAGAGAATATTCTTTAGTTTTTTAGATATGAGGGACTTCATCCATCAATAAATGTCATGTATTTGGGTCTCTTACAACCATTATAACTATTTTGGGAATGAAAAGGGCCTATATATAGAGGTTTTCCTTTCAATTGTACTTTAGAACAATTGTTTTCGAAATTGATGCAAATAGAAAAAGAAATTCCATCAATTTATTCAATGTTTCATTGCTTTCATATCTTCTTGTTTCTCAAGTTTTAAAATAATAGAGTTTCAATTCTCTAATGCTTAAGTCTGATAGCAGTGTTTTGAGTGCATCTTGTTAGTTTGTACTTTTAGCTATGCTAACAAAATTTGTTATGTATGCTTTGTTTTCTTTCTATTCTGCAAATGAATGTGTTGAAAGAAACTTATTATAGGTAGTTATTTTAAAGATACTTTTTAGATATATGCATTATATTTACCCTAGAATCCCCACTACATTTATGATATTTTGAGTTCAGCACTAGAATATCATTAATATTAGTTTTATTTTCATTATTATTAAAAAAACTAAAAGAAATATGTTGGTATTTTTTGTTGCAAGGAAAACTTTTTTTTCTACTCTACCTTGTTTCCTTCTTTGAATTTTTTTAGATGGATCACCTTAGACTAAAGTTCACTGTAAATATTCACCTACTTGTTTAAAGTTTCAACATAAAATTGGCAAAATATAAATCAATTTACAACATAACAATGAAGAAATATTAGTTAGATTATGTCACTACTGAGTTCCTGTTATCCCTACAATAGGGTCTGCTTGCAGACTAAAAGTGGCAGCCACATAATTATTCTATCAAAACTGAATTAAGCCCTACGGTCTTCCAAAACCTACACTATAAATTTAGAAATATACTTTTGTTTTTTGAATTATATCCTTGACACATATATACATCAATAAGAGAAAATATGGAATTAGAAGGAGTTCCTCTTGGTTTGTTTTGAGTAAAATTGTATTGTATTTTAGTAAAAATCTAGATTAATTTCTTTAAATACACAAAGATTGGTATAAACACTGTAGTTTCTTTTAATATTCTATATTATATTTGAAAACTTTGAAATATATATGTGAAAATATATTTATTCCAAAAGATCCTTGAAATGCTAGCTCAAGTCTGAAGATATTTTGGCATTCCCCTATGATTTGTTTAAATTTCATCTATGGGCATTAAAGATAGTATTGTAAGCAAATTCTTTGAGTACATAAGGCTCTATTTCATCTATATTTCCAAATATATGCATGATTTAAACTAATAAATTTAGATATGTAGTAAATAAGTGTAAATATCGGTCTCTAATTGATTATTTGTGAAGGATCACTAAGCCAAGGACTTAGAAATCTTAATTGGGTCTATTCCAATAAAATTAAGATATTATTCGCAAGATTTCACTCTGAAGTGCTCACATAAGTGTAATACACCAAATGTTGCTTGAAATATCTTATATAACATTGATATTTACATGTTAGACCAAGTTTTTAATAGAAGTTTGAGCAAATTTTAAAGTTTTGAAGGATCCAGATCGATGAAGCTAAAATAATATTTTATGAACCTTATCTGCTTGATTGTGGACCTTTCTGTGGGGTTCCTTTATGCTCATTTGGCTAATATTTACCTTCTTTAGTAATATTTGATGAACCTTTTTAGTATTTTATATTTTTGACATAGATCCTTTATTTATAATCTTGAAGTTGCCTAGGATCCACACCATATCTTGCTCTGAAACTAGAGTTCCCCTTAGATCTTTAGAAATCCATCACACAACTAGAGCCAATAAAGGGAGATGTAGGAGATCTAAATCCCACCCTACCTCTCCAGTGAGCAACTTTCACATACTTTGTTTAACATCTAGCTAGTCATCTCATGGTTAGAAGGATCTTCCATAAATATACTTAGCCTAGTGTATGATTTGCCTAGTAACCCTAAAACATACTTCCCTCTCTTCAATCCATCTGGAGGTATAACTGATAAATAACATATCAAGTATTTTAATGTAGCTCTTAGGATTTTGAATTTCATTCATGAAGATTTAGCCTACAAACTCATCCTCTTTACCTTGAAGGAAGCAACCTATAATTGGTTCCTCAATTTGCTAGAAGATTCCATCACCGAGTGGAACTAGTTCAATGATACTTTCATTGAAAAATTTAGAATGCTCATTATCCCTAGGATTATCAATAAATAGTTCATTGTTCTAAAGTGAGACCCAAGTGAGCCCATAAGAAACTTTAATGCTAAATTCTAGGAGATGTATAGTCTCACCACAACTCCCTATAAGGCTACAAATGACTTGGCACTTGAGATTCTTAAAGATACCTTAGACTAATGACTATTGTCTTTCTATGTTGGGCCATGAACATTAATACATTTACACTTGAATATGTAGAGGCTATACACATTGATGAGTAGATTCACCCACAAGGGCACCTTGCCTTTGCTATCCCAAACATAAACCTAGTTTTGACTACTCTGAACCTAGTTCCAAATGCAAATCAGAATGTGTCTGCATTAAATTAAATACCTAGCCTTAATCAATTTCCATTAATCCATGCAAATCTAGGATAACAAATAGGATTCTTCAATCAGTCTAATGTTGGGGCTCATCCTCAAAACAATAGTGAAGCTTTGGTCCCTGTTAACAACTCTAATACCCAAAGCTTTATCCATAACCCGGTCTAGAATACTGAACCTCAGTCCTCAATAGGAGACCTAGAAGTAATTCATAGAATGGTCCAAAAACAAGGTAGTGACTTTTTGAATTTTTAAAAGCAAATGAAAAACATGGGGGAAAGTTCTAATATAAATTACACTTTTCAAAAATACAACAGACCTTTCAATGAGTCTAACAATTATAATAACAATGATCCCCAACCAATAAGATATCTGACATAAATATTTATGAATTTGCCTTAACCAATTGGTTTAGGGTCCATAATATGGCCTAACATAGAGAGTTTCACTGCATAGAATTTTGCAATGCCTTTGAAATGTTTTGGGGTGAGATGGAGAGTTATGACATTGTCCCTGATGATCAAAGCAATACTGTAAACTCTAAAAATATAAGGACACAACACAGAGGGTTCAACACCACCAAAATAACCCTCATGTTGAAATTTATGAGTTTTTTTATCAAGAAGATAATGATCTTAAAATCAACATGGATGAGATCCACATTTTCCATCAATACAAAAAGAGTAATTATGCCTTGAGGAACATAACTCAAAAAGAGCTAGCAACAACTTCCACACTACCCAATAAAGTTGACACTTCCCTAGATAATAGAACCAATAAAAATCCTCCTCCCCCCAAGGGAAAGGATACTCAATTTGTTGAGAAGTGTTATATTGATGTCATTTGATTTCAAGGTTGATATCATTGATGTCAAGGTGTCCCTGATAAATATGCATGGTGAATGGTCTATGAGATATGATCCATGTGAAAAGAGAGAATTTTAAGGTAACCTAATGAGTCTTCTGAGGTTAATGTCAAGGCTCAAGTCAAGTAAAACATGTTTGAGTACTAGTTTTTGAGTATAAGGTACTTGAAAAGCCTAGTTATGGCACTAGTCATAGCATGAAGAGACCTTGTGAGAAGGTATGAGCTTGGTGGATTAGTGAAATGAGTGCATACAAGTATGAATGGATGTATAAAGTTATTTGAGAATGTATATAAGGAATTAGATAACTCATATGAGTCTCAGAGTGAGCCTACAAGGGTAGAACCTATAGACCTAGCATGCAACTAGACCACTGTTAAACTCTGCTTGGCCTAATGAGACATCATGATCTATTTTCAAGGCATATGAAGGATTTTTGACATTATTTAAGCATGTGAGATGTTTTAAGAGTATGTAACATAGGTAGATAACACTTGGAAAGAGGCATGAAGGTCAATGTGAAGGCCTAATGTGATTTGTAGGACAACGTATAAAGAGTAAAGAGAAAGATGGTGGCCAAATGAGGTATGAGATTTGGATTTCAAGATAATACTGAGCATGTGAGCATTTTTAGTGGTGTGATAGATTATCATAGGTGTTTTTACCAAGTTTGAGGTCATGGTTTGTAAGTTAAGGCTTCAAAAAGTGTTTTAAGGTCTCCCGAGTACACAAAATGAAGGCATATAAACCCAAAGACTTTCATTTGTTCATTGGCGAGTGTAACCTTTGCATGGGAACCTAATCTATAAAGAAGAGATGGGGATGGGTCTTAGCTAAAATCTCCAAGAATTAGTTTTGGAAATAAGGGGAAATCCTTTAAGAACAATCATTAACACCATAAATAATGTTAACCCTATCTAAAACCCTAACAATGACCCTATGTGAAATATCTTGTTCAAAACATCCAAAAATGATCTCAAATGACTAAAAACCCTATTAGATAATGTAGACAACTCTCCTAGGCACCTCCAAGTGTGATTGGTTTATTAGGAGAATGAGTGGACCCTATAAGAAAGGCCTTATTTCTTAAATATTTGTTGTATCAGTCACATTTAACCAAGTCAAAGTTGATAAATGGATAGAGGACACAGATTTTGACTCATATTTGATGTCCATGGTGGTTTCTAAGTGAGTTATATCCCTCATGTGTACTAAATCAGTCATACAAGCTGACTAGTCACTAACAAGCCTAATGGTATAAATAATGAGAAACCCAGGCATAGGCGATAAGGAGATTAGGGATGTGTTATCATGGATTAACGATGAATTAAAAATTATGGAGACATTTTTCAATACTTGTAATACATGTTCATGTTGGATAGATGTTTTTGAAGTTAGTGAATATGATTAAAATGGTGCTCATAAGATGACCTATCTAGCTTAGTAAGGTTTGTTTATAATGAGGTCATGAGATTGGTCTACAAGACCAATATTTTCATTTGACCATGCAATATTTGTTTATAAGAATGGTATAATGATCACATAGGATGATACAAATGCATCAAGAGTATTTTAAAGTGGTCATACAAATGTTAAAGGTCATTGTCACCATGAATGTGTTTCAAGGCAAACTGGTAGTTCTATGTAAGTAAGTTGCAATGATGAGTTTTAGAATCTATACCATGATTTGAGGTATATAATTCACATGATTTTTTTTGTTTGGAATTTAATGACCTATCCATGCTTTTTATAAGCTTGGAACTCAGTGTAAGAGGTTGAAACATTGAAGTCAAAATAGCTTGTCTGACTAAGTGAGGTCTGAGAGAAAGGTCAACAAATTGATCTACAAGACCAATAGGTGCCCTTAAAGATTATGATCCTTTTATTGGATGTTGTTCTAAGTGTGTTTTAGGATCATGTTCATGCATTATAATCACTTGATTTTGTTTTTTTAGGTGTCAAAATTTCATGTTTCCATGACTGTGTTTTGAGGTTAGTTGGCAGTTCAAACTGAGCTTTTTGTAGAGAAGAATATGATCCTGTATACCCTTAGCTGTGAATTCTAAAGCATATGGTGTAATGTACCCTTCTAGTTAGACATTTTAATTTCAAAATTATTAGCCTATTAGTTTCCCTTGTAGGCTAATATGGTAAGGTTTGAGGGTCCTCTCCGTAGTTACCCAAATGATAGTCAATTTCTTTAGGGAAGTTTCGACATATTCTGGAGGTTTTCTAATGATTTATTAGAATGTTCTATTTTAGAAACCTCATGTTACAAGATGATGTTATATTTGTGCTTTATGATATAATTCATTATTTTATATTAAAGGGCAAATATAATATATTAAAAGGGAAAAATAATAATAAAATATTATGATGTTTCTAGAAGCTTCCCAAATGAAAAGGAGTATAAAGGGAGGTGTGGGCTGCCATTATGAATTATCCTGATTTGATGTTGTCTTTGTTGTGGTATGTTGGTAGAGCCTAGAGTTTCTTCTAGTGAATAAATTTGTCTTTGGGAATGATAACTCCCATTGATATCATAATTGAGGGAGTGAAATATCTCTTGAAGGGTTGCATTTTGGAGGTGATATTTTCAGTCATCTCAATTGGAGCAAAATTTATGGCCATTGGCCAATTTTGGAGAAATCAATTTGGTGAATTTGTGGAGGTTGTATAGCTAACTCCTTCGTGTTGGTTTCTATATAGCTTGGTATTGATTTTTCCTTGGTTAAGAGAGTAGATTGCATTGTAGAGAAAGATGATATAAAAATTAGATATTTACAGTCAAGGAAGGATGCCACTAGGAGGGACATTTTTACTTTTGGGGGTTCCATTTTGCATCAATTCTCTGCTTGGCTTGGTGTGTCCACTTCCTTGGAGCATGGAGATGACATTAGATGCTTGAGGCAGCACATATTTAGTGCATATTATTTTAAATTTGAGATTAGACCAAAATAGGGGTGGCTAGCTTGGAAATTTTGATTTGGCTTGGGAGATCATCCTTTCGCTGGGAAATTACTTGCTCCATATATTCTCAAGGGTGCCTCAATCCCATCAGGGTTCATTGCATACAATCCATCCTTTAGTACAATTTATATTTGCAGTTATAGGTGTACGTCTTTCATACCAGCATACCATATAATTGTAATTCTTGTTTATGCCAAGAATCTTGGCTAGTTTAGTGGAGCATTGTATCAAATCATCAATACAATTAAGAATCATAAGTTTCTGGTCATTTATGGTTATCTTTTGAGCATTTGAATTGAGATAGTAGGCTGCATGCCAATTGTTTGACTAAATGGCTAAGATGTCAATACGGATATGGGTACGAGTATTGGATACGAGGATACGTCAATTTTTTTTTGGTTTGGATACGGCTGGATACGGCCGTACAAAAAATATATATATAAAATAAAAATATAAAAATATAGCCATATAAGAAAAATTAACCACATAATATGCATAGAGGAAACAAAATAACTTCAAATAAGTTATATAACCACAAAACATATACTCTATTTAAAAACATATTTTAAATTTTTAACTTAATAATAAAAATTAAAAAGTTAAAAGAAATAATTAATAAATAAAAATTAAAAAAATAAACTATATAATAAAAATTTAGTTTATAATTTAATAAATTTATAAAATATTAAAACCCTAGGGCCTAGGGAGTTTTAGTTTAGGAATTTAAAAAAAATGAAATTTAAAAATGGAAGAGTGGAAAACCTTATGCCAAGCAGGCAAGGTGGCAGCTGGTGGGGAGCGTGTAGTCATGCAGGCACAGGCACAGTTGCGGGTCATGCGGAGGTAGTCATAGAGGTGCAGAGGGAGGCACAGAGGCAGTCATGGAGGGAGCCGTAAAGGCAGTCACAGAGGCATGGTCACATTAAAAATACATTTAGGGTTTTCATTTTTTTGTTTCATAAAGTGAAAAAAATTAAAATATTTTTTTATTCGGCCGATCCGCAGGGGATACGGCCAAGGTACGGTGTGCCCCCTGTGGATACAGCCGGATATGTCCATAGATGTATCCAGCTATATCTGTAGGGGGAACGCCATACCCTAGCCGTATCCCCCACGGATCAGCCATGTACTGTACCATACTGGCATATCCTCACGCTCCCAGGGCCTGCAAGGGGCGTATCTGATAACGTAGACTAAATGTCCATTAGCTATAAGTGATTAGTTTGCTTTGTGAATTTATCTAATTGCATAGAAAAGAACAAATTTTGCATCTATAAATCAGCATTGTCATTATTAAAACTTATTGAAGCTTTAATCCATCATCATTTAAACAAATCATCAAAACTGTGAGAAAAACTAAAAAGAAGCACTTTGCTTTAAAAATGTATGAAAAAATTACAAGGCAGCAAATTGAGATAATTAAGACCAGATTGGGCAAAGATTATTAAAATGGTATCAGAGCCCTGATCCTACCATCCTGGAGGGTTAAAATATCACATGATAGATCATCATAGGTACTATACCCATAGAAGAGTAGAACAGGAAGGGAATTGGCAAGAAGAAGACCCATTTACAAAGGTACCTTTGGCTAAAATGGGTGATAGAGCAGACATGGGTCCACACAGAGATGAGAGGAGAGACACTGATAGAAATGGTGATAGGGAAGTGAGAGACACTCTGAGAGATTTATGAGTTGGTTAGCAACAAGTAGTTGGGGCCTTACAGTAGTTGGCAAATACTTTGTAGCAGTTGAATTTACCTAGAAGATAGCCTCAGGTCTAGGAAGATGATAGGAGTGTAGTTGGGCCCTGAAGAGTGCAGAGGGCACCCTCTCACACTATAGATAAGCCTACTCATCCCACATTCTTGAGAAATGAACCAGCTGAGGAGGATATTGAAGAGGTTGAGAATCCAACCTATGCTGATGCATACATGGCTGCCTATGATGAATGGCAATAATTGACACCTGAAGCACAAGGGCTTATGCATTTTGATCAATTTATATAATCAAGGATGGATTACTATAAGTTTCAATAGGAGAGAAGACTTAGGAATCAAAATAAGGAACTCTAGCACGCTACTAATAAGCTTACAATACCCATATTTGATGGCAGTGACAAGACTATGGCACAATCATGGATTCATAAGTTGGATACCTTATTGGCTCTTTGACCCATGATAGAAGAGGAAGCTATCACATATGCCACTTTGCATCTAGAGGGAGAAGCACACGAATGGTGGTATCATGGACTAGTTATATTGCAACACAGTCAGATCACATCTTACCAGGAGTTTATGGATAGACTGATTGAACATTTTGATAGTAAGGATCCAAAATCATACTTTAGGGATTTGGCACAACTCAAGAAAGTTGGTAGTTTTGAAATCTATATTGGAGATTTCCAGAAACTATCAGTAATGGTGCCCAACATCTCAGAGAGATGATTGGTGGTGTTATTCATTGAGGGGTTATTGGAGCCTATGCGAGGATGGATTAAAGCATTTGATCCTCCCACACTTTAGGAGGCAATGAAGAAGGCTAGGAGCATGGAACTTGCAGCCACACAAAGCAAGTACTCATCAAAGGGATCTTCATATCAAGACAATAAATCTTTTTATAGAAAGAACAAACTAGATTTTAAGGGCAAATCATCAGCACCTCTAGATAGGGATAAAATTAATGATTTGTGCAAAAAGAAGTTATGTTTCTACTGTAAGGGGCCCTATGATGCAAACCATGATTATACCTTAAGACCTAAAGCAAAAGCTAATAGAGTGATATGGGCATATTATGAGGACTTTGAGTCAGAGAAATCAGATCAGCAATCTAATCTTGAGGATTTAGGTACAAAGCATGAGAAAGATAAGAATAAAAAACAAGGAGAGCATGAAGGGGAAATGAGGCAACGTGATGTGCACATCACTAACATCTAGCAGGAGGGATCATTTAGAATCTATGGAGTTCTAGCAGGGAAAAAGATTATCACTCTTCTTGACATAAGGGCCACTCATAATTTTATTGATGCCTGATTGGTTGAGAGGCATGGAATTAGGATAGAGGAATTTGAGGGAATAAGAGTTAAGGTGGCAAATGGTTATACCCTCAAGTGCGAAAGGAGGATATCAGATTTGCCTATGCATTTGAATAACTATGAGTTTAAGACTAAATTTTATGTGGTGAATATGCGTGATACAGATATGGTACTTGGCATGAGATGGTTACATGACATAGGGAAATTTACCCTGGATCTCAGAGAGATGGAAATGACATTCCAAGTAGATGGAAAAACTCATGTCCTCAAGGCTTTTCGTGATTCTAGTTTCAGGATGATTTCTTTTAGGAGGATGGAGAGACTTATGAGGCATGACATGGTTGAGTGGGTAGCTGAGTGTGTTTTGATGCTTTCATAGGGTGAGCAGCAGAAGCCAATTTACCATCCAGACATTCAAGAGTTAATAATTAAGCACACTCAGGTATTCAGTGATATTCCACCAAGAAGACCACCAGACAGAGGGATTGAGCATATCATTAAGTTGGAGGGGGGTGTTAAGCCCATGATGGTCACCCCATATAAACACCCCAAGAGGCTAAAAGATGAAATAGAGAAAACTATTAAGGAGTTTCTGGCCATGGGACACATTAGACCAAGTAAGTCACCTTTTGCATCATCAGTAGTCTTGGTCAAGAAAAAGGATGCTACATTCCAGATGTGTATTGATTATAGGCTCCTGAATAAAAGAAAAATCAAGAACCGTTACCCCATCCCTAGAATTGATGAGTTGATAGATGAGTTACATGGTGCCTGCTACTTCTCCAAAATTGGCATGAGGTCAGGGTAACATCATATTTGTGTCAAGGAGCAGGACATAGAGAAGATGGCTTTTGGGTGCCATTATGGACATTTTGAGTTTGTGGTTATACCATTTGGCCTAACCAATGCTCTGGTGACATTTTAGTATATGATGAATAGGGTCTTCCATTCATAATTAAGGAGGTATGTGTTGGTATTCCTTGAAGATATCTTGGTATATAGCAGAACATGGGAGCAACACATTGCACATCTTGATGCAGTTTTGGGTATTCATGGAGGTGAATCCTTGTATGCCAAGGAATCCAAGTTTGGCTTGGGAATGATAAAATTATTGTATTTTGGGCACATTATTAATACTAAGGGGGTACGTATGGACCCAAAGAAGATCAAGGTGATTGTTGAATGGCCTACTCTAGAGAACCTTACTCAACTTAGAGTATTTTTGGGATTGTGTGGTTTCTACCATAGGTTTTTTAATGGATATTCATGACATGAGGCACCACTAACTAATTTGATGAATAAAGGGGAATTTGTTTGGACTCCTAAGGCACAAGATTGTTTTGAGATGTTTAAACTAATTATGACTTCTTGCCCAGTTCTTGTATTGCTAAATTTCTCCAAACCTTTTGAGTTACAGTGTGATGCATCAGGTAAGGGGATAGGTGCAGTCCTTATGCAGGACAAACATCTAATTGATTTTGAGAGTCAAAAGATTTGTGGTCTAGAGAGAGGGTAAAACATATATGACAAGGAGATGTTGTCCACCATGCATGTATTGGCCAAATTTAGGTAGTATTTGGTAGGCATCAAGTTTGTGGTGAAAATAGACCATAACAGTTTGAGGCATTTCCTTGGATAGAGAGATCTTAATGATCAGCAATAGAAATAGGTCAGCAAGCTGCAATCATATGATTTTGACATTTCCTTTGTTAAGGGGACATAAAATGTGGTTTTTGATGCTTTATTTTGACATCCACACTTGAGTTCTATGACTGGGATAGCAGATGATTGGTGACACTTGATTGTAGCAGAGTATGCCAAGGACAGTTGGGCTACATGTATTATTGAGGGGTCAGTATAGGATACCAGATATATAGTTGTAAATGATTTAATCATTTAAAAATTAAGGATTTATTTGACCCCATGATTAGAGATGAAGAACATTATTTCGAGGACCTTTCTTGATACACCCATGGCAGGTCATCCCAGGTATTTAAAGACTTACAAATAGATTCAGGAGAGGTTCACTTGGAAGGGCCTCAAATCAGATGTTCTACGATATGTTAGAGAGTGTCCTATTTATCAGCAAAATAAATAGGAACACATATATCCAGTAGGTTTACTCAGCCACTTCTAATTCCTGATAGGAAATGGGAATGCTTATCTATGGATTTCATTACTAGATTACCCAGAGCCCAGGGACAGGATTGCATATATGTGGTTATGGATAGTTTGACTAAATATGCTCACTTCCTTTTGATCTTAGCTAATTACTCAGCTATGCAGGTGGCAGAATTATTCTTCCATGAGGTATTTAGGTTGCATGGGTTACCTCAGAGCATAGTTAGTGATAGAGACAACTAGTTTATGAATCATTTTTAGTAGGAGTTATTCAAGTTGTGTGGGATAGAACTCACTTCAATTACTAGTTACCATCCATAGACCGATGGACAGATGGAGATTGTGAATAAATGGGCAGAAGGCTACCTCAGGAACTACATAGCAGGGTAGTAGAAGGGTTGGGTTAAGTGGTTATATTTATATGAGTATTGTTACAATACCACTTACCATCTCTCCATTCAAGTGACACCATTCATGGCATTGTATGGGTATGATGCACCGAGCTTTCTAGTTTTGTTATTTGGAGATAGCTGAGTGCCCAGTGCTAGTGATCTATTGCAGGAGAACCAAGATATTATGAGAGCATTGCAAGAAAACATACAAAAGGATCAAAACCAACAAAAGTAGTATGTAGATCAGAAGTGAGTTGAATGCTCATTTGAGGTGGGTGATATGGTGTATTTAATGCTACAGCCACATAGACAATCTTCTCTTGAGAAAAGTGGCATTGAGAAGCTTAAGCCATGATACTATGGGCCATTTAGGATTATCAAGAGAGTGGGTGAGGTGGCTTATGAGTTGGAGTTATCAGCCAATAGTAGAGTACACAATGTCTTCCATGTGTCACGCCTCAAGAAGGTGTTAGGACATTATGTGGTTCCTTCCATGACTTTGCCACCCTGGATGATGAGGGGAAATTGATACTAGTTCCTGAGGCCATCTTGGATGTTCAAGAGAGGACTTTGCAGACATGGGTCATCTAGGAATACTTAATTAAATGGAGGGACTTACCAATTAAGGATGCTACTTGGGAGAATGAGGAGATTCTACAACATCTAGATTTGAGATTGCTTATGAACAAGCAATTTTAGGAGGGGCAGACTATAATATCCCCTTCTAGTTAGACATTATACTTTCAACATGATTAGCCTATCAGTGGCCCTCATAGGCTAATACGGCAAGGTTTGAGGGTCGTCTCCACAATTACCCAAATGGCAATCAGTTTCTTTAAGGAAGTTTCGACATAGTCTGGAGGTTTTCTAATGATTTATTAGAATGTTCTATTTTTAGAAACCTCATGTTACAAGATGATGTTATATTTGTGCTTTATGATATAATTCATTATTTTATATTAAAGTGTAAATATAATATATTAAAAGGTAATAATAATAATAATAAAATATTATGATGTTTCTAAAATCTTCCCAAATGAAAGAGTATAAAGGGAGGTGTGGGCTACCATTATGAATTATCTTGATTTGATGTTGTCTTTGTTGTGGTATGCTGGTGGAGCTTAGAGTTTCCTAAAGTGAATCAATTTGTCTTTGGGAATGAAAACTCCCATTGATATCATAATTGAGGGAGTGAAATATCTCTTGAAGGGTTGCATTTTGGAGGTGATATTTTCAGTCATCTCAATTGGAGCAAAATTTATGGCCATTAGCCAATTTTGGAGAAATCAATTTGGTGAATTTGTGGAGGTTGTATAGCTAACTCCTTCATGTTGGTTTCTATATAGCTTGGTATTGATTTTTCCTTGGTTAAGAGAGTAGATTGCATTGTAGAGAAAGATGATATAAAAATTAGATATTTATAGTCAAGGAAGGATGCCATTAGGAGGGACATTTTTACTTTTGTGGGTTCCATTTTGCATCAATTCTCTGGTTGACTTGGTGTGTCCACTTCCTTGGAGCATGGAGATGACATTAGATGCTTGAGGCAGCACATATTTAGTGCATATTATTTTTAATTTGAGATCAGACCAAAATAGGGGTGGCTGGCTTGGAAATTTTGATTTGGCTTGGGAGATCATCCTTTTACTAGGAAATTGCTTGCTCCTTCATCTATTCTCAAGGGTGCCTCAATCCCACTAGGGTTCATTGCATACAATCCATCCTTCAGTATAGTTTATATTTATAGCTATAAGTGTATGTCCTTCATACCAACATACCATATAATTTTAATTCTTGTTTATGCCAAGAGTCTTGGCTAGTTTAGTGGAGCATTGTATCAAATCATCAATACAATTAAGAATCACAAGTTGTTGGTCATTTATGGTTATCTTTTGAGCATTTGAATTGAGATAGTAGGTTTTATGCCAACTTTTGAATAAAAGTCCATTGGTTTTAAGTGATTAATTTGCTTTGTGAATTCATCTAATTGCATAGAAAAGAACAAAACCTGCATCTAGAACTCAGCATTGCCATTCTTAAAACTTCTTGAAGCTTTAATCTAGCAAGAAACACTTTGCTTACAAAGTGTTTGAAAAAATTACAAGGCAACAGATTGAGATAATTAAGATCAGATTAGGCAAGGATTGTTACATATGGTGATGACCATGAGGTTATGTAGATTTTGTATATGTGATTTTTTTCCATGGTTGTTTGTCAAAATTGTGTTTATACTTCAGTTGTTGAAGGTGGACTTTTTGGGTATGCACAGGCCTTATTATGAATAGTACTAATGGCATGCTTCAAGTGGTAATTAGATCTAAAAAGTGTTATGGAACCTAGATGATATTATAAAGGGTATATCTGTGTATCATATGATATGTTCCTTCCATGTGAGTTATTTAAATGTGTTCAAAGGAAGGCAAAGTGAAACATGCTCTAAAGTAGACCTAATGGGATTAGGTTTACATGAGACTTAAAGATGAAATAAGGCCTAATTGAGGTATGTCAGACTTAACATTTGATTCATGTCTATGAGATGTAATAAGATATATTCCATGAATGACCTAAGAGGATAAGGGTGTTTGGTTGACCAAATGGATATGAACAAAGGCCTTATATAAATACAATGTAGTTTTAAGCCTATTTGTGTTTGTTGAGTATAAGTGAATGGAATAGAACATTGGTAAGAATAAGGTATTTTAGACCACCATAGGAGTTTATAGTAACTATGATGAAATATTGATAGAGATTATGTGCATGAAAGTAAAAGTTGTATGACCTAATCAAGTCAAGAAAAGGATAAGTAAAATGAAGAAGCCTAGAAGGCAGTTTGAGAGGGATAAAATAGAAAGAATAGATGAAGAAAGAGATCATCATTTATTAAATGAAAAATAAAGTGTTTTAAATGTGATCAAGGGTTTTATGTGGTTGAGTTGGTGCTAAGTCATCAAGGGGTTTGGTGCCTCATTGTAAGTGGGTGCATGTTAAAGCCTAGCTGAGTTGGTGCTGATCTAGTTGGGGTTGGTGTTCTATGTGAAGTGGGGCTTCAATAAATTTGATGTTTATCTTATAAGATTGTATTCCATTTGTATATGTAAGTGGGGTTTCTTTCCCTTGAGGGTTTTCCACATATATGATGTGTTCTTATGTTTTATGCTTATGTGGATAAGTGTCTATACTTGCAATAGGTATATTCATGGTTGAATGTTTCATGATAACTTAAATAATATTGTTAAGAAAGTGTTTAAATACTGATTCACCCCCCTCATTAATTTTGATTTCAACATTTGTTATCAGAGCCTAGTCCTTTGAAGTAGGTTTAAAAGGCTAAAGGAGATCCTAGAAGCAAGGATGGCTAGTCAACAAGCTCAAGGTGGTTTCTCTACTAGTAAGGATCCATTATTCAATGGATCTAACTATGCCTTTTGTAATTTTAGAATGAATATATATTTGAAGTGTCAAGGTCAAGAAATTTGGTAGTTAGTTGTGGATGGTTATAGTGCTCCTATTCCACTAATTGATGCAGTAGGTAAGAAGGCTAGTGAAATCAACTCCAAGGCAATGAATGTCATTATTTGTGGCCTATCCAAATCAAATCTTATGAAGGTGATGTATTATATATCAGCTAAAGAGATATGAGAAAAAATGAATACTATCTATGAATGATGCACCAAGGTGAAGAGGCCAAGTTATAGACCCATCTGAGACATTTTGAAAGTTTGAAGATGAATGAAGATGAAACAATTGCATCTTACCTATTGAAGATTGATGAAGTTGTCAATGCCATTAGAGGATTAGAAGAAGGGAAAGAGTCTATTATTGTTTAAAAAGTTTTGAGATCACTAACTCTTATGTTTTATTCTAAGGTGTCTATAGTAGAAGAGAAGCAAGATTTGAACAAGCTTGAAATGGATGGGCTTCATGGCATTTTGACTGCCTATGAGATGTGAACAAATGAAGGCATCCCAAGAAAGAAGAAACATTCAAAGCTAAGATGAAGTAAAAAACCAAGAAGGTCAAGGATGAGGAATGTTTAGATGTTGATGATGATGATCAACTTATAGCCATGTTTATAATTAAATTAAGGTTTGTCTCCAGTAAGTACAAGGGAAAGTTGCCTTACAAATGTTTCAACTATCATAAAATTGGTCACTTTGTATCTAAGTGTCCTAACAAGGATAAGGCTTATCATGATGAAGAACATGATGAACATCATGGAGATGATATGAAGGTCTATAATCCTAAAAAGAATAATAAATATTTTAAAAAGAATGAAGGTAGGAAAGGGTCATTGAAGAATAAGAGAAGTTTTTACATCAAAGAAGATAATAACTCATTTGATGTAAGTGACTACAGTACATATAATAGTGATGATGAAAATAATGAACCTAAACATAACAATAATGAAACCTTATTCATGGCCATATAATCAAACCATGAGGGTTGATCAAATGGAAAAGACCTTATGGTTGATATAGAAATAGATGATTAAAAAGTTGAAGTGAATCTTGAGGTAGAATTTATAAGTGCCTTAGAAGAGTTGAAATTCCAAAAGAAAAAGAATCACAAACTAAGATCATTAGTTAAGGAATATGAGGAGTATATTGGATTTTTTGAAGAGAGATTGAGTAACACTTCCAAGGAGTATGATGAGACCATCAATCAATTTGAAGCACAGATGGAGATAGTCAATAAAAGCCTAAAGGATAAAGAGGAAGAATACACCATGTATAAAACTGAAGTTAAATCCTTAAAAGTTGAGTTGGATCAAGCATATAATAAGGTGAAGACCTTTGTAAAGATTAAAAAAAGGATTGAGGTTCTAGATGACATCTTGAATAGTCAAAAGTCTGCAAGTGATAAGACAAGTCTTGGTTTCAAGGAAGATCAAAAAGAGGCATCTCAAGTCAAGGAGAAGGCTATTGAAGACAAGAAGGGCAAAATGAAAAGACCTATCAAATAGCGTAATTCTATGAGGTATGCTAGTTCATTCAATGGTTATTTTTTTGTATATAGTCAATTTGGTTATAGAGTAAGATAGTATAGAAGACCCTCCAAGAATGAGTACTCATGGGAGTATGGAAGGAGTAATAGCTCACATCAATAAAATGGTATGTATAAGGTGGTTTGTTATAGTTGTCATAATATAGGACACATTTAAATATTATATCCTAATAGAGTTATAAGGTCATCAAGTCAAAAAAGGAGGTTTAAAGCCCCTAAAGTGCAAGAAAGAAGGCAAATGAATGTATAGAAACAAAAGATAGTAAAGGTTAGTCATGATCAGTCTACAACCTCAAATTGAATGTTTGTTATTGTAGATCATACTTTAGAAAATAAATCAAGCCAAGAATGTCTATTTTTAGCTCATATGGATCAAATGGTTGATGAAGAGGTCAATCCTATAGTGTTAATCAAGCCTAAAAGGATACTGAAGGATATTTAGTCTTGTGAGAGCATGGAGATTTGAGAATCTCCTAAATTTATGTTATTTTAGTGCTCTATGGAAAGAAGTAACTCCATTGTGATTTATGGATAGACTATTTAGTCATCAGAAGCATGATGGATGTTTGGTTTGAGGGGGAGATATTCAGGTTGTTCATAAGCTCTAAGAGCAGTTGATGACAAGAATACAGTGATCAAAGATTTGTGTCATAACAGTCATGACAAGAACAAGGTGAGTAGTCTTGAGTTTTGAGTTCATTTGAGGGAGGTATACATGAAGCATATTTTTTTAATGTTTCATATTCTATGTGTTGAGATCCTATTACAAAAAGGTGTGGTTCTAAATGATAGTTTGTGTAAGACCCTTTGTCATTAATCTTAGAGGAGGAGAAAAGTTTAAGAAGGGAGATTGCCCAAATTGGGGAGATGTGAGTGATCAAATTGAAAGATGTTTTTCCATCAATGACAAAGGGGGATTTTGTTGAGAAGTGTTGTCACTTATGTCAAGGTTGATGTTATTGATGTCAAACTACATTTGGTAAAGATGAATGGTGAGTGGTCTGTGACATATGTGCCATGTGAAAATAAAGAATTTAAAGGTAACCTAATGATTATTTTTAGATTAATGTCAAGGTTTAAGTCAAGTAAATCATGTTTGAGTACTATTTCCTGATTACAATGTACTTGAGAAGCCTAGTCATAAAACTAGTCATAGTATGAAGAGACCTTGTGAGAAGGTATGAGCTTGGTGGCTTGGTGAAATGAGAGAACATAGTTATTAATGGATGTATAAGGTTAATTGATAAATTTATATAAGGCATTGGATCCCTCATGTGAGTCTTAGGGTGAGTCTAGAAGGGTAGGACCTATAGACCTAGAATGCAATTAGACCACTTCTAGACTTTTCTTGGCCTAATCAAACATCATGATCTATTATCAAGACATATGAAGGATTTTTGAATTTTTTTGAACATGTGAGATGTTGTGAGAGCATGTTAGAGAGGTGGAAATCACATGGAAAGAGGCATGAAGGTCAATTTCAAGGCCTAATGTGATTTGCAGGATAAGGTCTAGAGAGAAAAGAGAAAGATGGTAGCCAAATATGGCATGAGATTCAAATTTCAAGATAATAATGAGCATGTGAGAATTTTTAGTGGTGTGATAGATTATCTCAAGTGTGTTTACCAAGTTTGAGGTCATGGTTTGTGAGTTAAGGCTTGAAAACTATTTTAAGGTCTCTCGAGTACATAAAATGAAGGCATGCAAACCCGAGGACTTTAAATTGTTAATTGGAATGTGTATTATCTGCATGAGAACCTGAGATATTAAGGAGAGATGGGGAAAGGTCCTAGATAATATATCCAAGCATTATTTTTGAAAATAAGGGGCAATCTTTTATGAATAATTGTTAACACCAAAAATGGTTTTAACCCTCTCTAAAACCCTAACAATGACTCGATGTGAAAGATATTGTTCAAAATAACCCTAGATGGTCTCAAATGACTATAAAAATTATTGGATCATGTATTCAACTCTACCAAACACCTCTAGGTGTGATTGGTCTGTCAGGTGAATGAGTGGACCCTCCAAGAAAAGCTTTATTTCTCAGAGATTTATTGTAACATTTAGAATTGACCAAGTCAATGTTGATAAATGGATGGAGGATAAATATTTTGAATTATATTTGATTTAAATGGTGGTTTTTAAGTAGGTTATATTCCTTAGGTGTGCTAAACTAGTCATACAAGTTGACCAATTGCTAATAGGCCTAATGGTGTAAATAGTGAGAAACCTAGGTAAAAATAAGAAGGTGATTAAGGATGTGTTCTTATGGATTAGGGATGAATATAAATGAATGGATAAATTTTTATATAACTTCAATAAATTTTCATGTTGAATATAAGTTTTATAGGTCAATGGATATAATGAAAATATTTCTCATAAGTTGACCTGTCTAGCTCAGTAAAGTCTATGTATAGTGAGATCATGATATTGGTTTGCAAGACCAATATTTCCATTTGACCATGTTATATTTATTTATAATAATTGTATAAAGATAAAATAGGATCATCCAAATGAATTAGGAGTCTTTGAAAGTGGCCATATAGATGTTGAAGGTCATTGTAACCATGACTATGTTTCAAGGCAAACTGGCAGTTCTATGTAAGCAAGTTATTATGATGAGTTTGCGACTCTATACCATGATTTGATGTATATAATTCACACGATGTTTTTTTTTTGGAATTAAATGACATATCCATTCTTTTCATAATCTTGGAGGTTAGTGGAAGAGGTTGAAACATTGAATCCAAAATGGCTTGTCTAGCTGAGTGAAGTCTGAGAGAGAGAAAGTCAATAAATTGGTCTGAAAAACCAATAGGTGACCTTAGATATTATTATAATTTTGTTATAGGTTATTATAAGTATATTTTAGGATCAGGTTAATTCATTTTAATCCCTTTATTGTGTTATTTTAGGTGTCATAAGTTCAAGTTTCCATGACTGTGTTTTGAAGCTAATTGGTAGTTCAGAGTGAACTTTTTGCATAGAAGAATTTGAGCTTATATACCTTGAGTTGTAAAGTATAAATCATGTGGTGATTACATTTAGATAATTTATCTTCTTTATATGTGATTTTTTTCCATGGTTATTTTTCAAAATTGTGTTTATGCTTCAGTTGTTCAAGATAGACTTTTTGGGTATGCATAGGCCTAATTGTGAACAATACTAATGGCATCCTTCAAGTGGTAGTTGGATATAAAAAGTGTTATGGAGCCTATATGAGACTATAAAGGGTATATATAAGTTGAATATTATTTCTTCCTACCATTTTATGTGTTTTATTGTGGTATAAAGAAGGCAAATCAAAACATGTCCTAAGTAGACCTAATGGGATTAGGTCTCCATGAGACCTAAAGATGAAATAAGGCCTAATTGAGGTATGCCATACCTAAATAGAATTAAATAATGTTTTATTAATGTATATCATATGTCCTAAGATCTATTCCATATCCGATCAAGAGGATAAGGGTGTTTGGCTGACCACGATGGGTATGGAGAAGAGACTTGTATAAATATAAGGTAATTTTAGGCCTACCTGTGTGGGTTGAATATAAGCGAATAAAATAGAAAATTCATAAGTATAATAAGGTATTATAGACCATAAAAGGAGTGTAAAGTAATTGTGAAAGATATGAAGAAAATTAAAGCCAATATTATCTTGCATGAGCTTGTTAAAATCATTGAGTAACGTGATTTTTTACTAAAATTATTAACTAAGAAATCAGATAAACTTAAAGTCAAATCATAAAAAGTAAATGTGTTAATGTATAAAAGTAAGGCTAATGTTCTAAAATTTCTATTAAATGTTAGAATCTTTGGTAATAATGTGCATAATTATTTAGTTAATTTTGGGGCATCTGCTAACATAATGTCTACAGGTATTTGTGAAAATTTGGGACTAAGTTCAATCAAGTCTAATAGAGTTATTATCCACTTGGATAAGTCAAAGTTCAAGGTGGTAGGAGAATTGTTAAATGTTCATATGCAACTAGTTCATGAATCTTGGATTCAATAGTTCATCAACATTGAAATTGTAAAAATCCCAGAAGCATATGGGATGTTGTTAAGTAGAAACTAGATGAAATCATTGAATGGATTTATGTCCACAAACTATTCACATTTTTAGATGCCTTAAAGGGGTGTGCCTAATCAAATACAAATTGAATGAGAAATGAAGATGAAATTCATGATAATGGAGTATAATTCTAAGAATGAAAAGGTAAATTTCTAGTCCACCAACTTAGGCATATATGCTCTTGATACTACTAATTCGAATGAGAGTAGCCTAGTATCCAAAGATGAAGGATTTTAGATGATATACTGCAATGGTTCAATATCTAATCATGGTTCAAGGGTGGGTATTGTATTGACAAACATGGTTGGTAACCAATATTTTACATCTTATAGACTTTAATTTCCATGCACCAATAATCTTGCAGGATATGAGGACCTGATTCTAGGAGTCCATATCGCCATCAATCATAAGGTAAGGAAATTATTTATATATGGTGATTCATAATTAATCATCAAATAGGTACATAGTCAATACCAATGTAATCTTTCTTATATGAAGAAATATAAATTTAGAGCAATGGATTTGATCAAGAGTTTTGAAGTATTTAACATAGTCTCTATACCCAAGGATCAAAATTGGTTGGCAGTGTGTTGACTTCTATAGTAATGAACCTAATCCCATCTGAGACCCTCAAATTATAGAAATTTAATGTTGAAATTATATCATTCCATTTTATACTAGATAACATCAATCACTTCTAGGTGTTTGATGATGATAACTAAATCATGAATAGTTTTGGAGTCTTTGAGTCATATGTAATTGATGAAAAAGAAGAAGAGTTTGCAAAGGAGGTTGAGAATGAGGAAGATGGTAAAATCAAAATTAAGAAGAATAGAATTCCATAAAGGCATGGTCTCTATAGAAAGGATATTCAATCAAGATAAGTCAACCAACATTACCAAGGTGCCCAAAGTAATTGGCAAGGATTACAAAAAAATTAATCTGGTTTCATTGAGTAAGCCCCATAACATCAACATCAAGCTGGCCTATACCAAAGAGGAGTTAACTTAAGATACTAAAATACTATCCAGATGCAAAGTTGTCTTTTCATGGTCTTACAAAGATCTCAAAGTCTCCAACACCTACATCATCACTCATACGATCCCTTTAAAGGAAGCATGCAAACCTTTCAGGTAAATGCAGATACATATAAATCTAGTTCTAGATCCTTTCATTTATAAGGAAGTGAAGAAGTTACTAGATGCAAGAATTTTATTCTCAATCAGACACTCCACATGGGTGGCCAACTTGGTCCCAGTTAGGAAGAAAATGGTGAAATTAGACTCTACATAGAATTTCACAACCTCAATAGATCTTCTGAAAAGGATAACTACTAGTTTCCTTCTTCAGATTAGGTAATTGAAATGGTTAGCAACTCTCAAATGATTTATTTATTATATGGATTCTCTGGCTACAAGTAGGTGTTGGTCATCAAAGAAGACATGATGAAGACTACCTTCACAACCAAGTGGGGGATGTTTGCATATAGAAGGATGCCTTTCAAACTTATCAACACTGAGCCACTTTTCAATGTGTAATGGATCATGCATTCCAAGGAATAATTAGTAAGTGCATTATTATTTACATGGATGACTTCATTTTTTTATCTAAAAATAGGAAAGATCACATGATGCACCTTCAACAAGTTCTGGAGAAATGTAGGACCTTTGGTATCTCTCTAAATCGTAAAAAAGAGTGTCTTTTGTATAGCCAAAGGTAAGCTATTGGGACACATAATCATGAAGGATGATATGGATATTTACCCTAAAAAAATTAATGTTATTTGTAAGGTTATTTCTCATAATAGTAGAAAAGAGTTAAAATAATTTTTTGAGAAAATTAACTTCTTACGTAAACTCATTTTAGGTTTTATCAAACTTGTCAGGACCTAGAATGCCATGTTGAAAAAGGATGTAAATTTTGATTGGATATTCGAGGCTAAGAAGTCTTTCTAGGAAATCAAGGAAGACATAGTATATGCACCTGTATTAATTATCCAAAAATTTGGTAAAGATTTATACCTTTATTTTTTTGCTTTTGATCACACGATTGTTGTTATCTTAATGCAAAAGGTAGATGACAAAGAACATCCAATCACTTTCATGAGTATAAACCTAAAGGATGTTGAATTGAGATATCCACTCTTGGACAAGCAAGTGTATGCCTTGGTAAAGGCCATAAAGAAGTTTAGACATTACATCCTTAGAAATAAAACTCTTGCCATTGTACCTTACCCTATCATTAAGTTTATGCTTAGCCATAATGAGTTAGGAAAAAGGCAAGGAAAATGGATGACCAAGCTCTAGGAATATGACATAGAGATCAAGTTGATTAAGATGGTACAAGGCCAAGCTTTAATTCAATTGGTTAGTAATGCTAACCCTCAGATTTATGTTTTTTAGTTAGAAGTAGACTAGGTCTCAAATGAATACTGGTACAAGGACATTGTCTACTACTTATTGAATGGAACTTGTCCCCAAGAGTTGAAAAGAGAAATAAAGGAGAGCACTCAGACTCAAAAAGCTCACACTTCATGATCAAAAGAGGAGTGATTTATATAAAAAACTATGAAGGGATCCACTTGAGATGTGTCTCCATAAATGAAACCATAAGCATACTCAACAACTTCCATGATAAATTGGGAAGAAAACATCCTTTAGGCAAAACCACTACCCACAAAATACTCAGTACAAGCTATTACTAGCCTACAATAGTCAAAGATGCATATACTCATGTTCGAGTGTTAAATCAATGTCAAGTGTTTGACAATAGAGAAGTAAGGGTAGTCATGCCTTTGGATCTAATGATTGAAACAAGGCCATTTGCACAATGGGGATTAGAATTCATTAGAATCATCAATCCTAACTATTTGATAGGCCACAAATTCATGATAACATCCATTGACTATTACACTAGGTGAATCAAAGAAATTACAATCAAGAATTTTAGGGCAATTGATGTCATCAAATTATAGGATGAAAATATTACAAATAGATTCAAGACCCCCTTGTCCCTAGTATATGATAATGGCCCAGCTTTCCAATCTGTAGAATTCATAGTGTAGACCTACGAAAATAAGATCATTGTCAAGTTTTCCTGAAACCATTATCCTTAAGGAAATGGTATTATAAAATCAAATAAAAATAACTTGATGAATGCAATAAAGAAATCAACAGATAATAAGCCAAGGGAGTGGTAGTCATTATTGAAATATGCTCTCTGGGCAAATCAAACTAGATATAAGCAAGGTTTGAAATCATCTCTATTTTTAATAGTGTATGGGAAATAACCAATATTTCCCATCACATTGCAACTACCTACTTATGAGTTCATCATTGAATATATGAATGATGACAAAAGAATTCAGTCAATAATATTGAATATCATCCAGATGGAAGATCCTAGAGATGAATCCCTCAAAAAATTTAGTAAACACCAAGATATATTCAAAAGGTGGTTTGGCAAAAGGGATAAAATCAAAACATTCTGAATCTCAGATTTGGTCCTTTTGTGGGAGAAATCCCATGAGAAAAAAGGCTAGCATGACAAATTCACACCCCTTTGGATTAGGTTGTATCAAATTACATAGATATTGGTTGATAATGCATTCAGATTGAATGACTTACAAGTAAATGCCTTAACTATGCCAGTGAATGGACTGTACTTGAAGCATTACTTCTCATCTACCCCTTGCACCTCTATCAAAGGATTGTGATTTGGTTTAGTTTAGTAGGTAGGGGTAGATTAGTTTCCTTTTTGTTTTGATTTCTTTTTGTGTGTTTTCTTTCAGTTCTTTTCTTTCCTTAGTTTAGTTGTTGTGTCTCATAGCTTAGCAATAAGCCCTTTAGTCAAGGTCCCGAGTTTCTCTTGAATTTGTCCCAAGATCTAAAATCTAGAGAGTTGAATTGTAGGACCTATGTACATCCCAATCTCTAGTTGTCCAAAGTAAGAGACTACACTATGTTTTGGTTTAGAATATTAGAAGCATCTAATTTTAAAGTTGTCATATCTTAGAATATGTGTTTGTATTATGATTATAATCTAGTTCTAACAAGTGTGCATTTGACTGAATAAAGGTCTTAAAATTAAAAAATTATATACATATTAGTACTTAATCTCACATCATAAGATTTCCTGGGTAGAAATTAGTTACTGAAAGTGAGTGGTCCTTGAGCATTCTTTCTTTTATATAGGAACCCAATTTCAACTCAACCTCAATTGACACATGATAGTGTTTCATGCACTAGTCACTCATCCAAATAAGGTTTCAAACTTCTCGCATGCCTTTAGCCTTTAGAAAATTGAGTGGCCTCATGATCTAATCACATCATGCCAATTGGCACTCAATCATGACATTTCAAATTCACAAAGAAGAAGATACAAAGTCTTGTAACCCAGTGACCCAATGGAAGTCTACCACTTTGTACACATTCATGGCATTTCAAGTTCAAGAAGGAATTACAAGGTTCTCAACCCCATGACCGGATGGATCCTATGAAAAATTTGGGTCATTCACCTAAAGAAATACTCTACCAATGGATTCACATGACTAAGGACCCCTTTTTGTGACTTGAAATATTTTAGATTCATGTTAATCTATGACAAATATTAACAAGGTGTTTTTCAAATATTTCATTAATGTCTAATTCATTGAATTTTCCAATGATCTAATTCATTTAAAAAGTGCTCTTGTGAGGGGTTACATTTAAATACCCAAGGTATGATATTTATAACCCAATCAAAGTAGTTTAATTAATGTTTTTGAATCATGGTATCACTTTATCTATGCCAAAATTCATACTCGATACTATGACATACCTTGATTTTAAGTTTTAGACTATAACCCAAGTTGGATCTGTACTCAAAGTTAACAAATTTAGACTTGTCCCTTCTTGTTCATCTCATGGTTTGTTAAATTTTGTATTCTTTCCTTTATGTAAGAAATTGATTCCAACTCAACCTCAAATGACACATGACAGTGTTAAATGCACTAGTCACTTAGCCATTAAGGTTTCAAACTCATTGCATGACTTTAACCTTTGGAAGACCAAGTGACCTCATGATCTAATCATAACATGCCACATGACACTCATTCATGGCATTCCAAATTCACAAAGAAGAAGCTATAAAGTATCGTAACCCCCTGACCCAATAGAAGTCTAATACTTTGAACTCATTCATGGAATTTAAATTTTAATAAGGAATTACATGGTTCATGACACCATGACCCAATGGAAAATTTTTACTTTTCTTTCAATTATTATATTTTAGCTTAAGAAGTTACAATCCAATAAGAGCATGCCACCTGACACTCAGTTATGACCTTTTAAAACCTCAGTTACTTTCCAAAGCCTATGATATAAAAATCCAATCTCAACATGCCACTTGGCACTTGGTCACATTCTTTCAACCCTAGAGGTAGGGTGTAATTTTTCAACATATCAATACTATGAATGCATGATAAGATGACACCTAGCAACTAGTCACTAAATCTTGGATAGCTAGATGCTACATGGAAGTCACCTTACAGTTTAAAAAAAATGAGCTGAGAACATGTGGTCCCCTATCTCATTGTAATAATACAATAAAAAGAAACCATGAAGCCTAACAAAGAGTGATTGAATCAAAATACAACACTTGGTAAAGTGTTGTGGTATTCGGGTCCATTGAAAGTTTCATGTGACCAAGCCATGTAATAATGCAAACCAATGAGAGCTTGGCACATGGAAAACTAGTAGAGGTCCCATTGTCATGTTAGCCCAAAGATGAAATGGGTCGATCCATGCAACATTAAAAAAGAATGATCCAATCATAAGGCAACACTTGGTGGTGTGTCACGTAATCCACTTGGATAGCCCAATATTTAAGATAAAAGGCTAAATTGCATAGAAAACACCAAGTGTTGAGTACATGCCAAGTATAACACCTAAGTGGTGCACAAGTACCCATAAAGTGATGATTTTAGGTGAAAATTAAATGCTAATGGGGATTGTTTAAGTATTTGTAAATCTAATTCACTTCACTAAAAAGTCAAGCTTATGATGATAGGCCACTAAACAAGGCAGGGGTAGTGATTATTTGACTTCTTAAAATGGATTTTTGAAGATGTTAGAATAAAATTGAAGAGCCACTTGGATTTTAAATCAAAGGGAGATAAAGATACTTACCATTTATGACTTGTATTATTCAGTTTAAATTTTGAATTTGGAGTTTAAATCTGGCTATCTCAAAGCAATACATTCACTTTCATTTGTTATTTGCTAAGAACTTCAAAGTATTATATGTTTTTTTCTAAGTAATTATGTGCATTCATTCACCATTAAATAAATCCACAAGCCCATCAATCAGAGAATTAAAACCATGGCCAAATCTAAATAATCTGTGATGAACACAACTATCTACTGAGAGGGGGGTGAATTACTAGATCAGCTAAAAACTAGTTCATTAAATATTTTAAAGAAGATACAAATGCATATGCATATTAAAGATTATATGCATAGATCACACACACACACACAAAAAAACACATTACACTAGATTTATACATCAAAAACCCAAAGGAAAAAACCATGATGAGAATAGTTTCTAGAATCTACTATTCTAATCCAACCTCACAGTTAAATGCCTCACTAGCAAAACCACACTAGTTACATTTAAGGACACCCATCCTAAGGAGACACCCATCCCTCGACTGAGCACCAAATCAATTTGTATGATGGAACTGACCAATCAAAACTATGGAGCTACAACTCCATTATACAAGACAGATTCATAAATGAATCCATTTCTATTTCTCTATTACAAGTCTGGTTTGTAACTACTCAATCTCTACACATTCTTTATGTGATATTTCTCTCTACCTCACTCTCTTTGTGTCTGGATATACCTTTTTAGACACACTTCATCTCTCTATCCCTCTAACTTTTAGTCCATGTCTGCATACATCTCCAATCGACACACTTCAAGTCACTTTGGTAGCACCTCTAGTAATTACAACATCAACATATGAAAATGTTCTAGATGTATTATATAAATGGACAATGAATCTAGGGTTTCATGTCTTCAATGTGTTCACACTTTGACTACACTCATTTTAATCCATTAAGGACTTTTCTCCATTATGACTTGACCTATCAATTTCCCATGTCTCGGTTCATGCTTCATGCCATAATGTTTAGGTCTCTTTTCTATCTATCACAACTGTTGGATTCAAGTCATAAATGTGACTTGACATGTATGATTTTTGTTTCTCCTTTCAAGGGAACCCACCACTCTTTCTTATTAACTATGGAAACCATTTTTGCCAAATCTTAAATGTACATATATTTTATTCATAGACTGATCGGTTGAATTGATCAATCTAGGTTCCTATGTCAACACATCAAGTTAACCATTTATTTGGTCATGTATTTAAATGAGGATCATTGATATTTTCTTTGGTTTCGTTCATAGTCTATCTTGTAACATTATATCTTTTTTATGCATTAATTCAACTTTTGAAATGCATCCATTGATCTCTTTATCCAAGGTCCCACAAGCCATTGGATCTCCAAAATAGCATGCATTTTATCTTGTTATTTCATTAACCATAAAGCTCCTTTTTGAATCTTGTTGTTTCTTATATAATTGGGTCACTTTCACTCCTTTCAATTATCTCAGATATGTTTGATCTTTAGATTTCTATTGTGACGTTAACTAAAGGTCACTTTACTTCACTAACTCCACTTCACTTCATTGGATCTTTCTTATCAAGCTTCCGCATGTCATCTAATTTCATAAGATACATGATTTTTATCAAGTCTTGATCGTTATCCTTTGGTATGTTGACTTCATCTCATTTTCTTTGACATCTATGTATTGCTTTCACTCCCTTGATCTCTTGAGACTTGCTCGACGTTTATCTTGCCTTAATCCTTTGGCACTTGTGAAAGTGCGCTACACTTCTTCCAAATTATCCTTTGGAGACTTTGGCATGTACCCTTCAAGAATTTTCAAAAATGTTTTTGGAAAATTTTCAAGTGTCCTCTACTCCATTCAAACTATCCTTTAGAATAATTATAAGTGTCTCTTTGGAAATTTTACAATAGACCCTTTGGAACTTGTACAAAAGTCCACATACCCTTCAGAACTTTTGCAAATGTACCCTTCATAAAATTTGTTTGGTCCACTTATGCTTCAACATTTTAACAAAGCTCCCTTCATAATTTTTATTCAGGACCCATTTCCTTCGAGACTTTTGTTCAGGAAATTTTTTTCTAACAAAGACAACCATTTTTCCAAAAGAATTTTCTGAACCACTTTCTTCGAAAGAATTCTAAATTGCATCCATTTCCTTTGGAAACTTTGTTTCAAACATTTTGTTTGATAAAGTCTAAAACATTTTCTTGAAAGAATTCACCAAACCACTTTCTCTGAATGAATTCCAAATTGTAAAAATGACTAATTGTGGAGACCAAACATTTTCTCGATAGAATTCCAAATCTTCAAAACAATTGTTACGGGATTTATTTTTGAAGAGTCTTCAACATTTTTCTGAAAGAATTGCCTGAGTCACTTCTTCCAAAATAATTCCCCAGACAAATGCAAAGGTGCAAAATTGACTAAGTATGGAAACTTAGTAAGCCTTTAGCTAAGGGACAACCTTATGCATTTGTAACATTTGCTCTACTCATCCTTATGACATAGAACGTAGACCACAAAGATTAGGCACAAACCTAATTATCATAGTGTGATCATTTACTTTAGATGCTACCATATGTGCAAATGCTATTAACATCAACCTATGTACTTAGCTATATTTGTCAAGATAACCTTGCGAGCAAAGGCATTCATATGATTATTCTTGTATTTTCATATTCATTCAAAGTACACACATAACTCCATGGGTCTCTATAACAAGTACATTCAACTCAACACCTTTGTCATTAATGCATAATAACACATGTTACCTTTGACATCAATGACAATCCTTCATACATCAGTGACTATGTCCAACAATCTAAAGCCAAGAAGGAGGAACAAGTTCCATTCCTCTACTCTTATGGAATGAACATCATCTTCTAGGAAACCAATTTCAATTAATTGCATTGGCCAACAAAGAAAAACATTATGATGACTTGGTATACCATGTAGAAAGGAATGTGGATAAAGACAATGATGATGAAAAATGCTCCAATGATGTAGAAGACAAGTCAAACATTATAACACTCAAATCTATAGGGTTACACAAGGCTACATCCAACCTAGAAGTATTCCCCTATGGAGACTTTGTTTACCAAATGTTTCTTTAGTCTAGGTGTGTCAATAATATGATTAAATCTTTGAATCTAGGTCATGACATTGCTTTCATAGTTGGGCTAGCCTTTTAGGCTTATTATGATTTGCTCAAACTAGAGATTGTTTACAATTAAGAAATTATGATTCAATGGCTCAGAACACATGATATCAAGGAGGTTTTGAGAGATTGGGATGAGAACAAGGGAATATTTGTATGTAAAACCAAAATTATCCAAATCCACATTACCCAATGCATAAAAGGAGTGTGAATGGGAATGTCTATGATGAATTAATTACATTGTGTTGAAGATACAAACCATGTAGATGAGAAGTGGATTCCACTTCTATCTATGATAATAGACAATGCATAGACTCCCCATTTGGGAGAAAACATATCCTGAAACTTGGTAGCACATATCCAAAGGGTCGTGTTCAACTAGGGGGGCCATTTATATATGATGTCCTACCTAGGGGATGCCATCTGTACTACCCAAAAGTTTCCCCAATTCATCAATTGTGACCCCAAACTAAAATGGCTCATGCTTCATACCTTCTCAAAGGTAAGAGTGTATAAATACAAGTAGGAGATGTTGATAATTACTGAACATGTTTATCATATAGTGTGCAAGGAAATCCATGAGAAGCCCATGCAACACTCAGTATCCTAGGAGCCTACTAGTATTACCCAGACTACACAATGACAAGGATAGTTGGAATTAAGACAACTTTACTTAAGCTGCCCACCATAGTGTTAGACAAGCTTGATGAATACGAAATTTCCTTTCAATTACTCATAGGGTTGAATGAACTATGCAAGAATAAAAAGAGGGAATTGGTCCACCCTTAGTTGTCTAACATTGGCTAGTATAAAATAGAGAATTGGAACTCTGTCATTGTTATTGCTAAGCAAAGGCCCACCTTTGACTTAGAAAGAGGTACCAATAGGGAATGGGACCCTAAGCATATATCTTTCAAACATTGAATCAAGCACAAGTTAGCCCTAAGCATCACTTACCATCACGAGCTTGAAGATGAAGATAGGTTCTACATCAATGCAACTAATTACACAAAAGTAAAATAGAGATTTAAGGCCACCAATATCCTAGATGTTAAGGGCAAGTTGAAAGATGCAAGTTTCTATGAAGTTTTCAAACTTGAAGATGCTTAAGAAAGATCATCTACATGCATAAATCATGTTAATAGTATCAAGGAGGAAAGACCAATTGACCCTTAGCTTAGTCAGAGGATTCTGCAAGCATTATATCTTACTTTAGAGAAGGGGGAGTTGATACTAGGAAACATACTGAGCAGGCTTCTATTTTAGGAACAACATCCAACATCCCATCCTAGGTACAAATTTTTACCTCAATGCAAGCAATACCTTTGGTGGAAATAGTAACCCCACCTACTGGAAGACCAGTAGCTTCAGCACTAGGATTGCCTTCCCTACTTCCTATCAAGGAAGAACCAAGTAATTCTAACTAAGAGTGTGTTTAGTTTCATCCATCCTATTTATATAACCAACCCTTGGGTAGATTTTATGAACCCTCAACTCCATACCATATGAACCTATTACCCTACATGCCCCTCACTAGACCTATGATTGAGCCTGTGATTATCCCTTTGCCCATTGTCAATTATTTTATTTTATCTTCCACATTAAAAGTCTTTGGGATGGCCAATTTGCCTATAATTTTGCCCAGTCTTATGCCTAATCTAGTTCACTAATTACCAGAGAAGTGGCCTATTATTGTCATACCTCAGGTTCTTTTATTCCCACCTAGTGCTTCAGCTAGCACTAGTTCTTCATCTTCAGGAATGGTGCTTCCCACCTCATCCCTAGGTTCTGCATTTATCTTGGTCACCTCCAAAGTTGCCTCTCAAAATTTTACCTTCCAAGGGTTGACCCTAGCTCAATAATTTCTGCCATCTACCCATCCTTATGGGGACATTTATGATAAATCTTGGATAAAAGAGATGTAATTGGGTACAATAAAGAACCATGATTTAGTTATAGTGGACCCTCCATAGGTCTCACTAGAATTTGACAAGAAGTCTAGGGAAATGAAGAGATTAACCAAGAGGAAGGTCAATCATCCTAATCAAACAATTATGTATGAGTCTGAAGAGACTATGTTTAAATTAACCAAGAAGAAAAGAGCTAGACCTAGCTAGAAGAAACAATATGAAGAGGACCCCCTCTTAATTTTAAAAGCATATGGTGATGTAGTTGTAAAATTAGTAAAAGGAATGTAACAAAGAGTAATAGATCTATAATAATAGCACAAATCCACATTGCAAGAGGAGACCATCACCAAGATGGAATGGGTTGTGGAGGTAATGTTCGATACATTGAATACTTTGTCCTAGTACAAATCAAAAGGGGATGAAGTCTACAATAGGACAATAGGATTCTCAAGGCAGAGGATGCATATGGGTCTATGACAATAAATTAATCAACTTACACAAGTTGATTAGAATGAATAAGTTTGAAGACCTGAACTTGATCCCCTTGGAAGATTTGAGTATTGCTCAATCCTATATAATTGGAATAAGGAAAGCTTTACGGTGGATTGATGAAATGAGATCCTTGGGCCAGTCTCTCACCTAGCTAAGTGATAAAGTGATAACTCTACTTAAAGAGGCTGAGATCACACACCTTGCTAACAAGGATGATTCCATTATCATCAAGGATGCCTTAAGAGCCTAGCTATAAAACTCCATTGTAACTTTTAGGAAGCAATCTCTAGCTCAGGGAGTAACTTTTGGTAAGGAGATGATAGACTTGGCTGCATATGCCTATCATAGAATAGAAAAAGATGTGGCAATCAAAGAGGCTATAGAACCTCTCATGAGCAAAGATGATGCAATGGTAGGTCTTACCATCAATTTGATAAAAGAACCTATTATTGATTTGAATAGGGAATATTCTTTAATTTATTTTTTGAATAGGGAATATTCTTTAATTTTTGGACATGAGGGACTTCATCCACAAATAGATGTCATGTATTTGGGTCTCTTGTAACCAATGCAACTATCTTGGGAATGAAAAGGGCCTATATATAGGGTTTTTCCCTTCAATTGTAATTCAGAACAAAATTTTATGAAATTGATGCAAATACAAAGATAAATTTCAACAATTTATTCACTGTTTCATTATTTTCATATCTTCTTATTTCTCAAAATTTGAAAATAACAGAGGATTTCATTTCTATAATGGTTAAATCTGATAGTAGTGTTTTGAGTGGATCTTATTAGTTTATGCTTTTAACTATGCTAATAAAATTTGTTATGTATGCTCTGTTTTCTTTCTATTCTACAAATGAATGTTTAGAAAGCAATTTGTTATAGGTAGTTATTTTAAAGCATACTTTTTAGATCTATGCATTATATGTACCCTAGAATCCCTACTACATTTAGGGTATTTTGAGTTCAGCACTAGAATCTCATGAATGTTAGTTTTATTTTCATCATTGTTAGAAATAACTAAAGGAAATATGTTGGTCTTTGTTTTTGCAAGGCAAATCTTCTTTTTTGCTCTATCCTACTTCCTTTTTTAAATTTTTTTACATGGATCACCTTAGACTAATGCTCACTATAAATATTCACTATTTATTTAAAGTTTGGGCATACAATTAGCAAAATATAAATCAATTTACATCATAACAACGAATAAATTTCAGATAGATTATGTCACTACAGAGTTCTTGCTATCCCTACAGTAGGTTTTGCTTGTAGACTAAAGTTGATAGCTACATAATCATTCCAACAAACCTGAATTAAGCCCTAAGGTTTTCCAAGACCTACACTATAAACTAAGAAATATTTTTTTATTGTTTGCATTATATTCTTGACACATATATACATCAACATCGTCTTACTAATTTTTAAATTATTCCTTCTATTTTTCATCTATCCATTTCATATTTTTCATCATTGTGTCTCATCTTAAGATTTTTCTCTATGTTTCAACCCATAATACTTTTACATGGGTCACTATTTTATTTATTATGACCACCATTAAAGTTAAATCTTCATGGTGTAATCATGCTACACATTTTCTCATAGTCAAAGATCCCCATGATGATCTTCCTATTTATGAGAATACTTATTTCCAATGTGAAGACTCTAATGATTACACTTATAGTAAGACCAAATATTATCAATATGGTCCTACCATTTATGATTTACCAAATGATGTTCTTAATGATCCCACTTATGACACTTATAGCATTAACAGAGATCCCCATGATGAATTTTTGATGATCATCATTATTAAGGAGAAGATCCCATTGATGTTATTTATAGTGGGACTAAATATTAGTAGCATGGTCCTTAAATATGTATTCCTATGATGATCATTATGATCCCACCTTTATCACTTATCACATGGTTGAAAATCAATACCATGAGTTTCACATTTGTGATGATTTTAATAGAGGTGAAGTTCATAGACTAATAGAAAATATTCTCATTGATGACAATTATGACATGAACAAAAATCCCGTTTATGATTTTACCATCTTTAGAAATACTTGTTACAAATCAAGCAATGATGAGCATGGCTTCAGTGATGTCTACCCATCCTCTATGCCACCCTTAGAAGGCCTTAAAAGGATAAGCCATCAAACCTTAGCTCATATTTAACTAAATTTGTAAACTCATTACCTTATGAAGATCATCTAATTGAAATTCCTAACACTAAATGAATTATAGAGGATTCTAATCCTTGAGATTATATGAATATTTAGACCTATCTTATTGGTCTAATTTCATCTTCAACCTCTTCCAAGCTATCCAAATCACTAATTTAATAACTTCATTCTAAATATATTATTCAACTTGATACCACTAAATTTAAACCACCTACAATCAATGGCATTTTCCATGACATGAAAGTGTCAATACAGTTCTAATTCAACCTCCTATTACAAGCAAATATACTAGCCATGACACATAATGTGCTGATACAATCCTTTGTGTTCCATCAGAGTATATTACCTATGATCCTAAATGTGTTGATACAATTCTAATTTTTAATCATATTGTAAACAACTAGATCAGACATGACCCAAAATGTGTCGATATAGTTCTACATATTTTACCCTATAATATCAGTCACCAACCTTTATGGAGTATCGATATTTTTCCATTTTTATCACCTAACTATTTAGACTAAAAATTATAAATTATAGATATAGTTATCTTATCACATTTAGATTCTTCCAATTATACTCGACAATATTTAGACAATGCTAGTGTCCTTTTATTCACATCCCCTAATAGTAAAAATAGTATTGACCACGTCCCTCGAAGCATCAATTAACTATTACTCTCTCCTCTCCCTAATTATGATTGTATCAATAATTTTCCCTTTATTTCAACATACTTATTGACTTGGCTGATTCAATTCATTTGTGTTTTATTACCCCAGATTATATTGACATGGCTGATACACTTAATTTTAGTCTTGTTACACTAGACTGTATCAACTTGATATATAGTTCATTTTAGTCATATTACACTATATTGTATTGGCTTAGTTGATACTGTACAATATAATTTTCTATCACCTCCCAAATATCCTAACAATACCCTAAATGCCACATTCCATGCTATAACATAGATTTACATGGAATTTGACATCATTAAAATATAATTTTCTACTCTACTTTGATGTTACATTCTATTTAGTATTTATTTTAATTTTTGTTTCATGTTCCTTCTTTCACTTTATTTTTAGCATGACCTTTCTATTAACACATTATATTTCATTCTTACAATCGGCCTTAGTTTTCATTATCAATATTTCGTAGCACCTTTAGGTTTTATTTTTCATCATTTTCCCCTCTTTTGGGATGATTTATAGTCGACTTAGTTTCCCTTGTGGATATTTTTTAACATCTTTGGGTTTTACTTTTCATCATCTTATTTTACCACTCTTTTAAGATGATTTATAGTTGGCTTTAATTTTCATTGTCAATGTTTTGTAACATCGTCGAGTTTTTCTTTTCAACATCTTATTTTTCCCTTACTTTTGAGATGATTTATAAACCATCGTAGTTTCCCTTGAGGCTATTAGGTTGGACATCTGGGTTTATTTTTCACCTGTTAAAGCATCATTCAGTCAACCTTAGTTTACTTGTGGATCTTTGGTCTCTTTTTATGCTGGTTCATTCTATTAGTGGTTGTGTTAGACTTCTTATAGGTTTTTATGGAATCTCTAGTGACATTACCACCATGCTCTTCTTATTAAATTTTACTTCCATGTTAATAGCTAATTTATATTCTATTGAGATAACATTTAATGTAGGTTCTAATTTGACTCTTTTATTGTAGATTAACCTTGTTTTATCCACACAGCTTTGGGTTTATTTCACACTAGCCCTAGTACCTTTGTTTGGTCATTAGGTATTTTTTTAGATTCACACCTATTGATTTTTCAATGCATGAGTTGCATGGTAGAACCTAGGAAATCAACCAATCCCTCCTTAAAAAGTACCCATTCTCTTTACCTTTTTTTCCTTCCATTATTTTCATTATTATTCTTTGGTACCCTTCTTATTATTTATAACCTTTGGGGTTTTAACATATTTTTAATGCTTCATACCTTTACCATTTATATGATTCATATCTTTATTTTACTTTCACCTTTTGGAATTTAAAATTTTGAGTTGCAGAGTAATACTTAAATAATCAACCAAACCCTCCTCAACACCATATATCATTATTTACTTTATTACATAGATTGATTTAACTCCCAACCTTAGCTAGGTGTCTTCTTAGAAAGATTAGGCAATTGTTGATAATAGTGTTTTCCACTTTTAGAGTCAATCATATTCTCTTCTATTAAAACTATAACACTCTATCTACATGTCTTTCATCCATATTTTACCCTCTCTTATGTTGATGTTTCATAGTTACATGTCATTGTATCATCTCCCCTTACACATTTTATACAATTAGGGCAACTGAGTTTTTCTATGTTCATTTCCATCATTTCTTACTTTTCACTTTCCATTCTAGCTCACCCAAGTCGCTTTAAATATTACACTCTTTTTTAAGGTTCAACTCTAGGATTATTTAGGCTCCATGGTCTCTAGGTTATCCTCTTTAATGACTATGTGTAAGCTTGCTAGTGATAGTCATATTTAGCACCTATCATTGGTTTCCCAAATTCCATATAGAAATGAAAAATAAAAAAAGCCAAAAGAGTTAAAATCCATATCAATTAGAAAAAACATCCCCCCCTTGATGTGTAGGTTTATTCTCAAATCATCCCCATCTTCTTTAATTCCTATTCTTCATTCACTTTCACACATTTTAGCATTATGATAGCTTTAACTTTTCTATATTTCAAATATAATCTGTCTTTTTAAGTTGTTATAAGATGATATTGTGGTCATCTCCTTATATTTATAGGATTTCTCATAGTTATGTCTAGAAATTTGAGTTTTCTATTCACTTTTTGTAGGCCATTTGATCTCATTTCTCTATTTCAAGCTTTTATGTTTCATCTTTTTGTAGGCCGTTTGATCTCGTTTCTCTATTTTAAGATTTTATGTTTCATATTTTTGTGGGCCATTTAGTCCTATTTCTACCATTTTCACATATTTATTTGAGTTTGGTTTCTAAATTCTTTTACATGGATGTTTTTAAAAACATTTGATAGTTATTTGTGTCCTTCATTTGATCTATATTTACTTATCATACTTTGGACACATTTTTTTTGTTTTTCAGTCATAAGTAGCCTTGACATTTTGACTTGCTGATTTTACCTATTATTAAGATTTTAGATTTCCAAATTTTGTAAGATTCTAATCATTTGATAGTGTTTTTCTTCTTTTGACATCCATTAATTGTCCATCATACATGCACATGCATTATTTGTATCTATTTTATCCATGTATCATTAGGGTTTCTTAATGTAGTTATTGCATCCTCCACAATCAAGGCAATGGTAATTGCATGTAGTCATTGAATGGAAATTTAAGTTAAGGTATGGATATGTTACTTATAGTCATGCCTTTATAAGTAGTTATTTTAACATTTCTTTTCAATTATGAATTTTTGCATTACTACATATCTATCCCAAATCACCATCCTATGTTACATTATTGTGACACATGATGAGATTATAATAAGGCATATATGTGCAAGTAATACTTCCAATTAATCACATTATTGACACTTTCTCTTGAAAAGCCTTATTGGTGGACCAATCTCCCTAAGTGCATGCCTTAAAGGGTGCACTAGGAATTGGGTAGGATCAACTTATGGTACTTTGTAAGAGTTATTTGCATACGATTATTTCATTCCTTCGTTTAGATCAATATGACCTCCTCTGAGTTTCATTTCATCTTACGTATCCATTTGATTTCCATTCATATTTTCTAGCTTCTCTATATCATATTATATTGGTTAGGCTGATATAGTTTATTTCATACTTGTCCTTGTATTGTATCATCTTGGGCGATATAGTTGTGAGTGAATTTTATATCTATAATTTATTAGCCTAGATGATGTAGTATTATGTTAATATTTTTACCACTATATCAATCTCGTTGATACCATTGTCTTAGAATTTGGTATTAGTTTTAGGTATTAGAGTTGTATATATAGGGGTCATATTTCATTCATAAATCATATAAGACACCTATCTATTTTATTTACACTCACATTTCTACTCTTAAGTACTATTTGTAAGAATTAGAGGTAGAGTCTTATCTTAGAGGTCTAGAATTGATTATGGTATATCCATCTATAGTGGTTTGTATATAGTGATCAATCGTACAGGTCCAAACAACCTTGAGTCTCTATAACTATTCAATTAGATTATCAGTCGATTAAATTTTAGATGTAGATCTACCTTGAAAATAAAAATGTTCTAATCTTGTCAAACACGTAGTGATCAGGCTCAAAAATTCACACCAAAATATTTTGTATACATCACCATACAGATGATTCTCTACGAGTTCTTTTTTTGAACACCCTACCCTTCTTGCCTCTTTTTATGTTAGCTTAGAGATTTTATGATCCCACCATTATTTCAAATCCCTCTTACTTGGTAGCCATAGGAGCATATCCTCTCTCTCTAGCAATCCATAATGTTTCATGCTCACTGCACCATTGTTAACGAAGGTTTCTAGTTTCCTAAAACTTGATAATTATGACAACTATGGGAGAGGTAAAGAGCCCTTAATTTATAGCAATGCAGATTAATAAAGACATTGCAAAAATACAAGAAAACCTAGATAGCAATGTAGAATCAACAATAATTACATAATCTAGGATAGCCAATTACTCATAAAACATTATATATATTGAAAGTATTATCATATGCAATACATAAAGTCTATGGTGGTTCTACATAACACATTCAATTACAAACCCATAGAAACTTGTAATTACTATGCAGAGATCAACCTATTACTCTATGCTTTTACAAGATGCCTCTATTACATAGATCCAATATCTATTTCTTTAATGTCTAACCCCTTCCAACTCTTCACATATTACATTTTTATTAAGTTTACTATTTCTATTTTAAACACACTTAAAACAAACTATGTTTGGAATCTTTAACAACTACAACACCATTATAGGCTTCCCAAGTTAGACAAACCTAAATCCATGTAATTTTTTAAAAAGGAATATGGTTGATGACTAAATATCCCATGTATTCTGACCTGGTATACTGCTAACATGTCCTTATGTTGCAATGGCACCCTATGTGCATACTTTCTCACTAATAAGAGGAAGAAGAAGAGGGGGAAACTACTAATGAGGGGGAACAAGTTGAAAAGGAAGAAGGTGACAACATGGATGGATCCCTTTCTCCCTTACCCAGAGCTCTTAGATATCACCCATTTAGAGTGAGAGGGGTTTTTCAAGGTAAGAAAGTCACTGTACTTATTAATAGTGGGGCCACCCACAACTTTTTTGATGAGGATTTGGAAGCCATATATGGACCAAAAACTACTAGTTTCGAAGGATTTAATGTGACCATGGTGGATGGATTCACCATCCCTTGCATAAAAAAGATTTCATGTTTGAATGTCATATTGGGTAAGCACAAAATAAAGTTGATTTTTATGTAATCAGATTTAGAGAGACTGATTTAGTCCTTAGATTACAATGGTTGCATTATCTTAGGGAATTCACCCAAAATGATTAATTAATGGAACTAAAATTTAGATTAGTCAGTAAGGAAATAGTGCTACATTGATTGAACAAAAGAACACCCATGGTTGTGATGTCAAAGAGGATGGAAAGGGCTTTCCATATAGGTTAGGTTTCTTGAGTGGTTGTGTGTTTTGTAAGCACTAAAATTTCTAATTTGGAGTAACAACATCATCACAAGGATATTCAGCCCATCCTTGATAAACATGCTAAGGTTTTTGGTAGTATTCCTCATGGATTACCCCTAGATAGGGGTTTTGGGCACATCCTTGAGTTCAAACTATCAACTAAAGTGGTAATCACTACTCCATATATCACCATCCTAAGATCTATAAGGAAGAGATGGAGAAGACCATTAATGAACTTTTAGAGATGGGTCATATAAGACCTAGTTCTAGTCCTTTTACATCTTTGGTTGATCTAGTGAAAAAGAAAGATGGAACTATGATAATGTGCATAGCTTACCACCTCTTGGACAAAAAACCCATCAAGAATAAGTACCCCATACCTAGAATTGATTAATTAATTGATGAGTTTCATGGGGCTATGTCATTTTCAAAAATTGACTTGAGGACTCAATATCACCAAATTTGGGTAAGAGAAGATGTTCAAAAAACTACTTTTAGATGTCATTATGGGCACTATGATTTTTTGGTTATGCCCTTCAGCTAAACCAATTCTCCAACCACTTTCTAATCTTGCATGAACAATGTTTTTAGGTAGCACTTAGGTAAATTTGTGTTGGTTTTCTTTGATGACATCCTCATATATATAAAAACACAGGAGGAGCATATTCAACACTTGGACATAGTGTTGGGAGTTTGGGAGAAACAAACTCTTTTTTCTAAATAGTCTAAATGTGAATTCAGAGTGTCTAAAATTTTGCATTTGGGGCATGTAATTAATGCCCAAGTGGTTCATGGAAATCAACAAAATATCCAAACAATCATAGATCAATCTCCACCCTCTACCCTGACACATTTGAGAAGTTTTTTTAATTTGTGTAGTGACTACAGGCAGTTTGTGAAGGGATTTTCTCTACTTGCTACTCCATTTAAAAATATAACCAAAAAGGGAGATTCTAGATAATAAAAAACAACCATGGAAACATTTGAAAAACTTAAGGAAATGATGAGTACTAGCCTAGTACTCATTGTTCTAGATTTTTCCATTCTATTTGTTTTGGAATGTGACATTTCAAGGGAAGGTATAGGGGTTGTCCTAATAAAAAACAAACATCTTATCAATTTTGAAAGTGGAAAACTCAAATAAGTGAAGCATAGATTCTCCATTTATGACAAGTAAATGTTGGGCATCATGAATGATTTGGTCAAATTTAGGTAGTTTTTGATTTTTGGTAGATTTGTGATGAAAATGGATCACAATAGCTGGAAATATTTTGTTAGCCAAACTAATTAGTGATAAATAGTAAAAATTGGTAAGTAAATTACAATCTTATGACTTTGATATTGAGTATGTCAAAGGGAAAAGCAATGTAGTTATTGATACATTGTCTTAGAAGCCCATTTTTTGTGTTATGACTAAAATTATAGTGGATTAGATGGTTGTAATCATGACTAAGTATGCCAAATATGAATTTAATATATTTGTCTTGGAAGGTAAGTTTGATGATGAGATATACAAGGTTATGGATGGACTGATATTCTAAAAGAATAGTGTATTTTTAGCTCCTAAATGTAAGATGAAACACCAAATATTGAGGGTTGTACATGGTTCTCCTATGGTTAGTCATCTAGGTCACTTTAAGACATACAATCAAGGGAGATCTTATTTTAGAAGGGACTCAAAGGAGAGGTACTTCAATACATCTAAGAGTGCCCCATTTTTGAACAAAATAAGAGTGAGCAAGCTTTTCTAGCTAGTTTGTTGTATCCCCTACCTATTCCCACAAAACAATGAGAAATCATATCCATGGACTTCAACACAGGGTTTCTCATGGTAGAAGGTAAGAACTATATGTTCATGTTGGTGGATAGACTCACTAAAGATGCACATTTTTTTATAATTCTAACCAAGTATACTACACCCACAGTGGCTGATATGTTTTTCAAAAAACTAGTTAAGCTTCATGGGTTACCTAAAAACATTGTAAGTGACCAGGACAACAGGTTTATGAGTTTATTTTAGCAATTGTTTTTCATTTGATGGGCACAAAGTTGTCTCCTAACACTATTTACCACCCATAAATTGATGGGAAAACTAAAATAGTGAATAAATGAGTGGAAGGATGCCTACAAAACTATGTTTCAGGGAAGCAAATAATAATGATTAAGTAGTTGTACATGGATGAGTAATACTACAATCTATCATAACACATATCTATAGGTATGTTGCCTTTCAAAGACTTTTATGAATATGATGCATTTTCCTTTGTGGACATAATTATGATAAATGGTAGAGTGTTAGAAGCTATGCATTTGATATAAGAGAGTTTTGAAATGTTAGAGGTGTATAAAAAGAATAATCAACATACTCAAAACTAACATAAATTGTATACAGACAAGCATCAGATAGAAAGGATATTTGAGGTGGGTGACATGGTATTTTTGAGGTTACATCCATATAGACAATCCTCCATCAATCATAATGGGGAAGAAAATCTTAAACCCCACTTTTATAGTCCCTACAAAATTCTAAGAAGGGTTGGAAAGTTACATATAAGCTAGAGTGATCCAAAACTTGAAAGCTTTGGTTGAAAGATAATTCAAGAAATAAGAAAAAAACAATTCAAATAATGCTATCTCTAAGAAGAGATGTTTTATTGATCAAATTTGTAGACCTAAACATATGCTTATCTCTGAGAAGAGATGTCTGATTTTCATTTTGGGTTACATCTTCATTTATACATGTTTTGAAGGTATGGGGAAGATGTGGAAGTTCACCAATCTTGAGGGATATGAATTGGTTCAACTTCCATGATTTACAACAATATAAAATTCGAGGAATTACTATTTTTAGAAACTTACTATTTTTAGACTGCACTACTAAAATTGAAATTTGGGGCACTTCCATTGGGGTTTTAGGGGTCAAATTTCATTAAGAAAATTTTATGCCATCTCACCATGTTATCCTCATTCTTAGCTTTCCAATGGTTCAAATGGTGAGTCAATTGAAACTACGGTGCAAAAGTTATGGCTCCCAGAAGTTCCATCATTAATTGGAGTGGATTCATCACCTAAATTGTCACCTGAATTGTTACCCAGATCATAGAGCTTCTCAAATATAGCCACATCTACAATGTGTTTCATGTTTCATATCTCAAAAAGGCACTAGGAATAACATCACTCCTTTGGTTGATTTACTTCTACTATATGATGAGGGCAAGCTGATTTTGATCCCATATTTTATCATAGAGGTTTGAGAAAGGAAGCTAAGGAACTAAAGCATCATATAATATTTGGTTTCTTGGAAAGGCTTTCCCCATAAGGATTCTACTTGGAGGGGAAGATATTCTGTAGTATCCAAATTTATAATTTCTTAAGGACAAGTAATTTTGATAAAGGAGCACCATAAAATTCCCTTCTCAAGATTAGAGTGGTTGAAGAACCTTAGCCTATTTTCTTATTGTTTTCCATAGGCTAAGATAAGGGAAGGAATAATTAATGGAAACAATGATTCTCTATTCAAGTTATCAAAAGTGATTTATTGGTAATATTTTTCTAATTTTGACTTGAGAAGAGGACCTTTTGGTCATAGGCAAGTTATCCCTTAAGTGAAATTATAAATAAATTACTTTTTAAATATTTAAATTTACTATTCAAGTGGAGAACTCCCTTTTTGGGAAGGTCTTTTGGAGAGGAAGGATATAAAACAAAAAAAAAGAGGATCATTTTGCATCCCATATCATTTTTTATCAAAGAAAATTATGAAATTAAGTAGCTTGTTTGATTTTCAACATTAGAAGATGAAGCCCTTATTTACTATTCTAAAGTTGAGGACAAATCCCTCAACCTTCAATAGGATCATATTGGATAGAACTGAGTAGTTTGTAGCATCTAACTACCATACCAAGTGGAACACAATAGTGAAACAATAATTGAAAGGTTGGTGCAACAATTTTTGGGGCACCAAACCTTCTTTGGATCCCTAACAATGGTAGTGATCTGAATTAATGCCCTCTCCTAGGGTAAAAAACCTTTTGGGGGGTTTCAAGGTTCAATTTTGAGGTGATTTTGATGCCTATTTTGATGTCTAATCACACATTTATATTTTTGTTACAATTTCCAGCTTTATATTTGCTCCAAAATTTTAAATTTGAAGGTATTTGCATGGTTGTATTTTATCTTATTTTTGGTAATAAAATATTGAAGTTGTGACCTAAAAATTGGTATTTTCCAAAGTATAAAATTTTATGTGGTTAGGGTTTGAAAAAAATCATAAACTACAATGTCTTGTTAGGGTTTGTTGTAATTTTTTAGAATTATACAATTTTCACTAAAAGAGACATTACATTGCAGGATTGCCTACATTCCAAATAGTGACAAAGAGGTTGGATATTATGAAAGAGAGAAAATAAAAGGGCTAGAATAACAAAGTCAAGGGTTTGAACAACTAGGGCATAAGAATATGGATGATTTAAATTTAGATCATGTTCGATCTGAGAATATTAGTCAAAATCAAGAGTGTATGATAGATATGATGGCTGAAATGATTTACACCATATAGGTCATTAATACTTTCCATCCGTCCAACATTAATGGGAGTGATTTTGGAGCCAACCCTCCTCTTACACAAAGAATGATTGTTAGATCTACAACCTGGCCTTTCGAGTCTAACTTTATTTATAGAGTGGAAGCCTTTCCTGAAGTGGAGATGTAGCCTTTAATAATGGATGATATTGGTATTAATTATGTAGAGTACAAGACTCTTTCACTTGAGATTAAAGGAGAAATGAGCCTCACTAATTTCATGCATTTGAAAATTAACAAAGAGGAACCTAGGGTTGATCCTAAAACTTGGAATAATCAATGGTATCTTCAACAAGTTCATGAAAAGATCATGTTTTCTAAATTTAATAGATCTACCAAGAGTACCACTCAATCTCAGATCCAAAAGGTAGATACCTACCTATCAATTTGATTGATTATGGAGGATGAGGCCATCAAGTTCTCTACTTTACATCTTGAGGGTGACATATATGAGTGATGGTATCATGGTCTAATCACACAAGGGCATAACTTCATCAAATCTTATTATGAATTCAATAAGAGGTTGATTAATAGGTTTGATAGGGTAGATCCATAAGTTCATTTTAGAGAATTAGTGTAGCTGAAACAAAAGACTTCTATGGATGATTATTGTTGACCATTTTTGGTCCAGCAGGCCAAAATCAGTCCCCTTCTTCCCTTTCTATTTTGAGCCAGTTAATTTTTTTGATTTTTCACAAGTCTTGTTTCTATAGATTCTGCAGGCTTGTTTCTACGAACTCTGCAGGCTGATTTTGTGCCACTTTGTAGGCTGATTTCTATGGACTCTATAGGAAAGAAACAAGTTCCCAACACTTAGGTGACAAAAGGACCTTTGGAACTTTTTTAAAAGGCAATTTTAGAGGCCAAACAACCCTTGCAGAGGGCAGGAAAGCACTTCAAAAGAAGGCCGAACGGGTAAGTTTTCCTTCAGAAAAGTGAACAAGGCAAGAGGTGGAGAATTTCTTCAGACATTTTGTCTGAAGGATTTCCTTTAGACATTTTGTCTGAAGAAATCCTTCGGAGGAAAATCCCGTGGAAATAAACAAGACTAAGGCAAAGGCAGGAAATGATTTCTTTCAGAGTTTTGTCTGAAGGAATTCCTTCAGACAAAAAGTCTGAAGAAATTTAGAGAAAGAGCTGCGGGAAAGAAAACCCGAAGAAGGATTTTGAAGGTCAAAGTAAGTGATCGAAATAATTTTTGCAGACATTTTTTCCAAGGGAAAAATGGCTGAAAGAAAAGCTGAGGAAATAAGCGAAAAAGATAAAGGAAGAAATCCTTTGGACAAAATGTCTGAAGGAATTCCTTCTGACATTTTGTCTGAAGGATTTGAGGATTAAGGCCACCGAAGGACCCTGAAGGGTAGGTTCCCTTGTGGGGGACTGTCGGCTACCAAAAGGACCTTTGACAAAAGATCAAAGGAGCCAGCAAAGATAAAGCCAAGAAGAGACAAAGTGCAAAAATGTACAAAATAGTCCAAGTGGCAAAGGAAGGTGTTGACTCAAGGAGTTACTCCAGTGGTTGACATAGCATCAGCCAAATGGTCATCAAGGGGTGCAAATAGTGAACATCGTGACCCATTTTCTTCACTTTACATTAATGAACAGACAAACTACGTGAATATCTAGAAAGAGTAGTTTTGTTTGCATAAAAAGAGGCATGGCCCATGCTTTCACATTAATGTTTGAACGCCAAAGTCAAGATCGGCGATTACACAACATAGTTCTAGCAAGCCTCTTCTAGAAGGATGATATCAGAAACAATGACGTCCTCTTCCCAATGCTTTCAACTCACATGGGCCAACTTGTAAAAAGGCACCAAAGTCTTTTCCAAAGAGGGCACCTTTACTTCCTCTCTCTCTATATATTGTAAACTTCTCATTTTGAGAAGATATCTCTCAGCTTGTAAGGCAAAACTCTGCTAAGATCTCTCATATTGTAAGGCGAATCCCTACCATTTTTCACCTGGAATCAATAAAATACACATTTTTTACCTCTATTTTGGCTGGATATATCTCTGAGTGTGTTTGAGTGTTAGTCTTGTGTTCAGTCATTGCTTCCTAATGCTTTCACAGGCTTGATGTCAATACACCTGGTATAGACAAAGCACCATTCCTACGGGTGATAAGAAGATCTTTATCTAGAGTGTAGAGGTAGAAAGAGGTTACTAGATAGTGTGCTTTCCCTACAATGCCTATGGTAAGTTCCTTTTCTATGTGTTTCCATTAAAGCCTCCCTATCAAGCTCCCTGCAGTCTGGTCCTTTTACTAGTTAAAGTGTATGTGTTCTTATGGTTAAAAGTGTGAGTATGAGTAAATCAAACTTGTTTGGTGTATCACCCTCTTAGGTTAGGTTCTTTTTTTATTAATCATTCTCTCTTTTCACCCCCCAATTATATGTGTGTGTGTGTGTGTGTGTGTGTGTGTGTGTGTGTGTGTGTGTGTGTGTATTAGCAACTTACTGGAATAAATCAGATGCATCAAAGGGAGCTAGCCCTTATCTAGAGACTCTCACCCCATTTTTTCTAGACCCGTAGGCAAGAGGGGAGTTTTGATTTTGATGCGTGGAAGACAGGAGCTCAGCGTCCTATCAAGGGTGTAATCCGCTACGTCAACATTTTTTGGCACACCCAGTGGGACCATGTTTTAACACTCAAAAAAGTTACAGGATTGGTGCTGGTCCTATTACATCAAAACAAACCATTAATACATCATCTAGCCTTTAATCAGGTAATTGTGGGACAAGTTTTGTCTAAAAAGTTGAATAATTTTGGTGTGTTCTTTAACCAACTAGCCTTTGGAGGATTTTTCATCAACACCAATGGTGACTCTAAGTTGAATCAGTTGGTTAAGCAGTCCAAGTGCCATCAAGAAATCTTATTTTTGTATGTATAATCCCATTTCCCAGAATCATGGGCCTTGTATTCCTTCATATGGTCTTGATCAAGCTCAGGGTGTTCATGGAATCACCTCAAGCAGCTCTCTTAGTTGCCCTTCAACAATAAGGGAAAATTCCAATCCCAAGGTCATGAGTTAGAAGCAAACAATGGAATCATGGGGTAGGAAGGAGGAGAAGAAAGGTTTTGATCAAAACCTTGAAGAAGATAAAGCTGCTCCTACTCATCATGATGATGCTTGTGACCTCCAAGAAAGGCTCTTCCAAGAAGACATAGACAGGCGAATTGCAGAGTTAGAGTCTAGAATGAGATTCCTCAACCAACGTGTGATAGATGATTCAGACCAAACAACAAATTCCATGTCTGAAGACACCCCATCTACACACCTCTAACATAGTTATCAAGCCACATCTAATATAGATAAAGTGTTGGCCAAGTAGAAGGAGAAGAATCATTCGATTCTAGTTCAGGGACTGCCTTCTCTTCCACATGGGTTTAATCTTCAGCCTTCCACTTCATCCCTTCTCATAGAGAAACCTATTTTGAAAGAAGCAAGTGAGGAAGAGAGGATCCAATTTGCAACTGGTCAAGAATCTATCATGAGCAACAATGAGGAAGAAATCATCACGGATGCTCCTTTTGAAGACATCATCGACAATGGAGAAAATGCAGGTCATGCATACATGTGGATGTTCCAGCAATATGAAGAGAAAAGTAAGCATGGTGACCTCTCTCCTCCCTTGTTTGATGAACTTCCTTGTTGCTTTGATGAGGAGGATGACTATGCCATGGAGCTCAAGTTGGAGGAGGATCAGGAGGATGTCTTTAAACAACTAGAGACTCTGATCCTTGAGCAAGAAAAGGAGAGGCTTATCCATCTTGAGGAAAGCCTTGAAGAATAGAACTTTTAACAAAAAGGTGATGTTCTATGGGATGAGCAATCAATTTGTGATTCCATTTTAGATGTCACAACAGTCACCCTTATTCAAGAAAGCCATGAGGGAGTAGAGGATGAGTTTGACAGGGTCTTTAATGAAGTAGAAGGGAACAATTCAGACCATGGTGCACTGCAAAGGGACTATGCATATCAAAGGGCTTATGGTGATGAGCCAAAAACCATCAATTTCTTGATGAAACACACCAACATGAAGAGCCAACATTCGACATGATTCCAAGAACAAGAAGAGTACATATATGTTGGAAGCATGTTTGACTCTGATCCACTCAAATGCAAGCCAATCAAGGTGGCAGGGAAGAGGAGTAGGTCACCAAGTCTCCATTCCATTTAGCCACTTGTCTGGAACCATAATTTTCCTTGCCATGAAGGAGACTTAATAAATTTTCCCTTTGATCCAGGAGGGAGGCAAATATACCTAGTTAGCTATATATAGTAGTTTGCTTTCAATTTTCTTTCCCTGTTTTCCCTAAGTGTTGTTTGCACAAGTAGTGTTTTTATCCTTGTGTGTGTTTTCCTTTGTGTATGGGGTAAAATCTTCATGATTGATTCTTGGATCTATCAAGGCTATTGCTAACTTTTTTCAAGTTGCACTCTTTGTGCCCAATGGACTTTAAGGCAACTGGTTTCTAAGCATAACAGGCATGCTTCCCCTGGGAGTCACCAATTTGTTGACCATTTTTGGTCTAGCAAGCCAAAATTGGTCCCCTTCTTCCCTTGGTATTTCGAGCCAATTGAATTTTTTGATTTTGTACAAGTCTTGTTTCTACGAACTTTACAGGCTTATTTCTACAGAATCTGCACGTTGATTTCGTGCCACTCTATAGGTTGATTTCTATGGACTCTGTAGGAAATAAATGAGTTCCCAACACTTAGGTGACAAAAGGACCTTTGCAACTTTTTTGAAAGGCAATTTTAGAGGCCAAATAGCCCTTGCGGAGGATAGGAAAGCACTTGTAAAGAGGGCTGAAAGGGTAAGTTTTCCTTCAAAAAAGTGAACAAGGCAAGTTCAAATTCCTTTGGATTTGTTCAAGGCAAGAGGCAAAGAATTTCTTCAGAGATTTTGTCTGAAGAAATCATTTGGAGCAAAATCTCATGGAAATAAACAAGACTAAGGCAAAGGCATGAAATGATTTCTTTCAGACTTTTATCCAAAGGAATTCCTTCGGACAAAAAGTTTGAAGAAATTCAAAGATAGAGCCATGGGAAAGAAAACCCGAAGAAGGATTTCGAAGGTCAAAGTAAGTGATCAAAATAATTCTTGCAGACATTTTGTCCGTGGGAAAAATGGCCAAAAAAAAGCCAAGGAAATAAGCAGAAAAACAAAGGAAGAAATCCTTTAGACAAAATGTCTGAAGGAATTCCTTTAGACATTTTGTCTAAAGGATTTGAGGAGTAAGGCCGCTGAAGGACCTCGAAGGGTAGGTGCCCTTGCAGGGGAATCTCAGCTGCTAAAAGGACCTTTGATAAAAGCTCGAAGGAGCCAGATTAGACAAAGCTAGGAAGAGACAAAGTGCAGAAATGGACAAAACAATCCAAGTGGCAAAGGAAGGTGTCGACTCAAGGAGTTACTCCAGTGGTTGACATAGTATTGGCTAAGTGGTCATCAAGGGGCACAAATAGTGAATGACGTGACCCATTTTCTTCACTTTACATTAATGAGCAGACAAACCGCATGAATATCTGGAAGGAGTAGTCTTGTTTGCAGAAAAAGAGGTGCGGCCCATGCTTTCACATTAATTTTTGAATGCCAAAGTCAAGACCAGTGATTACACAACATGGTTCTAGAAGACCTCTTATATAAGGATGGTATCAGCAACAACGACTTCCTCTTCCCAATGCTCTCAATGCACATGGGCAAAATTGTAAAAATGTGTCAAAATCTTTTCCAAAGAGGGCTCCTTTACTTCCCCTCTCTCTATATATTGTAAACTTCTCATTTTGAGAAGATATCTCTCAGCTTGTAAGTTAGAACTCTGCTAAGATATCTCATATTTTAGGGCAAAGCCCTACCATTTTTCACCTGGAATCAATAAACTATGCATTTTTTACCTCTATTCTGGTTGGATATATCTCTGAGTGTGTTTGAGTGTTAGTCTTGCATTCAGTCATTGCTTCCTAATGCTTTCAAAGGGTTGATGCCAATACACCTAGTATAGATAAAGCACCATTCCTTCAGGTGACAAGAAGAGATGTATCTGAAGCACAGAGGCAGAAGGAGGTTACTAGACAGTGTGCTTTCCCTATAGTGCCTATGGTAAGTTCCTTTTCTATGTGTTTCCATTAAAGCCTCCCTATTAAGCTCCCTGCAATCTGGTCCTTTTACCAGTTAAAGTGTATGTATGTGTTCTTATGGTTCAGAGTGTAAGTATGAGTAGATCAAACTTGTTTGGTGCATCACCCTCTTAGGTTAGGTTCTATTTTTTATTAATCCTTCTCTCTTTTTACCCCCACATTATATATATATATATATATATATATATATATATATGTATGTATGTATGTATGTATGTATTAGCAACTTACTGGAATAACTCAGATGCATCAAAAGGAGCTAGCCCTTATCTAGAGACTCTTCCCCCATTTTTGCCAGACTGACAAGCAAGAGGGGAGTTTCCATTTTAACGCATGGAAGACAGGATCTCAACCTCCTGTCAAAGGTGCAATCCATTGTGTCAACAATTATGTGGCTAATTTTTAGAGGGTTTTGGTGATAGTACTAGATATTTCTAAAAGGAGTCTTGTATTTTTCTTCATATAGGGGTTGACAGACCCACTCAAGGGTTTTTTCAAGGCTTTCAACCCTTTCTCCCTCTAAGTGGCCATCAAAATTCTCTTAATCTTGAAACAACACCTAGGGGCATATTTTTTCCTTTTGGATAGTAGAGTACCTATTTTTAAATAGCAAAGGACACCTTTTAGGTAGCCTAGGAGTGCACTTCTTGAGCAGTAAAAAATGACCCCAATTATATAGTAAAGAAGGTTTTGCTAGCAAGGCATTGGGAAATAAAAAAACCACCAAGTACAAATAGGGAAGTAGAATCAAATAATGGACTAAGGAGGAATTTGTGTTTCACATGCAAAGACCCTTGGACACTAGGTAATCATTGCCTTGATAAAGGGAAATTTCATTACATTGAGGTAGTTTTAGATGGAGAAAGAGAAGAGGAATAATAAGAAGTAACCCTTAACAAAGATGAGCAAGAGATGAAAAAATATTGTGACAACATGGATGAACCCCTTGCCACTTTATCTGGTGATCCTAGGTACAACCTATTTAGAGTGAGGGGATTTGCAAGGTAAGAAAGTAATTATGATTATTGATAATGGAGTCAGACATAACTTCATTAATGAAGGTTTGGCATCTAGATGTGGGTTGAAAGCTATTAATTTCAAAAGTTTCAATGTTACCATGGTAAATGGCTTCACCATCCCTTAAAAAAATGATAAAAAAAGTTGAATCTCACATTGGGAAGGCATAGAATTGATGATGATTTATATATCATTGGGATTGAATAAACTGACATAGTCCTAAAGGTGCAATGGTTACATTTTCTAGGAGAATTCACCCAAAATTACCAAATGTTGGAACTAAAATTTCGACCAGCCAGTAAAGAGATAGTGTTATGTGGTATGGTCAATGAGGTTCCCTTGGTTGTGATAGCAAAAAGGATGGATAGGGATTTTTATAGAGGGAAGATTATTTGGACAACCAAATGTTTTGTGAGTTCTACATATTAGAATATGGGATATTAGTAGCATCATATGGATATTCGATATATCCTTGACAAACATGCCAATGTTTTTGATAAGATTCCATATGAATTACCCTTGGAAAGTGGTTTTCAATATATCATTTAGTTGGATCCTAGAACTAAAGCAATAATAACCATTCCATATTGACATCCTAAAGCTTACAAGAAATACATAGAGAGAGCCATCAAAGAGATCTTGGAAATGGGGCATATAAGACCTAGTTCTAGACCTTTTTCTTCTTTGATTGTTTTAATGAAGAAGGATGGAACAATGAGAATGTGTATAGACTAACACCTTTAAAACAAGAAAACCATAAAGCATAGGTATCCCATACCTAGAATTAATGATTTAATGGAGGAGCTACATGGGGACACTTAATTTTCCAAGATTGATTTGAGGACCTTATATCACCAAATTCAGATAAGAGATGAAGATGTTCCAATAACAATTTTTAGATGTCATTATGACATTTAGAATTTTTGGTCATGCCCATTGGATTAACTAACACTCTATCCACTTTCTAATCTCGTATGAATAATTCTTTTAGGAAAAATTTAAGGAATTTTTTGTTGGTTTTCTTTGATGACATCCTAGTATATAACGAAACATGGAAGGAACATCTTCAACACTTAGACATAGTGCTAGGAATTTTGGAGCAACAAACATTCTTTGCCAATGAATCTAAATGTGATTTTTGTATTTTTGAAATCTTGTATATGTGGAATGTGATCAATGCCCAAAGGGTTCATTTTGATCAACAAAAAATCTAAGCCTTCTTGGATTTGCCTCTACCAATTACCATGAAACATTTCAGATGGTTTTTGGGTTTGTTCATCTATTATAGATGGTTTGACAAGGGATTTTCCCAACTTGTTATATTAATATATTTGACCAAAAATGGGGATTTCAATTGGTCTAAAATAACCCATGTAACATTTGATGAATTGAAATTGTTCCACATTTATCCATTCCTTTTGTGCTAGAATATGACACTTCAAGTGAAGGTATAAAGGTTGTTCTAGTGCATAAAGGACACCCTATAGCATTTGAGATCATAAAATCAAAGAGGTTGAGCATGTATTATTCATTTATGATAAGAAAATATTGGCCATCATACATGCTTTGGCCAAATTCAGGTAGTAATTGATTTGAGACAAGTTTATGGTCAAAACAAATCATAATGGTCTAAAATATTTTCTCAACTAAATTGATTTGAGCAATACGTAGCAGAAGTGGGTAAAAATACTTTAATTATACAACTTTGATATTGATTATGTTAGAGAAAAATAATGTAATTGCTGATGTGTTGTCTAGGAGAATTACCCTTGGGTTTATGACTAAAATTATAGTGGATTGGAAGGATTTGATAACAGTTGAGTATGCAAAAAATGAGTTTTTTGTTGCCATCTTTGAAGGAAAAAATGAAGATGATAGGTATAAGTTAAGAGATGGTATAATTTTTTAAAAAATTAGGATTCTTCTATATCCTGAATCTAAAAGAAACATAAAGTAATGAGATTTGTCCATGATAAGCCTTTGGTGGGACACTTGAGGTATTTTAAAACTTGAAAAAAAGTGGGAGAGATTTGTTTAGAAGGGATTAAAAGTTAGGTCATTCAATAATCTTGGAGTGCCTCACTTACCAATAAAATAAGGTTGAGCAAGGTTTTTCAGCTAGTCTATTACAACCCTCCCCATTCCCACTCAAAAATGGGAAGGCATGTCTATAGACTTCATTACGAGGCTCCCCATGGTTCAAGGTAAGAGTTGCATTCTTGTGGTTGTTGATAGACTCACTAAATACACACATTTTTATAATTCCAAGGAAGTACAATGAACCTTTAGTGGCTAATATTTTTTTCAAATAAGTTCTTAGACTACACGGGATGCCTAAAAACATTATGAGTGACATGGAAAATATATTTTTGAGCTTGTTTTGGTGAGAGCTCTTTCATTTGGTGGGCACTGAATTAATTTATAGCACTAGCTATCATCCACAAATCGATACAAAAACTAAAATAATGAGTAAATGGATTGAAGGATACCTATGAAACTCTGTTTCAGGGAAGCAAACATACTAGATTAAGTGGTTGTACATTGGTGAACATTGCTACAATACATCTTATCACATGTCCATCAGTATGTCACCTTTTAAGGATTTGTATGGGTATAATGTAGTTTCCTTTATGGTTTGATGGATAGTAGAGTGCTTACAGATAAATATTTCATACAACAAAGTCGGAAGGTACTTGAAGTGATTAAGAAAAACCTCAAACATGCCCAAAACCAACATAAATTATATGTAGACCAACACCGACTGAAGGAGACTTTTGAGGTAGGAGACGTGGTAATTTTAAGGTTGCATCCCTATATGCAATCTTCTTTGAAGCATCTTGGGGGAAAAGAGCTTAAACCTTGCTTCAATGGTGCTTATAGGATTTAGAGGAGGGTTGGGGAGGTTTCATATGAGCTAGAACTGCCCGAGCACAACTAGATTCATAATGTGTTTCATGTTCTTTGCTAGCACTACGGTAGCATATCATTCCATATTTAGAATTACCACCATTAGATGATGAGGTAAAGATGATTTTGAATCTAAAATCTGTTATGGAGGTTAGAGAAAGGAAGTTAGGGAACAAAAGAATCATGGAATATTTTATTTGTTAGAAGGACTTGCTCATTGAGGATGCCACTTGGGAAGGAGAAACTATTTTATAACATCATAGCTTATAATTTTTTAAGGACAATCAATTTGAGAGGGGAGGACTGCAATGCCCCTTTATTGAGCTTAGTTTGGTTTGGATCCCTTAGCCAACTTATTTGGTTTTACATTGGCTAATGGAAGGTTTTAAAAAGTGAAACTTGGTTCTTTGTTCAAGTTGCTAAAAAATAACTACATCAACAACTTTTGGTATTTTTTTTAATAAAGAAGGGGGATTTCCTAAATACATGTAGGTAAGCCCTTAATGGATTATTCTAAGGGATTGATTTTTGAATAATTATTCTCCCTCCCTTTTTTGGAATGCCATACTTGGGAGATGGTTGGATGGAAGAGGGGTATAAACGGAAGTGGAGATTTCTAATTTTGGCATCTATATAACTAATCAATCAAATTATCTAATTTTAAAGCATGTTTGCTTGTATATTTAGCCATTGAGGATGAAAAGCCCCATTAGCTTTCATATTTGGGGATGAAAACCCTCAATTATTCTTGGTGGTTTTATTCAATGGTCATAATTGGATAGAAAAACAACATTTCCAACATCTAGGGCACACTTTAAGGTGAGTGAATCAGATTGGGCATTTGTGGAGTTGCGTGAATCACCTTCATAGCCGTCAAAGGTTGGATGCAATAGTAGGCTAGCTCTTTGAAGGTTAAAAATAACACTTCTAACCTCTAGAAGGCTAGAGATTTTCATCTAGGGGTTGATTCTTAGTTTTAGCTTTGTGTAATGGGTGAAAAAGTCAGTTTCCTCCATTAATTAAATAATACTTTATAATATTTTTCATGACTGCAATTGGTCCAAAAAATAGAATTTTGGGGCAAATAAATATATTGATTTTTTATGATTTTTATGAGGGTATCTTGAAGGTCTAAAACTATTTTTATGCATAATTAGTCAATTACATAATTTTTCAATTCTGTTAAGGTTTGTTGTAAATCCCAAATATTTTGATTTTATCCCAAAAGGGGACATTACATTTTCTAACCCTTGTGTGGATGTGATGATTTATTAAATTTCATTCAAATCTTATCATGCCTGACCTTAGCGTATACCTTTTTTCTAATAGTGAATTAGATTGATCTATGTTTCATGATATCACACTATCTTGTCTATTCTTATAATCAATTGCACTATGTGTGCCACTATATTGCAACTTTGTACTAACACAATCAGTTTTTAATGAAGTGATGTCAAACGATATAGGAACATCTAGGGTTAATGCAATGTTACATCATTAAAAATGATATACATGCTTATTTTTCAATATGGTTCCAACATATTGTGCATTTTTCATGGATTGTGTAATTTTTATAGCTAGAGGACTACATCAGATGCTAGAATGTTCCATGGAAGTTTGGTGAGTTTTTTAATAAAGTGAAGCTTTACAAGAGGATGTTGATTAGAGGTTTTTTAGTGTGCAAACATGATTTAAAAGGTGTGTAGGAAATGTTGTCTCCAAATATTGCACCCTAGAAGAGAGTGTTCAATCCTCTTCCAGATTTGGGCAACATTGGAACATTTCCAGGCATGTGGGTATGCTTATAGAGGAAATGAACCTCTAGATTTAAAGGGGCTAGCTCCCTAAATGTATCTCTACAAAAAAACCTCTGTCTAAACTTGTTTGATCTAAAGGAAAAGAGTTATAAATTGCATAAAATGAAACCTACTCTAAGATTGGTGATGCACCGAGATTATCTTCCATGTGAATGTCATATTCTAATACACAATACAACAAAATGCACATACCATTTTCAAGATCTAAGGGGTTCTAACACAAGTATTTCAAGACAAAGGTGAGATGTGTAAAATGACATACGGTAAATGAACTGAAAGGTAAAATTTGCACATTTCAAAATAGTAATACACTTATTACAATTTAACACACTCTATATGCCCTGTTAGACTAAGAACTTTTACTCAGGTGTGAAGGATAAAGGACATAAGGATGGAAAATCATCACTTATTATCATTATAAGTCTCTTACACACTTAGATAATTGTCTAAAAACTTAAAAGAAACAAACGTGTACTGATGCTTAAAGGCAGAATCCAACATCAATCCAGCAGGGCTTCCCCATACACTGTGTGGTTGTTTTTACACTAGCCCAAGGGATGTATTTATAGAAGAAAGGAAGTCAAAGGAGGATGTCTTTGGTTATAGAAATGGGAATCAATTTGTTAGGAGTCTCCATCTTCAGCTACAACCATCTTTGTAAATAATGCTCATTTACGCCCTTCGATTGATCCATTTCACCTCAAGTGTTTAAATAGCTAGCTTGCTCCTCAAATATGCTTTCCCAATAGTTGCATTAGCAAAAACAAGATATTTTAAAACTAATTAATGTCATCAATTGGTTATGAAAATGAGATTCCACTTATATATTTTTCCTAATGCTAACAACCTCTCACTAGCTTGCTGAGGTGTGCAATGGTGTAGGGAAGAGTTGCTTATATTCTGTTGGCCTTGGAGAGGCATTGCTTGGAGTCTACATGTACATTCGATTGTTCCTTTGATTGGCCATCAAAAAATAACTTGGATCATGCCCTGATCAATGGTGAGATGAACCCTTTGATTTGCTTTGGCAGATGGAGAATGCGAGCCCTTCGATCTTTGAGCATCTGGATGAAGACCATCGATCTCCCTGGGACCCACTTGTCTAAATGCTAATGAATAGCTCATCACCTTGAATGTGAAACTTGGCTAATAAGAATCACAAGTGATACGCATGTGTGGAAATTTTTCATGTAGAGGCAAGGGAAAAAAACACAAAATAAGACTTAGATGCACCAAATGTATGTACATTATGTGTACAAAGATGGAGGTATTCAATTGGTTGTGTAAAAGTATTGACACATATATATTTAGGAAGGCTAGTGCATGAATGGAAACATTCAAAGGTTCAAATATGACCATTGACTCTGAGACTCTTGGATATGGATCGAGAAAAACATGTATATTGCATCTAAGATAGAGTGAAGGACACACAACCAACAATGAGATGTGTTGTACTTGCAAGGGCTTGCATGAATACAAAATAACATGTTTCACTTGATACAACCTATATAAATGTGTGTCAAGAAAAGAGGGAGTATCATAAAAGAGATCATAATATCATAGCAACAAGCTCATCTTCTTTGATTAGTATTCCAATGAGAGAGTGAGAAAAGGAAATCTGATTAGAAACCACTTTAATAGCTAAGAGAATCTTGTGTTTATAGCTTCTCGTAGAGCATATATTATAGCTCATGTGATAGGAAACTATTTTAGTTGAATAATTATGTTTAATATATGAAAGTTTAGATATTTATACTCTCTCCCTCTATGTGTGTGTGTGTGTACAATGTTTATTATATGATTTTGGGTTATGGCTTTCCCTCATTAAAAAACCCAACCCTATGAACTTGCCATCATGCTATTAGAGCACAAGGTTTAAGTCTTTGTGAAAGTGTGGATATGTTACATATATGGGATTCTTATATGATAGATTATAACAATAGGGTTTGATAGACCGAAGTCTCAAGATACCATTAATAAAAAAGATTGGTAAAGGTGGAGCTATATAAATAAATGATTTTGGAAGACTAGAAATATATTAGATGTGTTGAGGGATGTGCAATCTATATTGATACCATAAAAGAAGATAGAAGAAGGGGTTTCACCAATGGAGATGACAAAAATGATTCCAAAGAAGAATAACTATGAGTAAAAGGATAGGATGATAATAAATAAGAACTGAAAATGGATGTAGGAGAGGGTAGACTCATTACAACTATTTCATGGATTAGTAGACGAATGAAGACCATGATGTGCCATTTTTTTTAAGAAATATAAACCCTGAAAACATATATATTGGATCACATGGATTGAGGAATATTTTATGTTTGATGATATAAGCGACCCAAAGAGAGTGAATGTTGTGTAGACCAAGTTTAGTGGTCACACATCTCTTTGGTAGAAGGAATTTAGATGTAAATAAAAAGAGGGAAATAATATAATTTCAAATGAGACAAAATGGTCACCAAAAAAGGTAAATTACTTCTTGGAGATTACCAGTTAGAGTTGTTAAATAAGTTATAAAAATTGAAGTAGATAGGTTTCAGTGTTAAGTTTTATACTGAAGAGTTTTACTTGATCACCATCACATCTATCCATGTTGAAATGGATCAAGATAAAATGGAATATATATAAATGGGTTGATAGTCAGTATCCAATAAGATTTGAGCATGGTGAGAATCCAAACGATGGAGGAATATTATCAATTCATGCACATTATTGAAGAAAGTTTGTATTGCAAATAAAATAATTTCATCACAAAGAAAAGTAAAGTTCTCTCACAAAGGTATAGTAGGGAGATAAAAAGATGTAAGAAGCTAACAAAATCAAGAAGGATAAAATAGCGATGTGTATACTCATGTGCACATGCAAGAATAAGGTTATGTGCAAGGAGAAGAACATGGTCACAAGTATGGAGATGGATATTACCCATCGATATATGATGGAATATTTGGTATGGGAAGGGGAAGAGGATTATGTGGAAGATATTTCAGACATGTAAAACTTAGGCATATAATAAATGAGTGTACTTAAATGTAGAGTGAAAATAACATAATGCTTAATGTTAGGGTGCATGTTATGAATGTATATTGGATTCAATTGGATCCCCAGAACATTATGAGTATCCATAGCGTAGAACTACTCTCATGATGAAGAGGGCATTTATCAAGCTTAAAAAAAGGATAGTGAAAAAATGTAGAGAATAAATATATATTGAACAATTTAAAAGTCATGAGGTAAGTGTTGCAAGGGGTTGTAGAAAGTGTTAGGTATTAGAAGGTGATTTTAGACTTGGTTTCATGTGAAATGGTATAAAAATTGGGGGTGAATAAGGTAATGCACCATAACCATTTTAGAATTTCATCTCTAAAAAAAGGTCATATGATATTGGTGAATGATAAATGCCTAGAGAAATTTCAAATATGTGTGTACCAAATTGAATTTTAGTGTGGCATAATTATAATGGATGTGTGTCATGTTGTTTTTGGGTTACCATGGAAGTTTTTAATGGAACTTGTACATTACTATACAAAAACTACATACCACATAGAAAAGAATGGTAATAAATTTGCATTGAGTATATTGAATGACAAAGAAGCAGAGGTGTGCAATAATATTTTCAAGCACACATTATTACATTTAGGAAAATATTGCCTCAAGGAAGTAGAGAAGGAAGAGGCATTTTAGGCTAAAGCTAATGATTGTTGTGAATGCATGAGAAGGAGAATCACTCCCATATGAAGTGAAGTAACTATTAAGCTAGTTCATGGAGATCATCTTCAGTGATCTTCTAGATGGATTAACACCTATGCAGAGTATCAATCAGCACATGGATCTGATTTAAGGACTAATTTTCCCAATCAAAGTAGTGTATAGGCTGACACCTAATGGTTCTAAAGAGGTGAAAAGGCAAGTACATGAGATACTTAATAAGGGGTTGATTAGAGACATTATAATCCCATGTGAATTACCAATGGCATTAGCACCAAGGAGAGGAGGTGAATGGTGAATACACACACACTCAAAATCCATCAAAAATATCATTATCAATTCCATGTTCAATTACCACACATGGATGAATCGATGGACTATTAAAGTGGAGCACAATACTTCAAAATATAGACATGAAGAGTGGATATCATCAAATATGCATTAGGGAAGGTGATGAGTAGAAGATTGCGATTAAAATGTAAGATGAATTATATGAATGGTTAGTTATGCCATTTGGGATTACTAAAACAATGTACTTTCATGAGACTAGCAAATAAATTATTAAGTCCTTTATTATTTAAATATTTTATACTATATCTAGATGACATTTGGTTTTTAGCATAACAACTACAAGAATAAAATTTGTTCTTAGACATGAATAAACATAGATTCATGAAGAAGAAGTTTGTATACTTAAGTTTGTGATTTTACAAGGATGTTTGAAGATGGATCTAGATAAGGTGCATGTTATCATTGAGTTTCCATCACCTAGGAACACATTTGAAGTGTGAATATTTCATTAATTAGTGATTTTTTATAGGATATTCATTTTCAATTTCAGTGGGATATGTGTAGATATCTCCAAAGTGAGAGGAAATATTTAGTCTAGATAGAAGAAATAGAGATAAGCTTCAAAGAATTGAATAAAAGAGTAACCAAGTAGATAGTATTGGCATTACCTACTTTATGCAAGGTTTTTCAGGTTAAATGTGATGTGAGTGACACAATAGGAATGGTGTTGTGTCAATAAGTTATGCATGTAGCTTATTTCGATGATAATATGAATAATGTGAAGAGAGATTATTTAGTGTATGACCAATAATTCTATGTCATAGTGTAAGAACTGAAGAAGTGGAGACATTACCTATTACTGAAATAGTTTGAGTTTTACACATACCACCAAACATTGAAATTCATCAATAATCAATGGAAGTTGAAGCAAATACATATGAAGTGGGTTGAGTTTCTGCAAATTTATTCATTTGTTTTGAATTATAGAAGTGGAAATTCAAACAAGTTGCTAATGTGCTTAATAGAAGTTGTCTCTTATTAAATGAGATGTGATTGGAAGTCACAGGATTTTATTCTATTAAGAAATTGTATACAAAAGATGAAGATTTCAGAAATGATTGGAGAGCATGTGTAGAAACATTGAGTATAGAAATAACATTGTGGTTGGAATGATATTTAAATGAATGTAGTTATGTATATACTAGGTTTTATATGTGAGAACGTGATCAAATAAAATTACAACACATAATTAATTGGTTAGTTTTGGAATGACAAAATATTTGTAGTTGGCAGAGATTTAATTTTGGTCTGAAAGTAGTGTGGATGTGTGAGAATATGTGTAAGAGTGTAGATGTTGTTGATTGAAAAAAGGAAGGAGTCAAAACTTAGAGTTGTATCAAACACTACCTATGCCTAAAAAACCATGGGATGATAGCATCATGTAATTTGTGCTTGGATTACCTATAACATAGAAGATGAACAACTCCATATTTGGTATTGTGGATAGATTTTAAGAGATCAGACACTTCATTTCATCTAAGAAGACAAGTGATGCCACAAACATTGCTATTTTTTTAGAGAGTGGTGAGGTTTCATAGGTTACCACCTAAGTTTCCGATATAGGTACAGGTACAAGTACGGGAATTAGATACGAGGATACGGCAAATTTTTTTTGGGGTTTTGGATACGGCTGCACAAAAATATATATAAAAAATTAAAAAATATAAAAATATAGACATATAAGCAAAATTAACCACATATTATGCATAGAAGAAACATAATAAGTTAAATAACCACAAAACATACTAATAATTCAATGCCAAATATCATCATAATATTCAATTGTCGAAACTTAGATTAGTCTTATTTATTATTACAAGTACATAATGCAAATGTTACAACTTACCAGTATGGACAAAAATAAAGACAAAAGAAAATCCCCTCTACGCAGTTTGGTGAAGATTACAATGAGATGACCTAGTGTTAAATCAAACTTAAGAGTATGCCATGTTCTCTTCTTTGAGCTTATTCATGAGTTGAGCTTTTGTATTATACCTGTGCAAATGATCTCACCATATGTACTAGATAGAAAGAGTCCTAGAGAACCATATTTTTGGGACATAAAGGATAAGCAAAACATGACATAATTGATTTCAACCTCTCCTTCATCTTGATCATGTTACAAACATTTATTTACTTTGTTTTGGCAAGGCTGAAACGTGATCCAATAACTGGAAGACTTGCTGACTTGCTCTGGCAACCTTTACAGCTACTGTATAAGTTAAATAACCACAAAACATACAAATAAGTCAATGCCAAATATCATATTATTCAATTGTTGAACTTATATTAGTCTTAGTAGTTATTACAAGTACATAGTGCAAATGTTATAATCTATGGACAAAAATATAGACAAGAAAATGCACTATCTGCAGTTTGGTGAAGATTACAATGAGATGCCTGGTATTAGATCAAATTAAGACTATGGCCTGTTCTCTTCTTTGAGCTTATTCACCAGTTGAGCTTTCGTATTATTAATTATACCTGGGTAACTGATCTTACTGTATTTACTGCACAAAAGGAGTCCTAGAGAACCATATTTTTGGGACATAAAGGATAAGCAAAAAAAGACATTATTCATTTCAACCTCTCCCTCATCTTGATCATGTTACAGACATTTGTTTCCTTTATTTTGGCAAGGCTGAATCACGATCCAATAACTGGAAGACTTGCTGACTTGCTCTGGCAACCTTCATAGCTGTTGTATACAGCCCTAATAAAGAAGATACAGATGAATTGATTGAGGCTTACATTTTGAAAACACAGCTAGCCATTGAAATTACAGATAGGTTTTCATACTTTATTTTGTTTTTAATTATTTTTTGAAGTTTGTGTTTCACTTTTTATTAGGTGAAATTGTAAAAAAATAAAATAAAACTACTAGATACGCAAGGGATATGGGCAGGATATGTCCTGCCCCCTGTAGATACATCTTGATACGTCCCAAAACGTATACGGGTGTATCCGTAGGGGGCAGGATGTATCCTACCCATATCTCCCTACGTATCGAACTCGTATTCGTATCGTATCCATATTTCGGACCCTATACAGTAGTATCTGGTAATGTAGATTACCACACAACATAGTTTCAGATTGAGATATAAAGTTTTTTGGTCATTTTTAGAGGATGTCATGGGATAAATTGGATACAAGTTTGATTCTTGGTTACACCTACCATCCAAAAACATATGGATTAATCAAGGTTTTGAATAAAATCCTTGGAAATTTGTTGAGATGTTTGGTTGTAAATAAATTAAAGAAATGGGATTTGATCTTAGCATAAGTAGAGTTTGCCTATAATATTCAATGAAATAAAGCATGAGGACACCTTTCTAAATTGTTTATGAAAACAGCGCAAGAGCATTTTCAATGATAAGAGAAATCATAGAAATGCATGGAAGAAGTGTATAACAATATGATTATGTAGAGTATATGTGTGAGATACATGAATAGGTAAAGGATAAATTAGAGCAAAGTAGTGAGTCATATAAGTAACACATAGATATGAAGCATGTATAAGTAAGTAATTTGATATTGGCAATTTATTGCTACTGCATTGACATAAGGAGAAGTTTACATGTAGAACATATAAAAAGTTGAAGTGGATTAAGATAAGACTATGGCAAAGTATTGAGGAAGTTAGTTAAAAAATAATTGTACTAACACACTTAATGAAATGAGATCAAACTATTTTTTATTTTTCAAGGATTAAAAAAAACATGTTTGATAACTTAAAAAATGAACTGAAAAACACCACTAAATAAGCATTCACCCAAACACAACACATACATATACCAAATAAAAACTCACCTGCATGATTTTTAAATAAAATTAATCATAAAGTATTCCTCATAATAACATACCTGGTCACCATACTAAATAAATATATAGAATTTTTAAAAAAAACTATAGTTTTTGGCTGTCAATTAATGACAATTATTTACTAAAAAAATCTTACAAAAAATCTAGTAATGTTAGTTAAAAACTTGAAAACAAAATGGGAGAGTTTCTCTTTTATGTGATGAAAAATTCACTCTTATAGGGTTTCATGCTACCGTCACAATGCCATTACTATACTTGAAAGGATTTTTTTAAAGAGATTTGCTTTTATTTCTTTGTGCCTACCCTATCACTACTTTATCAGTAACCTTCCCATCTATTTAATGTCCTCCATATCTCCTATGATAGTTGTTGTGGGAGTTACCAATGGAGTTATGATGTCCAATGGTGTTGAAGGGAGTGCATAATTTTTGCCAAAAGTGTTCAACAAGGTAATGAACATACCCCTAAATGACTGCTTCTTGTTATATTAGATTGCCCTGATTCTAATAAGGCATGTAGCTAATTTTAATAAACTTACATTAGTTTCTTATTTTGTTGGTTGGGTCCCATATGAAATCACCTTGAAATCATGGGTATGCAATGCATGGAATGTCGCCTATGGTGTTAAGCTTGTGGGTGTGCAAAATATGACTAAAGTTTTCTTTTTGTTCAAGTTTAACAATATTGATCATTCTATAGCCTTTGTAGTTCATGGCCTTCAGCTTATTTATAGCATGCTTACAGTATTTTCCTAGTGGACCCATGATTTTGTTTTCTCTAAGCATACAAAGTTGAAACTCCTCATTTGAATAGATTTCCTTGGTATCCCCTTGCCCATTTATAATATTGTAGATGAGTTAATCAAATCTTTATGGAAGTTTAAAGGGTTTGAGAATGCCTTGTTTTATGCAACTAGATCATAAAAATACATCTACATTGAGGTTAATTTGTCTAAATACCACAAAGAGCCTATTTATGTATAAATAAGTGACAAACAACTCATGTAATAACTTAGCTATTAATAAACCACTCAGCTTATCTAGAGGGTTCAATCTTAATTGGCATGTTGTATATCAATATTCTTAACACTTATTTTAGCTGCTAAATTGCATGACATAAAATCTATGAATGCCCTTTGATGGCCAACTCATGGCCTACTACAATACATAAAACCTCTAATGAGGTGAAAAAAGGTGTATCAACATCCTTAGATGAATGGAACACTACGACTAATAAAAAGAATACCCAATAATATCACATGGTAGGAAAGGCTCTATAACTATATATAAACTCACATGTGATTCAATGACATTTGATAAAAATTTGGTTCATGCCACCTAGCAGGTGATACCATCTATTATCCACACTCCTCATGATGCCTATTTTTTTAGTTCTTTAAAACCAAATAACGATTTCTCAACTAACACAGTCTCCTTATAAGGTAAAAGAGTCTTGTTTTATTGATAGTATTATTTTCTTTTATTATAAATAAGTGTACTACAAAGAGAGAAACCCCTACCGACTAACTAAATATGGTGATTTGTTCAAGATAAATGGCAAGCATTTCATTTAAGTGACTTATGAGAGGTCACCATCAATCCTATCTAGCTAATATTTTTTTCAATTTTAGTAGAAGATGGTAAGGAAACTAATATATAGATTGATGTTAATCAATGATAGTGTACTCTTGGATTATATGATGCTTCATTGACATGACTTAAAATTAAATTGTAAGGGATACAAGTCATTAGTTTATCAATATGAAAATTCTCCATGTACAAGAAGTTAAGCTTTTTGCATTTATACTCAATGCCTGGATTAGATCAATTTATTTAGGTGTTATTTTTTAGATGTCAAAACATGAGAGTGGTTTTCAATGTGTGGTTATGTTAATTACCTCTTTTCTATCACTAAATATTGTTACCTGGGGTGGAGACCCCACATATTAGGATGTGTGAACCTTCTTTGACTTTAATGGTCATTCCCTTTGTAGTTACAACATTTATGCTTCCAATGACATTGTTGAGAGGAAATTATTTTGATGATAGATTGTTGACTCACTCCTCAATGCCGACTGTATCATGTATGGGGATTTCAACATGATTAATTGTAGAGAAGATAGATAATGGCTACTCCCAATGTGGTGGTGCACTAAAAAAAAAGAGGCAATGGTTTTACATGCATAATAAGCTTAGTATGTCAGGTCCTAACCAACATCAACACCTCCCTACCACCTCTTCATGGTTTACATAGTCCAGCTTATGCCAAGGTGGTGAAAGGTTAATGAAAAGTTTATATAGAGCTTTATTTATAGAGTATAACATGTTTACCTTTTCCATAAAAAATTGACTGGCATATGTTAGTTATACTAGATGCTCTACTTTTAGACCAAATTCCTATCAATATTGAAATTGAAATCATTATACCCCAAGTCAGAAATGTCAAGTCACAATTTTACCATAATACCACTCACCTACATCACTCTTGGACCAAGAACCATATCACTAAATTTTTTGGAGCTTTTCCCCTAGGCATTCTAGATATTTTGGATGGATAGAATGGTGGGATAATTCCATTAGTTGGATACCATCCTTTTTACACATATATGATAGGCAAATAACTATCTTCCACCACAATAATCATGATGCTTTGCACCATGAATTTATTTGGGTTTCAAGGAAGTGGAGCAAAATCCTTTTAATGAGGATTTACAAAAACAAGCTACCGTAAAGAGGCACAAGCTCAAAGTGGAGGAAAATTATCAAGATTGGGGAGCCCATATTCAAGCATGTATGCACTAGTTAAAAATTAAAGACACGGATTATAAGGAGTTCTTTGATCTCCTCCATTATCGGTAATCGATCAATCATGCTAAATCTATCAAGGACAATTTTTTTCTCCTCACACTCCTTCAAGATATCTTAAAATCCATTGTCTCCCATTACCATGGTGTGTTTGTTTCTCAACATTCAACACTTGAGTGATAAAATGCTATCTCCCAATGTATTCAAGTTGTTCCTTGAAAGCTCACTAAAGGACATGGGGTGGCATGTGATCTTTTACTTCCCATTGATGAGCTCTAAGATGACATCATGCAAATGGTTGTTGATTTATGCTTTGGTATTGAAAATTTTCCATGTGAATTTGACCAAAATTTATGGGATATTGTGTCGGAGAATTTGCATAAAGTATAGGGTGAATTTTTTCAAACTAACACCCTTTGTAAGCTTATTATCAAAGCAATAATAGATTCATTCCCAAACTGAGGGGCCTAAATCTATTTAGAATATGGAGGCTTATTACCCTTCTTATTATCTCCTATAAAATCATTTCTAAAGCTTTTGCTCTTAGGGTTAGCTACCTATTACCTCTTATTGTTTGCCTTGAGCAAATTAGTTTTATTCATAATAGATATATCCTTGGCAACATTTTTTTTTGAGGGAATAGAGAGGGATAAAACATCTCAATAGAAGGAAATGTTCATCAAAATTAACTTTGGAAAAGCATATAATAGGATTGAATGGCCTTTTATCTTGGCAATGCTTCAGGCTCTAGGGTTCAAATGTAGATTTTATGAGCACTATTAAAATTATTTTCCAAGATGCAGGTGCTTGTATCACCATGAATGGTGAACAATCTAATAAATTTGGGTTATTGTGGGATATTCACCAATGGTGTCCACTTAATCTTTCTTTGTATATGTTGGTTACTAAGAGGTTCAGTTATCTATGGACAGATTTCACCTCTAGAGGGCTACTTAAAGGTATCTCAATACCACACTCCCAGAAACATATGGTCAATGGGATTTTTTTCTAATGATTTTTTTCTTGCTCTAGTTAAAGAGGAGTATTCAGATTCCAATGCCATGGAATGTATAAATTTTGTAGTTTAAATTATGGATCTTCCATTCAATGGAAGAAAACTTAGTATTATAATAAGAAATGCTTTTCTCCATTGCCACTTTGAATGCATAAATACAAGTGGCATTGGACCATCATAATGAACAATTAAAATTCCTTGGCATCCCTTTTAAATTTCGAGCCACTTGCTCATATTTGTGGAACAATGTAGTTCATAGGGTTGAGAAAAATATTGGTTATTATATTTAGTAAGAAAGATTCAAGTTTGTTCTAAGGTGTTGGCTACTACTCATGTTTATTATTCTTCTTGTTGGGCACTTTCTAAGGCTACCTACACCAAACATGAAAATAATATAAGGGACTCTCATTGGGTCAATTATAAATTCAATATAGGATTCCACATAGTTGCCTTATATTTGATGTAAGTGAAAATCACCAAGATTTTGAGATCTTCTAGACATCAAAATCCAAGGTGATGCCTTGTGTGCTAATTAGATCATTCATGCCTTGGAAGGTGAATAATCCTAGAAAAGTTTTCTTAAGAATAAGGTAAGACTATCACACAAGGTAGTCCTATAGGTAAGGGAACTTGGAAAGGATTGAATTTCCAATCCTTGCTACTCACATAGGTCCATGCCACCATTGTTGGCACTTTTGTTGCTAAGAGCATCTAAAAGTCTTAGGAAATGTTCAAAAGACACTTAATCTAGGATGGTGATGGCTATAGATTCGGGATTTATCTAAGATCTTAATCTCTTTAGTGGTTTCATGCACTTATTTTTTATGAGGTCCCTTTACTTTGGTACCATAGATTAAAATCTTATGGTTGTTTAGAAAATGAATTAAGGTCACTTATGATCTTTTTTACAAACAAACCAGGGAATGAGGATTTTGGCCCATTCGAAGGGATCAATTCCAATTATAGGCTAGTGATCAGGAGTCAGTTTTTAGAGATATAAAATGTAATACCTAACGTGTATCTTCATGATATTGGTGTTTAGTCACCTTCTAGATGGTGGATAGACTGGAAGTGTCCATCTAAGACCCCCTTGCACTAGTATAAACACTAGTTAGGTTATCAACTCCTTTCTCTAAAAGATTTTCAAATTGAAGTTCTCAATGATAGATGGAAAGTTAATTCCATTGAGCAAGAGGGGAAATGGTCTAAAAAACTGTGCACTATTATCATAGAGCTTAAGTAGACACACTTCCTTTGGAGTATTCTTAACCAAGGGATTCTAATTTTCACCTATTTGGTGCATTTAGGTGTAGCTCATCCTGTTTTGATTTTTTCATCATCACCCATAATGCTTAAAACATATTTTTTGGTTTTACAAACATGCCTAATTAGCTTGGCAATGGATTCACACTCTCTTCTAACCCTTCCGTCCAGAGATTTTTACCTATAACATGGTGTATTTAGGTGGATCCTCCATGATTCCTATAAAATACACACATGTTTGTCATATTTTCAGCTATGATATTCTCTTTTAGTTATGGAAAGACAAAAAAAAATGCCAAATTAAATCATGCTATGTTAGACGAATGTTTTTCTATTACTAACAAGTTTCATGTTATCTCTAATGTTATGTTTCAGATTCACATTCATGCTAAAAAGGTTCGGCTAGAGGTGTCTCACCTTCAGAGCTTATTGGATAAATGGGGTAGTTCTCCTTGTGCTATTAATTGAGTCCCCCAAAATTCATATCACACCAATTGCCCCCATGACACTGTGGTTTTCAACAACACAAGAGGAATCCCTCTCAAAGTAGGTGCTACAATGGCTCTACATGATAATGATATCCATCACCAGCTCACAACCCTCAAGCTGGTGGTAGTGGTAGCAGTGGCCTTTCTAGATGGGTAGCACCTTAGCAATAGAAATTCCTTCACTTGGCATTTACAATTTTTCCCATTATGCAGGATACTGCAGAGGATGAAGATAAAGAAAAGAAGGCTCATGGTTGGGATCCTATACCTAATTTAGTAGATCCTTCTATTGGAAGTGGCTAGGTGACAAGCCAAAGGATCCACCGCCTCCATCACCCATGCTCATTAGTGCTTCCACTGCCTAGTGTTATGTTGTTGTTTGTAGGCTCAAACTTTTATATGATTTTAGATGGTTGTGTTTTCATCTTTTTTAGTTGAAAAGTATTCTATATATGAATTAATTATGCAGTTGTTCTCAGCTTTGGCTAACATATTTTCTTAACTTGCAATATCATCTAATAATTTTTTTGTGTGACTAATTATTATAACACATCGTACCATTAATATATAGAAAATCATTTCAATTAAAATAAATAAAAAATAAAATACTAACCACCTTCAAAATAAAGAATAATTATATATCTGGTTGAACATGTTATATTAAACTCATCTTAATTTATGTTATGTAAAAGTGATAACTTATTTTAGGATTCCTATGATGTTGGTGATCTTCAAATGAAATCTTCAAATACTATTGAACTTATGGATTTTGTTGTTTTGGAGGTTAGCAATTAAATATGTTGGAGCTTGTTTTAGGTATTCCCAGGGTGCATGGAGAATACCAACATTAAAATTTATTCTTTTAAGTTGTAGTTTATTATGGAATTAGTAATGGCATATAAATTTGGAGTTCTTATGGGTTTATGTTTTAGTCTTTGTAATGTTGTTGGATGGTAGGGATATTTGGTGTCGGAGTATATCTTGGTTCATGGAATGTGGTATTCATGTGGTAGTCATATTTTGATTTGGATTAATTTATTTTAATATTATAAAGAATTTATTAAATAACAAATTATTGTAGGTTTTATTCTTTAGATTATGTTAGTGCATCATTATATTTGAAATTTGTTTAGGGAGAGAATGTTAAACATATTTTAAATATATTATATTTAAAAGTAGTTTTAATAAAAATTACAAATAAAAAAAAATTAATTTTAATATTTTATTAAAATTTAAAAATTGGAGGTATCATTCCAATAAATTCATTTTAAAATTCAAATAATTTTTTTTTAATTTAAATAATTAAATTTACATAATTCTTAATCTGTTATAAATCAGAGAATTAAATATAAAAGACATTGCTGCCCTGCCCCATTGAGAAGGACAGGGTTCCACACAGTAGACAATACAGGATATGGTCCCATATGAAACATGGGAGGGGACAATATAATTATTATATTTTGGTCTGGATATGTAGAGTTTTGTAGGATTGGCATTGAACATTCTGTGGAGAGTGAGTATATGACATGAGTAATTGTATGACATGCATTATTATTCAATGACGCATGTAATATGCATGTTGAAGGAATGCAGTGAGATACACTAATGGAATTTGTTTGTTGGGAATTTGCTGTTGAAGGATAAATACAGAATAATAGCGGGTAGCATGTAATATGCATGTTGAATGATTGCAGTGAGATACACTACTAAACAAGGGCCAAGACTCGATGAGCAAGATGACGGAAATGTTGGTAATAAAGATTTCAGTGATATCAATGTAATATCGTGATAACTCAGAGGGGAACAGTGTGCCCATCATCTTCATACTCACGCAAGATTGATTGCATGTTCGTAAATAAAATTAGTCTCAGAACAGATAATAAGTATGGGTTGAGCTACCATATCAGATATATCAAAATTGGTAAAAACGGAAAGGTCTTACATGTACACACACTGTTGCAGTCCTGGGCAGAGTTCCAAGTGAACAGAGGTTTGCCGAGGCAGCCTAGTCCTTATCCACACTCAAGACTAGCCAGCAAGCAGAAGATTATTATGCGGCCAAACAAAGTATTCACCACCTGCAAACACACTTTGACTGTTTACCATGAAGGGCAAGACATTTTATTCATATAAAGGCCAAATCAAGGCAAAAGAATGTCATGTTATAATTACACATAGTAACTTTACATCAGATTAGCTACACAAACATAATTTTTTTTTTTATTGGTTCCAGCAGGGGATTAATGAACTTTCAGCTCTATAAAATAGTTTTTTTGATTGGTTCCAGCGGGGGATTAATGAGCTCTCAGCTCTATAATGGTTATCAAAGATTTAGAGAGATCTCAAAGATCACTAAGAGAATATATTATGTAGATTGTAGAAATTCTCCTCAATTAGCTGCTAGCTACTACCAACAAAACCTTGCTCCAAGCCTGCATACGTTATCTTCTTCTTCTAAAACAGTTTCCCTGTCTCCTACTATGAGCTCCTTCTATATAGCTACAGCTGTCCTTATCAAACAATGTTTTCCCTGCTATCTCCTTAGAATGGGATACTCCCAAACTCGTGACAGCCCCGAGAAATCAACAGAACATGCCCTATGTCTGCAAATGGGCTTTCATTAGGGCAGTCTTCTGTTTTGTTCTTCTCCATGCGATCTCTGATTGCTACATACAAGGACAAAATAGACTTTTTTTTTCAACGATTACACTCTGCCTTCCAAATCTTGACATTCGTTCCTCTTTGTAAGAGCAGCCCCTACCGTCCGCCCCCTTCTTGAATATGTGCTCCCACTATTTCCTAAAGCCACAATTGTTTGTATTGACTTTGCAGTTCAAAACGTCCCAAAATCCTGCTCGTTTTTCAGTTTAACTTGAAGGCAGGAAGCATTGAATGTTGGGAGAGGTAGGTGAGTTTAAAAAAAGCCATAGTGGATGTTTTTTTTAATTTGTTAAGATTTTATCAGGTAAATATTGTGTTTTGTTTCATGAATGTTGAGTATTTTGTTTATTTGATTATTTGATTATTATAGTTTGTTATTTTCTTGTTGCTGTAAAATGTGTGGTTCTCTAACAATTCCAAAATTAAATTGAAAGATAATTATTTGTAAATCACACTTTTAAATATAAAATACATTAATTAGAAAGATTCCACACAAAAGCCAATGGAAGATATGGTGCCATATGAAACATGCTACAATTGTAGTCTTTGGTAGGTATGGTATCGTATTTGGTTTTAATGCTACTATTGTTAATTCTGACACTCATTCTGTTAAATCTATGATTATAATGCTGTACGTTGTAATTGTTTATTATTTGGGCTGTTCTCTCTTGCATGCAATTGCTCAAGCCCGTCAAAAATTTTGCATAAGAATGTTGAGTGCTTGATATAATAAGCTATAAGACTAGATTAAAATTTCTGTAGTTAGTACTGTACACTTCGCTTATTCATGCTCAAGTTTTGATTATAGATACACTGAATAATCTCATAATCTGAATTCTTTTAGAAAGTTTTGTGTTTTATGTTTAAACTGGTGCATAAGCAGAGTTGAATTTGGTTGCATGAACACACTTACACTGACGCCGTTTGGCCATGGCTGATAATTTCATTGTCACCCAGAACCGATCACTGAGAGAGGAAAACATCGATATTCGTAAGAAGGTAAGAGGCGTTCATATTCATATCTTTATTGTCATTAAATTGTGTTTTGTGTATTTGAGTATAATGAAATAACGCAGCTGGGGAGAAGTCACAAACCGCCCAACAACAATATTGAGATCATCGAAGGAGTGAATGGTGAATTGGAAAGAGATGCTGCAGGTCAACATAATCCGCATCGAAGTAGCCTGAATCTAAGGTTATTTACTACATGTTCATAATTTTTTCCATTTGATGATGCCTATAGAGAATCCAAGACCGCCCTATTGTCCATGAGATTTTTTATGGCTTATTTGAGGTGCTGAGGAGTTCAACTAGATTTCATTACAGCACATGCATCTGTGGCTAATAATTAAAAAGCATAGTTATCTTAGTTTGCGATATAAGCTCCCAGTTCTTTCTGAATTGACTGTAATATTTCTGTCCATTAAAAGAAGGTGCAACTGTAAATTTCAGTGCCCCTAACTTGTAGTTCCATTTTGTGTTATAAAATATGTAATTGTTCTGTTTTAAGATTTTTTTTTTTATGGCTGCCTTAGTGTTGGAATATAGCATCCACTCCAATCTTCTTCTGCTTATTTATTACCAGTAATGAATGACATGTTCAACCCTGAAAGGAGGTAACTGGTAAAGCAAAGGAACAAGTTTTTACATGTGTTAGCCCTAGCCAATAACATAACTGGTTACTAGAATTTAAGGATGTCATTTCCTTTTCAATTAGTGGTAGTTGTTGTTGGTTTTTTTTTGGTTGGTCATTGGATTCTTTATTGTTTTTTACGGTTGTGGATCGTGATTTTAAATTTGAGCTTGATTGGAATTATGTTGCATCTTTTTTATCTTGGTTGAATTATGTTGGATCTTCTTTTCTATCTCTGTTTTTGTATGAAGTATAAGGTTTTAATTTTGTACTATTTGAACATACCTACAAAAACAAACCCTATACAAACCTTAAACAATTTTGACAAAAGAAATATCCATACCTCCTGAAATCTTATCCAAATATAATCTCTCTCCTAAAACATTTTCCAAAAAAAAAACTTAAAACTATTTCAAAATAACAAACAACTATATGATAATGCCAATTATTTCTATATCTACATATTAAAAAACTTAAAACTATTTCAAAATAATAAAATATAAAGATGGCTCAACAGAAGGCTGCCGGTTGATGATGTCAATCTCTAATTTAAGATGTCCAAAATATAATAGGTAGACTTCTAAAAAAGAAGACTGCCACCGCTCCCTTTGTGGTCCTATGGCGGGCTGTGTAAAGCGGTTCTATGATTGAATTAAATCCGAATTTTATTATAATATTTTAAGAATCAAACAAAATATTGAGGATGTTTGAGAGAATTAAAATATTATAGAATGTTATTAGGTTTTGAGTCTATTTTAAATTTAATCGATAATTTTTTTTAAATGTAGTTTTTTTTAATTTCAAATTTATATGAAATTATTATTTTTTTAAAATAGCTTAAATAATTGTAAAATTTGAATCTATTTTAAATTCAATTTATAAAAAAATTTATGTAATTTTTTCAACTTCAAATTTATATGAAATTATTTCAAAAAAAAATATAACAATATCCCAAATTAAGCCACCCAACTATTACACTAATAATATCAATAGAAGTATTAGTCTTAATCTAAGGTTTTGAGCCTATTTTAAATTTAATCGATAATTTTTTTTAAACAATTTTTTTTAAATTTCAAATTTATATGAAACCATTTTTTTAAAAAAATAGTTAAATAATTGTAAAATTTGAATTTATTCTAAATTTAACATATTAAAAAAATTATGTAATTTTTTTAACTTTAAGTTTATATGAAATTATTTAAAATATATATATATATATATATATATATATATATATATATATATATATATATATATATATATATATATATATATATATATATAACAATATCCCAAATTAGGGCACCCAACTATTATACTAATAAAATCAATAAAAGCATTAGCCTTAACCCTTAAATGGAGTTGGTTTTAAATACACACAAATGATAAGATTTGTGGTTTACGATTTATAGATAAAAGAAGTTATGGAGTAAAGAACCCTTATATTTTTATTTTTTTTTGTGACCGAGGGTGTCCTACAATTTTTCTAGTATGGTATTATCACTGTGTTGGACCTAACGACCTGGCACACACTTCAGTGCAATATCGCAGGGCGAGTCCAATGGACCAATCCCTCATGTTTACACCAGTGCCTGACCTGACACTCGCAGTTCAATCAAGGATCGAACTCATGACCTAGTGGTCACTGTTACAACAACTTACCATTGAGGTATAACCTTGGGGGCTTAAAGGACCCCTACATTAGTCTATGTTTAGAAAAAATATTGGGATTGCATGTAGGTTAGATGTAATGTGAGAACAAAGAACCCCTCTAATAATTGATTAGTTTTATTCCACTTAAAACAAACCTAAGTTAAAATAAATTAAAAATTAATTTTTATCTCATATTAATAAACATCTACATAAAAATGCACAAATCATTCTAAATTCCTCATATATAATGTAGCATCTCCATAGAATAAAGTTCAGTGCCTCAATCTCATCCCTCAAATGAAGTTGTCATAGTGCCAACACTGATCGCCACATTTCATGTGAATATGGTTATATGGGTCTAGTGGATTGCCTTTCATTGCAACAATATGATCAAAATAAAGAAAACATTTTTAGTATCAGTTATGCTTGCTCTATATTGTTAATATATTAGACTGATCTCCTTCAGTGCTTTTATGTTTTATATTTATTATTCTTACACTTCCCAAAACTAGTAATTGCTAGTTGTCAAAATATTTTTATGTTTCGCTTAATGCATTGATATTAGGTCCACTTAGATATTCCTCTGTACATATAGAAGATTATGTTATTATGTTTAAATATGTTTTTAGCTTGGTTTTATGTTTGTTCTCATCAATTTTGAATAGAATTTAATTATAAATTTTACATGACGAATGTATATGTTAATTATATTTTTTAATGTTGAGCATAACGTATCGATACATTCGACGTGGACTGCCATATTGACTGTTGACCCCCAATTGATCACATCCAAATCTCTATTAAGACATGTTTATCATTGTTGTTTACTTAATTGTTTGTTGTTTATTTAACCGTTTATTGTTTGCATTAACCATTGTTGTTGGTTTAATCATTTTTTGTTTGCATTAACTATTTTTTACTTAAAACCATGATTGTTAAGGCCCCACCAACATAGTCACAAGAAATGTTAATAATCAAGCAAAACCACATTTTAGATTTTGTTATTTTCAAAACTCATATGACTTCGTGAGCTCTCCAAAACCTCCCCATCCCAACTTTTCATTCCCCTTCACGAGCTCAGCTTCCCAGATCCTTTTTGTCACCACCATTGGATAAAAGTTGAAAACCTTTACGTTCTTTGTTTGAAGCCCACCATTAAGCACGACTACACAGAATTCAGACTTTGCATATCCTTTAGACAATATGACATCAACCAAGGATGAACAAATGACATTGTGAATGGTAGAAGTAGTGCCCACCAGGTAAGCTCTTGTGCCCTTTGTTCATAGGTTTTTAAGGTTATGCCCTTCTAAAATGTGTGATATTGATGAGAAAGGCATATCTGTATAGTTTTCATTATACAGTTAGGTTTGTTTTATGTTGATTGTATTGTTGAGGGCTTGAAGGAATTAATGACTACTTAGGACATAATCATTCATTCAATGGATAATCATTTTAGACATAATTGTTGAATATCCATCCCTTGGAAATAATATCGGTTTGAGTTTGTTTTATGTTAATTGTATTATTGTGTGTGTGAAGGAATTAATGATTATTCAAGGCATAATTATTCATTCAATGCATAGTCATTGTCTACATTGTTGAGTATCTATCCCTTAAGCATAATATCAGTTTGGGTTTATTTTATGTTTATTTTATTATTATCTACTTGAAGGAATTAATGATTACTTAGAACATAATCATTCATTCAATACATAATTATTATTTGCATTATTGAATATCCATCCCTTGAGCACAATATTAGTTTGGATTTATTTTATATTGACTATATTATTGGATGCTTGAAGGAATTAATGATTATTAAGGAACACATAATCATTCATTCAATGTATAATCATTATGTATATTGTTGAATATCCAATATTGATTTGAGTTGTTTTATGTTGATTGTATTATTTTTTTCTTGAAAAAATTAATGATTATTTACGGTATAATCATTCATTCAATGCATAATCATTGCCTACATTATTTAATATTCATTCCTTGAACATAATAATCAATTTGTGTTTATTTGATGTTGACTGTATTGTTACTTGATTGAAGGAATTAAAGATTGCACAGGGCATAATCATTCATTCAACGTATAATCATTATCTGCATTGTTAAAATATCCATCCCTTGAACATAATATCAGTTTGGGTTTCTTTTATGGTGACTATACTATTACTTTCTTGAATAAATTAATGATTATTTAGGGTATAATCATTCATTGAACACATAATCATTATCTGCATTGTTGAATATCCATTGCTTGAGCATAATATTGATTTAGGTTTGTTTTAAGTTGATTGTATTATTTTTATCTTAAAGGAATTAATGATTACTTATAAGTGCATAATCATTATCTACATTGAAGAAATAATGATTTGAAAGAATTAATTATTACTTAGGGCATAATCATTCATTCAATGCATAATCGTTATCTACATTGTTGAATATATAATCCTTGAGCATAATATCAATTTGAGTTTCTTTTATGTTGATTGTATTGTTGTTTGCCTAAAAGAATTAATGATTAATTAGGGAACAATTATTCATTCAATGCACAATCATTTTTTGCATTGAAGGAATCAACAATTATCAAAGCATAATCATTAATTCAAAACATATTTTATTGACTACTTTATGTAATTAGGATATGCTAAACATAATTCAGTGAACGCATATGAATTAAACACATAATCATTATTGGTTGTGCTACATATATAAGAATTTGAACTCTATACTTTTGTATTCTATATAAACACTATTCACACAACATTCCAACTCTCCTAAAAAAATTTAATTTCAAGTAGTCAACAATACAGTTAATGGGTAATTTCAATGTGGATTGCCACACTAGACATTGGCCCCTAACTACCAACAACCATTTCTTTGTCACTTTTCCCCCGATTTATTGGGCTTAACTATTGTCATTTTTTTAAGCCATTTTTTGCATTAATCATAGGTTTTTGCCTTAACCATGATTGTTAAGGCATTTTTGCACTCCGCCAATGTAGTCATGAGGAATATTAATAATCAAGAAAAAATGAACTTCAATTTTCATTATTTTCAATTATCGTGCCCATTTGTGAGTTTAGTTACCCTCACCCTCTCTGTAGTCATTATTGAATAATAATCAATGGGTCTCCATGATCCTTTCCTTATTAAATTTATAGAGTTATGAGCAAAGACAAACATAAAAAGTGTTTTGCAATCCCACAAAAAACACTTATATTTGTATGAAATTAAGAGAAACATAACATTAAGAGAAAACATAATACCATGTTATCCACCACCTATTTTCATTGTATTCATTACTAATAATAAAATAAACATTATAAATATCTTATAATCATTGTCAAATAGGCATACGATAAGGGGTTCAAGCAATTAATACTACAGTGAATGGTTTTTCATGAGCTTTCTATTATAAACTTGATTGAGTTATCAAGAAATATGAACACAATAAGTGTTTTGCAAGCTGCAAATAATTATAAATGCTCATCCTTAATATTAGCACAATTATCACTGATAAATTAAGGATTATTATGTTAATTGTATAGTTGATTGCTTTAAAGAATTTAAGATTAATTAGGGCATAATTTGTTTTATTTTTATTGTATTTTTGATTGGTTGAAGGAATTAATGATTAGTCAAGATATAATCATTCATTCAATGCATAATTTATTTAATAGTTTGTGTAATTATGATATTCTAAATATAATTCATTGAACATAATTAATTTGATGATAATTACTATTTTTTTAAAAATGCACACTCTTGTAATCCACCTCCTAAAATAGGGCACAGTACATAGACAATTATAATAAGGAATGATGCTAGTACATTCAAGTATAAAACCAACATGGCATTAGTAAGTATTATGATAGGGCATTAATACATAGGGAATTATACTAGTTCAATAAAATATAAAATAAATGGAGTGTTTTAATAAAAATTGGATTGAAGTATAACCAATGGGTTTCATATTCAAAGTGTACATGCATGGTTAATGAGTAGATCAAGGGTCAAAATGTCAAACATTTAAATTAAAATATAAAAAAAGTACACATATTTACCCTAATACTTATATAAACCAAACAAGTAATGGTATACATAGATCAAGTATACACAGTCACAAGGAAGGTTATGATATGTTTAAACTAGAATATAAAAAAGCTATACATGATAGGAGAAAACTCATAGCCTTTACATTATTTGTAATGGTATACATAGATCTAGTATTGACATTCTTTTCAAAAATAAGTGCGTATATATATTCATTGCTTGTATAATACCCTTTATTACAATATATATAATGCCCTAAATCTTCACCATTCTTTTGTTTGTATAATACCCTTTACATTCTATATATTATTATCAGATACACTATATATAAAGTAATTTGAAATCTATACATTTGTATTCTAGCTTTATACTATAAATTACTATGAATGTTTGGAATTTTGACACTTTCTCTATTCACACTATTGTTCATATTATTGCATAAATGAAATGAACCAAAGAACCATCAATCTATTTAATGGTCTATCATTGTTCATTATCAATACTAGGTATTATCTTAAACATTTGGGATACCCTTCACATAATCCGTAAAAAAATCATTTCTAATACATAACAGAAAGGAACCAATGAATTTATGTATAAAGGTCTATGGTTTTTCATTATTAATATCAAATCTTACAAAAGGGCATTAACTAACTGGTGTATTCACATTTGATAGCTAGACTAACATCTATTAACAATACGTTAAGGCAAAAAAACAACTGGTTCATTGGTTCCTTTCCTTTGTGTAGCAAGATGGACAATAATATTTCATTATACAGAATGTAAAAGGTATTATACATAAAAGCAAGATGTAGGTCGTTATATAGACTATAATAAAATAAACAATAATAGACCATTATAGAAAATGTAAAGGGAATATATTATATATACATGCAAGATGTAGGGCATTATAAAGACTACAATAATATGGAAAATAATAGACCATTATACAGACTGATGATTCGTATCAAATATATGTGTGTGTGTGTGTGTGTGTGTGTGTGTGTGTGTGTTGTTCACAATCCTATGCAATAAAGAATACATATAACTAAACACTATTAAAAAAACTACAACTCTAACCCATCTATTATGAATATCTTCAAGAAGTGAGCAATATAGTAAATGGATTTCAATGATCCTTCTATTATGAAATTGATTGAGTTATCAATAAAAATTAACACAATAATTGTTTTAAAAGACTTCATGAAACACTTATACTTAGTACTAAGTTAAGAAAAATATAACATTGAGAGAATCATAGTACTAAGTTATCCACCACCTATGTCACTCTTTCCATTAACATCAAGAAATTAAACATTAGAAACATCCATTCATATCATAAGTTAAGGGAATAGTTATAGCCACCCTCAACTTGAGCTAAGTCAGAAAATATAGATGCATGTTTAAGCACATAACACAGTAAAATCCTAAAATCATTCTAAACAAGCATATGATTAGGTTCAAGCAATCAACAATACAGTCAATGGATTTTCATGATCCTTATATTATATACTTGATTGAGTTATCAACATAAATTAGCATAATAAGTGTTTTTTAAGCCCATGGCTATCATTTTCCTTAATTGTCATTGTTTTCTTTAACCATTGTTGTTTGGCTTGATATGTTGTTTTAGATGTTAGACCAGTTGTGAGCACTGGACATTGATTAATTTGATGCCCCATCCCCTGCCTCCCCGAAACACATCAATCATAAATGAGAATTTATCGATTAGTTAAGATGCTCCTTTAAATACCATATCGAGGGATAAGTTATCTAATCAAATACTTTAATATATTGTCCTCTAGGGAACGAAACATTGAATTAATGCAATGAGATCAAAATTGACCACACCTAAGATAAGTTATAATTAGTGAAATTCTATGTTCCTTATTGTTGACTATGATAGGGTAGTAGAGAATGAACTCCTATTGGCATCAAAATGTCATGTGAGTAATTTGGCTAAATTTTAACTTTTAGTTATCTGGGCCAACTGGGGGTCAATGTCCAACTAATCATCCATGCCAAATGTACTGGGTGGTCACATTTAGTGAGAAAGTCTTACCTTTTAAAAAAAGTCTAGCTTTATGTTAGAAAGAAAGTATCTCATATAAGACTTCATTTATTATTATTATTTATATTATAAAAAAAGGTAGACAGAGTGTTGGTAGATGGAGTAACTAATAGGGATACAGAGGTCAACTACAAGTGTGGTCAGCAATGATGAATTTTTGGCTGATTACATTCAACACCTATAAATTAATTGGGTTGGATCAATTATTAGATCCTCCATTATGAGCATAACTAGATGGTGCATTTAGCGTGGGATACCATGCAGGAAATTTACCTTCACATTCTCTTTGGTCACTTTATTTATTGGTGTTTCATTTATTTCATTAGCCCGTTATCCAAATGAAAAACTTATCTTACGTGAAGGGCATGAGATTTGAAAATGATTTAATATTATGTTAATTTTTAGTCCATTACTTGCATTACCATTTTATCCCTCTCTCAATGGGCCCCACTTATTACATACTTTATCCTGAGATCATGCTAATGAGCCAATGAAATAGATTTAGGGGAGAGTAGATGGAGCATCCAACATGCATGTGTAGGTCAATTATTAGTGTGACCTCTATATGCTTATTGGATACTCCAAGGTTAGAAGGAGTATCCATCACACATAGAGTTTATCTGTCAACATGACTTATACATGCCTTATGGATACTTTGAGGGTAGATGGAATTTCCAAGAGACATGTGGAGGTTAACAGTCAACATGGACTCCACGTGTTTGCTAGATACTCCAAGGGAGAGGGTATATAGAGTATCCAATATCTATGTGGAGGTAAATTGTAAGCATGGCTTCCATATACTTGATGGATAATTTGAGGGTCCATTTTTTCCATCTATTCCATTGGCTTGTTAATCCTTTGATGATGGGCCCCGCATCTTACATCCTCATTTCTGAGTGTAATCAATAAGTATGCTCAGTGTGATAATCATGGTTAATGCAAAAAACCTATGATTAAACCAAATAACAATGGGTAAAGTAAATGACAGTGGTTAATCATGATGCATTTGAGGTAAAGTGATGAAGAATTATATGCACGAGTTGGGTTCAATGCTCAACATGAGCTTAGAATCGAGGATGTAATAAGTGGTAACAATCAATAGAATGCTAATGAGTTAATTCAAGTGGCAGATTAAAAATTAAAAAACCAACTAGTAATGCTCAAAATCAAAAATGAAAGAAGTGGGTTCATTATTGAAGGGCTAATGGGCCAATAGAATGGATGGAAGGGGAGGGGATAGATGAGGTATCCAATATGCACATAGAGGTCATCTATTAGCATGACCTTCACATCCCTGATGGATACTCTGAGGGTATACAAAGTATCCAGCAAGCATGTGGAGGTAAATGGTTAGCATGACCTCCACATGCAGTTGGATACTCAGAGGGTAGATAGATGGAGTTTAACTATTAGTCCGACTTCCATATGGCTGCTAGATACTTTGAGGGTCAACAAGGGAAAGGTATGAAATTAATAACTAAAATTTTAATAGATATTAACATTTACGTTTCAACCTACATTTGACTTAACCCATAGCATTTGCATTAACCATTATTGTCATTTACCTTAACCATTGTTGTTTGCCTTAACATGTTGTTAATGGATGTTATCCAAGCCTTGAGCATTAGATTTTGATAATTTTTTGTCACCTAACATTTTAGCCGGATATGTGAATGCACCATCTAGTTAAGTCACTCTAATATTCAGAGGGATAATGGGCCAACATAATGAACTTGCCTTTCCCTTGTTCCATTTCTTATTTTCCATTACCCTATTCCTTTTCGACCTCTGCATGACCTTGTGTGGCATTAGTGGTTTGATTAACGTGTATGCATTAGTTGGAGAATTCCAAAGTGGGCATTTACTATATTGGTTAGTTACCTATAATGAATTTGATTATTTTCATTATTGAATCTCAAACCCCGTTTAGCATAATTTTAGTTTAGCATCTAATAAAGGCACAACTATAAGGGATATTTTCTTTTTTCTTGGAAATAATGATTGAAAATTATCATGACCACTCATACTTGATATTATGTTGTTCGTTATGATTTGAGCATTATTTAAATGTATTAATAACTTGGGATAACTACAACATTTTTCATTTACATTATTTTATTTCAAACTTATTGTATTAGATTTATTATGTAATATATTAGATAAGTACTACCAATGTCATTTTGTTTGACTATAGGTGTTTCCTTAAAATGGGCTAGGTTGGAAAGTGGAACATTTTGTTTGGATTCAAATTAAAGTATACATTCATATGCTTATAATATAGTACAAATGAGTTCTAAAAATGAGACACCTCTACCTTTTTGTGATTCTTATGTTCATACCCCATCTTGTAGTTTGATTTCTAAGTTTTGTGTAGTCTGTTTATCTAATTGTATAGTTAATTATGTTCCCAATGGTTAATTTATTGCTTTTTAAATTACTAAATTATATCTCACTATATATTATCATTCTCACCAAGTTAATATTGACTAAATGAAATATTTATGCAAATTTTATCAAATTTGTGTAAATACTTTAGTTGTTAAAAATGAAATTTAGAATGAACAATGATCTATAATAATTGGGCTTCATGAACCATAATGTGCCAATTAGTTTTTAAATTTATATTCAAAGGCCGATTGTGCAAGTTATCAATAAAATTCATTATTTTAAACTGTAATAATACTAAGAAATTGATCATGACAGAGAACCCTCTTCTCCCTGCATAAGACACCATCCAAATTTCATCATTTTCTCTCACTCTATGGTCACACTATTACTTTATAAAACAACACCATCAAATCTTCAAAGATGCCTATCCACATTCTTGGACGTAAGGGAAAACTCACAGCATTTATATTATTTGTAATGGTATACCCAAAGTCTATATATATTCATTGAAACCCTAAACCCTATATTGTAGTCTGTACAATGCCCTGCATCTTGCTTGTTTTTACAATACCCTTTATATTATGTGTAATGATCTATTATTTTCCATATTTCTAAATAAAAAAAGGAATTAATGGACTATCAGTATGTATAATCTTTTACTATTTTCCATCTTATTGTAGTCTATATAATGCCCTACATCTTTTTCATCTATATAATACCATTTACATTCCATGTAATGGTCTACTCTTGTCCATCTTATTATATTATACTTTGACTTAATTATTTATATATTATGAATCTTTTATCTTTTATGTTGGTTATTAGGTTTTGTTCGTAATCATGTGTTTGGTCCATTGACTAGGTTTTTGAATTAATGAGATAATGTGATTTAAACCAAGTTGAGTGTTTTTAATTTTTATTATGTCTATTTTGAAACTATATTAGTATATCTTTCATATAATAATTCAGGGATGTGATTTTATGTGTTGGGTTCAAAACTAAATACACTATTCCATTCTCTAGTCAATGGTTGGGGTGGGTAGGGACCCACTATATAGATGGGCTCATTTAAAATTCCAAGAATGTTAATAGACTCTTTGAGGAATAAGTATGTTATTAATGAGTAAAAATCTTTTATATATAGATAATATATAGGTTAATTTGGGATATCTTTGACTTCACATACTGATGCATGATGGTTTATTTAAATAGTTCTAATACACATAGATTGTCTTACAGATTAAAATTTTAATAACAAACATCATCATAATGATAATGTTGAAGCAGGTTAAGCTTTTTCTTCTATAGTATAAGTAATTGTTTGTTAAATTATTTACAAATTACATTTTAAACCATTTTGTCAAGTTTTTATTGTACTTCACAATTAATTTTTATAGTGCTATGAAATAAGATTATGATATTCTTTTATGTGCACAAGTAAAGAACCCTTAGTGTTATGAAACAAGATTAGGATTTATAGGTAAAAGAAGTTATGGAGTAAATAACCCTTACATTTTATTTTATTTTGGTGATTGAGGGTGTCCTGCAACTTTTATAGCACGATATTATAACTATGTTGGACCTAACGACCTAGCACACACTTCAATGTGCTATCGCAGGGTGAGTCCAATGGAGTAATCCCTCAAGCTTACACCAGTGCCCCACTCAACACTCACGATTAAATCAAGGATCAAACTCGTGACCTAGAGGTCATTGTTACAACAACATACCATTGAGGTATAACCTTGGGGGCTTAAAGAACCCCTACATTAGTCAATGTTAAGAAAATTTATTGGTATTACATGTAGGTTATATGTAATGTGATAAAAAAGAACCCCTCTAATAATTTATTAGTTTTATTCCACTTAAAAATTCTTGAGTTAAAATAAATTAAAAATTAATTTTAATCTCATATTAATAAACATCTACATAAAAATGCACAAATCATTCTAAATTCCTCATTTATAATGTAACATCTCCATAGAAAAAAGTTCAGTGCCTCAATCTCAACCCTCAAATGAGGTTGTCACAGTTCTAACACTGACCACCATATTCCATGTGAATATGGTTCTATGGGTCTAGTTGATTGCCTTTCATTGCAATAACATGATAAAAATAAAGAAAACATTTTTAGTATCGGTTATGTTTTCTCTATATAGTTAATATATTGCACTAATCTCTTTCATTGCTTTTATGTTTATTATTATTACACTTGGATATTATTATAGTTAATGCATGGATATTATGTCCACTTGGATATTCCTCTGTACATATATAAGATTATGTTATTATGTATAAAGATCTTTTTATCTTAGTTTTATGTTTGTTCTCATCAATTTTGAATAGAATTTAATTATAAATTTTACATGATGAATGTATATGTTAATTATATTTTTTAGTGCTAAGCATAATTTATTGATACGTTCGATGTGGACTGTCACATTGACTGTTGACCTCTAGTTGATCACATCCAAATATTTTATTAAGACATGCTTAATCATTATTGTTTTCTTAACCATTTTTTGTTTATTTAAATGTTTGTTGTTTGCATTAACCATTGTTATTGGTTTAATCATTTGTTCTTTGCATTAAACATTTTATTACTTAAAACCATGATTGTTAAGGCCCCACCAACGTAGTCACAAGAAATGTTAATAATCAATCAAAAACAAATTTTAGATTTCATTGTTTTTAAAACTTGTGCCACTTAGTGAGCTCTCCAAAACCTCCCCTTCCCAACTTCTCCTTCCCCTTCATGAGGTCAGTTTCCCTCATCCTTTTTGTCATGACCAATGGATAAATAGTTGAAAACATTTATGTTCTTTGTTCGAAGCCCACCATTAATCTCAGCTACACACCATTGAGACTTTGCATATCATTTAGACAATATGACATCAACCAAGGATGAACAAATGACATTGTGAATGGTAGAAGTTGTGCCCACCAGGTAAGTCCTTGTGCCCTTTGTTTATAGGGTATTAAGGTTGTTCCCTTCTAATATGTGTGATATTGATGAGAAGGTTTTTTTTATATCTATATAGTTTGCATAATACACTTAGGTTTGTTTTATGTTGACTGTATTGTTGAGGGCTAGAAGAAATTAATGAATACTTAAGACATAATAATTCATTCAATGACTAATCATTTTAGCATCATTGTTGAATATCCATCCCTTAGACAAAATATCAGTTTGGGTTTGGTTTATGTTGACTGTATTATTGTGTGTTTGAAGGAATTAATGATTACTTAGGGCATAATTATTCATTCAATGCATAGTCATTGTCTGCATTATTGAGTATACATATATTAAGCATAATATCAGTTTGGATTTATTTTATGTTGATTTTATTGTTACCTACTTGAAGGAATTAATGATTACTTAGAGCATAATCATTCAGTCAAAACATAATTATTGTCTGTATTGTTGAATATCCATCCCTTGAGCATAATATTGGTTTGAATTTGTTTTATATTGACTATATTATTGGATGCTTGAAGGAATTAATGATCACTTAATGAATAATAATTCATTGAATTCATACTCATTATTTGCATTGTTGAATATTCATCTTTTAGGCATACTATTAGTTTAGGTTCATTTTATGTTGAATGTATTATTACTTGTTTGCAGAAATTAATGATTATTAAGGAACCCATAATCATTCATTCAATGTATAATCATTATCTATATTGTTGAATATCTAATCTTGATTATAATATCGATTTGAGTTTGTTTTATATTGATTGTATTATTTTTGGCTTGAAAAAAATAATGATTACTTAGGGTATAATCATTCATTCAATGCATATTCATTGCCTACATTGTTAAATATTCATTCCTTGAACATAATATTGATTTGTGTTTATTTGATGTTGACTATATTGTTGCTTACTTGAAGGAATTAAATATTACATAGGTCATAACCATTCATTCAACATATAATTATTATCTATATTGTTTATTTGATGTTGATTATATTATTATTTGCTTGAAGGAATTAATGATTACTTAGGCTATAATCATTCATTCAATACATAATCATTGCTTACATTGTTGAATATTCATTCTTTAGGCATAATATCGATTTGTGTTTTTTTAATGTTGACTACATTATTGCTTGATTTAAGAAATTAAAGATTACATAGGGCATAATCAATCATTCAACGTATAATCATTATTTGCATTGTTAAAATATCCATCCCTTAAATATAATATCAATTTCAGTTTCTTTTACGTTCACTGTATTATTGCTTGCTTGAATAAATTAATGATTACTTAGGGTATAATCATTCGTTCAACACATAATCATTATCTATATTGTTGAATATCCATCACTTGAGCATAATATTGTTTTGGATTTGTTTTAAGTTGATTGTATTATTTACATCTTAAATAAATTAATGGTTACTTAGAAGTGCATAATCATTATCTACATTTAAAGAATGATGATTTGAATGAATTAATTATTACTTAGGGCATAATCATTCATTCAATGTATAGTCATTATCTAGATTGTTGAATATCCAATCCTTGAGCATAATATCAATTTGAGTTTATTTTATGTTGATTGTATTGTTGTTTGATTAAAGGAATTAATGACTACTTAGGGAATAATTATTCATTAAATGCACAATCATTTTTTTCATTTAAGGAATCAACGATTATCAAGGCATAATCATTCATTCAAAACATATTTTATTGAATAGTTTATATAATTAGGATTTGCTAAATATAATTCAATGAATGCATATGAATTAAACACAATCATTATTGGTTATGTTACATATATAAGAATTTGAACTCTATACCATTGCATTCTAGATAAACACTATTCACACAACATTCCAACTCTCCTCAAAAAATTTAATTGCTTCAAGTAGTCAAGAATATAGTTAAAGAGTAATTTTAATGTGGACTACAACACTGGACATTGGCCCTTGACTACCAACATCTATTACTCTGTCACTTTTCCCCTGATGCATTCGGCTTAACTGTTGTCATTTTTCTTAGCCATTTTTTCAATTAATCATAGGTTTTTGCCTTAAATATGATTTTTAAGGCATTTTTTCGCTCCACCAATGTAGTCACAAAAAATGTTAATAATCAAGAAAAAATGAACTTCAATTTTTGTTATTTTCAACTATCGTGCCCCTTTGTGAATTCAGTTACCCTCGCCCTCTCTGTAGCCACTATTGAATAATAATCAATGGGTCTCCATGATCCTTCCCTTATTAATTTCATAGAGTTATGATCAAATATGAGCACAAAAAGTGTTTTGCAATCCAGCAAAAAAAACACTTATATTGGTATGAAGTCAAGAGAAACATAACATTAAGAAAAAACATAACACCATGTTATCCACCATATATTTTCATTTTATCCATTATTAATAGGAAATTAAACACTATAAAGATCGTATAATCATTGTCAAATAGGCTTAGGATAAGGGTTTCAAGCAATCAACAATACAGTCAATGGTTTTCCATGAGCTTTCTATTATTAACTTGATTGAGTTATAAAAAAAAATGAACACAATAAGTGTTTTGCAAGCTGAAAATAATTATAAATGGTCATCCTTAACATTAGCACAATTATCACTGAGGAATTCAAGATTATTGTGTTGATTGCATAGTCAGTTTCTTTAAGGAATTTAATATTAGTTAGAGCATAATTTATTTTATGTTTATTGTATTGTTGATTGGTTGAAGGAATTAATGATTAGTCAAGATATAATCATTAATTAAATGCATAATGTACTTAATATTTTGTGTAATTATGATATTTTAAATATAATTCATTAAACACAATTAATTCAATGATAATTACTATTTTAAACAAAATGCACACTCTTGTAATATACCTCTTAAAATAGGGCGTCAATACATAGGCATTTATAATAAGGAATGATACTAGTACATCCAAGTATAAAATCAATAGGGCATTAGTAAGTATTATGATATGGCATTAATACATATGGAATTATACTAGTTCAATGAAATATAAAATAAATGGAGTGTTTTAATAAAAATTGCATTGAATTATAACCAATGGGTTTCATATTCAGAGTGTACATAAATGGCTAATCAGTAGAGCAAGGGTCAAAATGTCAAAATTCAAATTAAAATGTAAAAAAAGTAAACATATTTACACTAATACTTATATAAACCAATCATGTAATGGTATACATCGCTCAAGTATACACAGTCACAAGAAAGGTTATGGTATGTTTAAACTAGAATATAAAAAAGTTATACATGATAGGAGAAAACTCATAGCCTTTACATTATTTGTAATGGTATACATAGATCAAGTATTGACATTATTTTCAAAAATAAGTGTGTATATATATTCATTATTTGTATAATACCCTTTATTACAATATATATAATGCCATGAATCTTCACCATTATTTTGTTTATATAATACCCTTTACATCCTATATATTATTATCAGATATACTATATATAAATTAATTTGAAATCTATATATTTGTATTCTAGTTTTATACTAAAAATTAATATGAATGTTTGGAATTTGGATTCTTTCTCTATTCACACTATTGTTCATCTTGTTGCATAAATGAATTGAACCAACAAACCATCAATCTATTTAACGGTTATCATTGTTCATTATCAATACTAGGTATTATCGTAAACATTTGGGATACCCTTCACATAATCACTAAAATAATCATTCCTACTACATAACTTAAAGGAACTAAAGAATTTATGTATAATGGTCTATGGTTTTTCATTATTAGTATATCTTACAAAAGGACATTAATTAGCTAGTGCATTCACATTTGATAGCTAGACTAATGTCTATTAACAATATGTTAAGCTAAAAAAAACTAGTTCATTGGTTCCTTTCCTTTATATATCAATATGGACAATAATATTCCATTATATATAATGTAAAAGGTATTAGACATAAAAGCAAGATGTAGGTCATTATATAGACTATAATAAAATGGACATTAATAGACCATTATAGAAAATGTAAAAGGTATTATATATGCATGCAGGATGTAGGGAATTATAAAGACTATAATAATATGGACAATAGTAGACCATTATACAGACTGATGGTTTGTATCAAATAACTGTAAATAAGACATATATGTGGTCCATAATCCTATGTAAAAAAGAATACATTTAACTAAACATTATTCACAAAACTACAACTCTACCCCATCTATTATTAATATCTTCAAGAAGTGAGCAATATAGTAAATGGATTTTAATGATCTTTTTATTATGAAATTGGTTGAGTTGTCAACAAAAATAAACATACTAAGTGTTTTACAAGACTTCATGAAACACTTATACTGATTACTAAGTTAAAAAAAATATAACATTGAGAGAATCATCGTACTAAGTTATCCACCACCTATGTCACTCTTTCCATTAGCATCAATAAATTAAAAATTAGAAACATCCATTCATATCATAAGTTAAGGGAATAGTTATGGCCACCCTTAACTTGAGCTCAGTCAGAAAATATAGATGCATTTTTTAGCACATAACACAATAAGATCCTAAAATCATTCCAAACAAGCATATGATTAAGTTCAAGAAATCAACAATATAGTCAATGGATTTCCATGATCCTTCTATTATATAATTGATTGAGTTATCAACATACATTAACATAATAAGTGTTTTTTAAGCCCATGGCTATCATTTTCATTAATTGTTATTGTTTTCTTTAACCGTTATTTGGCTTGATATGTTGTTTTAGATGTTAGACCAGTTGTGACCACTGGACATTGGTTAATTCTCGCTCCCCCCCCCCCCCAAACACATCAATTATAAATGAGAATTCATCAATTAGTTAAGATGCTCCTTTAAATACCATATCGAGGGATAAGTTATCTCATCAAATCATTTAATGTATTGTCCTCTAGGGAATGAAACATTGAATTAATGCAATGAGATCAAAATTGACGACACATAAGATAATTTATAATTAGTTAAATTCTATGTTCTCTATTGTTGACTATGATAGGGTAGTAGAGAATGAACTCCTATAGGCATCAAAATGTCATGTGAGTAACTTGGCTAAATTTTAACTTTTAGTTATCTTGGCCAACTGGGGGTCAATGTCCAACTAGTCATCCATGCCAAATGCATTGGGTGGTCACATTTAGTGAGAAAGTCTTATCTTGTAAAAAACTTCTAGCCTTATGTTATAAAAAAAGTATCTCATATAAGACTTCATTTATTATTATTTATATTATTAAAAAAGATAGACAGAGTGTTGGTAGATGGAGTAATTAATAGGGATACAGAGGTCAACTACAAGTGTGGTCAGTAATGATGAATTTTTAGCTAATTACATTCAACACCCATAAATTAATTGGGTTGGATCAATTATTAGATCCTCCATTATGAGCGTAACTAGATGGTGCATTTAGCATGGGATACCATGTATGCAATTTACCTCCACAATCCCTTTTGTGAATTTATCTATTGGTGCTTCATTTATTTCATTAGCTTAGTATCCAAATGAAAAAATTATCTTACGTGAAGGGCATGAGATTTGAAAATGATTTAATATTATGTTGATTGTCAGTCCATTACTTGCATTACCATGTTATCCATCTATCGATGGGCCCCACTTATTACATACTTTATTCTGAGGTCACTCTAATTTGCCAATGAAATAGATGGAGGGGAGAGTAGATGGAGCATCTAACATGCACATGTAAGTTAACTATTAGTGTGACCTTCATATGCCTATTGGATACTCCAAGGTTAAAAGGAGTATCCATCACAGATAGATTTTATTTGTCAACATGACTTACACATGCCTTCTAAATACTTTGAGGGCAGATTGAATTTTAAACAAACATGTGAAGGTCAATAGTCAATGTGGCCTCCATGTGTTTGCTAGATACTCTAAGGGAGAGGGTAAATGGAGTATCCAATATGTATGTGGAGGTCAATTGTAAGCATGACTTCTACATTCTTGATGGATAATTTGAGGGTCCCTCTCTTCCATCTATTCCATTATCCCATTAATCCTTCAATGATGGGCCCCACATCTTACATCCTCATTTCTGAGTGTAATCAATAAGTGTGCTCAGCATGATAATTGTGGTTAAGGAAAAAAGCCTGTGATTAAACCAAATAATAATGGATAAGGAAAATGATAGTGGTTAATCCTGATGCATTTGGGATAAAGTGATGAAGAATTATATGTCACTAGCTGGGGGTCAATGTTCAACATGAGCTTAGAATCAAGGGTGTAATAAGTGGTGACAATTGATAAAATGCTAATGGGTTAATTCAAGTGGTAGATTAACAATAAAAAACCCAATTAGTAATGCTCAAAATCAAAGATGAAAGAAGTAGGTCCATTATTGAAGGGCTAATAAGCCAATATAATGGATGGAAGGTGAGGGGATAGATGAGGTATCCAATATGCACATAGAGGTCATCTATTGACATGATATTCACATGCCTGATGGATAATATAAGGGTATATAAAGTATCCAATACGTATGTGGAGGTCAATGGTTAGCATGACCTCCACATACATGTTGGATACTCTGAGGGTAGACATATGGAGTTCAACTATTAGTGTGACCTCCACATGGCTGCTAGATACTTTGAGGGTCAATAAGGGAAAGGTATGAAATTAATAACTCAAATTTTAACAAATATTAAAATTTAATTTTCAACCTACATTTGACTTAACCCCTAGTATTTGCATTAACCATTGTTGTTTGTCTTAACATGTTGTTAATGGATGTTAGCCATGCCTTGAGCATTACATTTTGATATAAAAAAAATTCACCAAACACATTATCCAGATATGTGAATGCACCATCTAGTTAAGTCACTCTAATATTCAGAGGGATAATGGACCAATATAATGAACTTGCCTTTCCCTTGTTCCATTTCTTATTTTCCATTACCCTGTTCCTTTTCGACCTCTGCATGAGCTTGTGTGGCATTAGTGGTTTGATTAATGTGTATGCATTAGTTGGAGAATCCAAAAGTAGGCATTTAATATACTGGTTAGTTACCTATAATAAATTTGTTTATTTGCATTAGACACCTCTACCTTTTCTTGATTCTTATGTTCATACCCCATCTTGTAGTTTGATTTTTAAGTTCTGTGTAGGTTGTTTATCTAATTATATAGTTGATTGTGTTCCCAATGGTTAATTTATTAGTTTTTAAATTACTAAATCATATCTCACTGTATATTATCATTCTCACCAAGTTCATATTGACTAAATGAAAGATTTATGGAAATTTTATCAAATTTGTGTAAATATTTTAGTTGTTTAAAATGAAATTTAGAGTGAACAATGATCTATAATAGTTGGGCTTCATGAACCATAATGTGCCAGTTATTTTTTAAATTTATATTCAAAGGCCGAGTATGCGATTTGTCAATAAAATTCATTATTTTAAAGTGTAATAATACTAAGAAATTGATCATGACAGAGAACCCTCTTCTCCCTCCATAAGACACCATCCATATTTTATCATTTTCTCTCACTCTATGGTCACACTATAACTTTATAAAACAACACCATCAAATTTAAAAATATGCCTATCCACATTCTTGGACATAAGGGAAAACTCACAGCCTTTATATTCTTTGTAATGGTATACACAAATTCTATATATATTCATTGAAATCGTAAACCATATATTGTAGTCTGTATAATGCCCTGAATCTTAATTGATTGTATAATAACCTTTATATTATGCGTAATGTTCTATTATTTTCCATCTTTCTACATAAAAAAAGGAATTAATGGACTATCGGTATGTATAATCTTTTACTATTGTCCATCTTATTGTAGTCTATATAATGTCCTTCATTTTTTTTCATCTGTATAATACCATTTGCATTCCATGTAATGGTCTAGTCTTGTCCATCTTATTATAATATAATTTGAATTAATTATTTATGTATTATGAATCTTTTATGTTGGTTATTAAGTTTTTTTTATAATTGTGTGTTTGGTCCGTTGACTAGGTTTTTGAATTAATGAGATAATGTGATTTAAACCAAGTTGAGTGTTTTTTTATTTTTATTATGTCTATTTTGAAACTATATTATTATCTCTTTCATAAAATAATTTAGGTATGTGAATTTATATGTTGGGTTCAAAACTGAATACACTATTCCACTCTCTAATCAATGGTTGGGGTGGGTAGGGACCCACTATATGGATGGGCTCATTTAAAATTTCAAGAATGTTAATAGACTCATTGAGGACTAAGTATATTATTAATGAGTAAAAGTCTTTTCCAGATAGATAATATATATGTTAATTTGAGATGTCTTTGACTTCATATACTAATGAATGATGGTTTATTTAAATAGTTCTAATACACATATATTGCCTTATAGATTAATATTTTAATAACAGACATCATCGTAATGACAATGTTGAAGTGGGTTAAGCTTTTCATTCTATATTATAAGTAATTTTTGATTAAATTATTTAAAAATTACATTTTAAACCATTTTTTCAAGTTTTAACATACTTCACAATTAATTTTTATAGTGCTATGAAATAGGATTGTGATATTATTTTATGTGCACAAGTAACAAACCCTTAGTGCTATGAAATAAGATTAGGATTTATAGGTAAAATAAGTTATGGAGTAAAGAACCCTTACATTTTATTTTATTTTGGTGATTGAGGGTGTCCTACAACTTTTATAGAATGGTATTATCATTGTGTTGGACCTAACAACCTAGCACACACTTCGATGTGCTATTATAGGGTGAGTCCAATAGAGTAATCCCTTAGGGTTACACCAGTGCCCCACCCAACACTCACGGTTCAATCAAGGATTGAACTCGTGACCTAGTGGTCATTGTTAAAGTAGCTTACCATTGAGGTATAACCTTGGGGACCCTACATTAGTCTATGTTTAGAAACTTTATGGGTATTATATGTAGGTTATATGTAATGTGAGAACAAATAACCCCTCTAATAATTGATTGGTTTTATTCCAATTAAATATTCCTGAGTCAAAATAAATTAAAAAATAATTTTAATCTCATATTAATAAACATCTACATAAAAATGCATGAATCATTCTAAATTCCTCATGTATAATCTAACATCTCCATAGAATAAAGTTTAGTGCCTCAATCTCAACCCTCAAATGAGGTTGTCGTAGTTCAACACTGACCACCACATTTCATGTGAATATGGTTCTATGGGTCTAGTTGATTTCCTTTCATTGCAACAACATGATCAAAATAAAGAAAACATTTTTAGTATCGGTTATGTTTTCTCTTTATAGTTAATATATTATACTGATCTCTTTCGGTGCTTTTATGTTTTACGTTTATTATTCTTACACTTCCCAAAACTAGTAATTTATAATTGTCAGAATATTTTTATGCTTCACTTAACACATGGATATTAGTCCACTTGGAGATTCTTTTGTACATATAGAAGATTATGTTTAAAGATATTTTTAGATTAGTTTTATGTTTGGTCTCATCAATTTTGAATAGAATTCAATTATAACTTTTGCATGATGAATGTATATGCTAATTATATATTTTAGTGCTAAGCATAATGTATCAATACATTCGATGTGAACTACCACACTGACTGTTGACCATTAGTTGATCACATCCAAATCTTTATTAAGACATGCTTAATCATTGTTGTTTGCTTAACTGTTTGTTGTTTATTTAACTATTTTTTGGCTGCATTAACCATTATTATTAGTTTAACCATTTTTTTTTCATTAATCATTTTTTACTTAAATCTATGATTGCTAAGGCCCCACCGACATAGTCACAATAAATGTTAATAATCAAGTAAAAACAATTTTTTATTTTTATTATTTTCAAAACTTGTGCCACTTCATGAGCTATACAAAACCTCCTCTTCCCAACCTATCCTTCCCCTTCATGAGATTAGTTTCCCTCATCCTTTTTGTCAACATAACTAGATAAATAGTTGAAAACCTTTACATTCATTGTTCGAAGCCCACCATTAAGCTCAACTACACACCATTGAGACTTTGCATATCTTTTAGACAATATGACATCAATTAAGGATGAACAAAAGACATTATGAATGGTACAAGTAACACCCACCATGTATGTTCTTGTGCCCTTTGTTCATAGGGTTTTAATTTTGTGCCCTTTTCAAATGTGTGATATTGATGAGAAGAGCATATCTGTATAGTTTGCACAATATACTTAGGCTTCTTTTATGTTAACTATATTATTAAGGGCTTAAAGGAATTAATGACTACTAAGGATATAATTATTCATTCAGTGCATAATCATTTTAGACATCATTGTTTAATATCCATCCCTTAGACATAATATCAATTTGCGTTTGTTTTATGTTGACTATATTATTGTATGCTTGAGAGAATTAATGATTACATAGGGCATAATTATTCATTCAATGTATATTCATTATTTGAATTGTTTAATATCCATCTCTTAAGCATAATATCAGTTTGGGTTTGTTTTATGTTGATTTTATTATTTCCTACTTGAAGGAATTAATGATTACTTAGAGCATAATCATTCATTCAATACATAATTATTGTCTGCATTGTTGAATATCCATCCCTTGATCATAATATTGGTTTGAATTTGTTTTATATTGACTATATTATTGGATGCTTGAAGTAATTAATGATTACTTAATGAATAATAATTCATTCAATACATAATCATTATTTGCATTATTGAATATTCATCTTTTTAGCATAATATCAGTTTAGGTTTAATTTATGTTGAATGTATTATTACTTGCTAGAAGGAATTAATGATTGTTAAGAAACACATAATCATTCATTCAATGTATAATCATTATCTATATTGTTGAATATCCAATCTTGATTATAATATTGATTTGATTTTGTTTTATGTTGATTGTATTATTTTTTGCTTGAAGGAATTAACGATTACTTACGCTATAATCATTCATTCAATGCATAAACATTACCTACATTGTTGAATATTCATTCCTTGAGCATAATATTGATTTGTGTTTTTTTTATGTTGACTGTATTGTTTCTTTCTTAAAGAAATTAAAGATTACATAGGGCTTAATCATTCATTCAATGTATAATCATTATCTAAATTGTTAAAATGTCCATCCCTTGAACATAATATCAATTTGAGTTTCTTTTATGTTGACTGTATTATTGTTTGCTTGAATGAATTAATGGCTACTTAAGGTATAATCACTCATTCAACACATAATCATTATCTACATTATTGAATATCCATCACTTGAGCATAATATTGGTTTGGGTTCATTTTAAGTTGATTGTATTATTTCCATCTTAAAGGAATTAATGATTACTTAGAAGTGCATAATCATTATTTGCATTTAAGAAATGATGATTTGAAGTGATTAATTATTAATTTAGGCATAATCATTCATTCAATGCATAATCATTATCTACATTGTTGAATATCCAATCCTTGCGCATAATATCAATTTGAATTTATTTTATGTTGATTATATTTTTGTTTGCTTAAAGGAGTTAATGATTACTTAGGGAATAATTATTCATTCACTGCACAATCATTTTCTGCATTGAAAGAATCAATGAATATCAAGGCATAATCATTTATTCAAAACATATTTTATTGACTAGTTTATGTAATTAGGATATGCGAAACATAATTCAGTGAATGCATATGAATTAAACACATAATCATTATTGGTTGTGCTACATATTTTAGAATTTGAACTCTATATCTTTTTATTCTAGGTAAACACTATTCACACAACATTCCAACTCTCCTCAAAAAACTTAATTGCTTCAAGTAGTCAACAATACAGTTAATGGGTAATTTCAATGTGGACTACCACACTGGATGTTGGCCCTTGACCACCAACATCCATTTCTCTATCACTTTTACCCCAATGCATTGGGCTCAACTATTGTCATTTTTCTTATCCATTGTTTACATTAATCATAGGTTTTTACCTTAACTATGATTGTTAAGGCATTTTTGTGCTCCAATATAGTCACAAGGAATGTTAATAATCAGGAAAAAAATGAACTTCAATTTTTATTATTTTCAATTATCGTGTCCCTTTCTGAGTTCAGTTACCCTCTCCCTATCTATAGCCATTATTGAATAATAATCAATGGGTCTCCATGATCCTTCCCTTATTAACTTTATAGAGTGATAAGCAAAGACGAACACAAAAAGTGTTTTTCAATCCCACATAAAAAAATATATATTGGTATGAAGTTAAGAGAAACATAACATTAAGAGAAAACATAATAACATGTTATCCACCACCTATTTTCATTTTATCCATTAGTAATAGGAAATTAAACATTATAAAGATCCTATAATCAATGTCAAATAGGCATACGATAAGGGGTTCAAGCAATCAACAATACAGTCAATGGTTTTCTATGAGCTTTATATTATTAACTTGATTGAGTTATCAATAAAAATGAACACAATAATTGTTTTTCAAGCTGAAAATAATTATGAATTCTCATCCTTAATATTAGCACAATTATCATTGAGGAATTGAGTATTATTATGTTGATTTTATAGCTAATTACTTTAAGGAATTTAAGATTAGTTAGAGCATAATTTGTTTTATGTTTATTATATTGTTGATTGGTTGAAGGAATTAATGATTAGTCAAGATATAATCATTCATTTAACATATAGTTTATTTAATAGTTTGTATAATTATGATATGCTAAATATAATTCATTGAACATAATTAATTTAATGATAATTACTATTTTAAACAAAATGCACACTCTTGTACTTTGCCTCCTAGAATAGGGCATCAATACATAGGTAATTATAATAAGGAATGATACTAGTACATCCAAGTATAAAATCAACAGTGCATTAGTAAGTATTATGATAGGGAATTAATACATAGGGAATTATACTAGTTCAATGAAGTATAATTTCAATGGAGTGTTTTAATAAAAATTGCATTGAAGTATAACTAATAGGTTTTATATTCAAAGTGTACATACATGGTTAGTGAGTAGAGAAAGGGTCAAAATGTCAAACATTCAAATTAAAATGTAAAAAAAGTACACATATTTACACTAATACTTATATAAACCAATCAAGTAATGGTATACACAAATCAAGTATACATAGTCACAAGGAAGGTTATGGTATGTTCAAACTAGAATATAAAAGAGTTATACATGATAGGAGAAAACTCATAGACTTTACATTATTTGTAATGGTATACATAGATCAAGTATTTACATTCTTTCCAAAAATAAGTGTGTATATATATTCATTCCTTGTATAATACCCTTTATTGCAATATATATAATGCTCTAAATCTTTAACATTCTTTTATTTGTATAATACCCTTTATATTCTATATATTATTATCGGATATACTATATATAAAGTAATTTGAAATCTATACATTTATATTCTATCTTTATACTATAAATTAATATGAATGTTTTGAATTTTTACCCTTGCTCTATTTAAACTATTGTTCATCTTGTTGCATAAACGAAATGAACCAATGAACCATCAATTTTTTTAATGGTCTATCATTGTTCATTATCAATACTAGGTATTATATTAAATATTTTGGATACCCTTCACATAATCACTTAAATAATCATTCCTACTACATAAAGGGAAGGAACCAATGAATTTATGTATAATGGTCTATGGTTTTCCATTATTAGTATCAAATCTTACAAAAGGGCATTAACTAGCTGGTGTATTCACATTTGATAGCTAGACTAACATATATTAACAATATGTCAAGGTAAAAAAATAATTGGTTCATTGGTTCCTTTCCTTTATGTATAAATATGGACAATAATATTCCATTATACATAATTTAAAAGGTATTATACATACACGCAAAATGTAGGTCATTATATAGACTATAATAAAATGGACAACAATAGACCATTATAAAAAATTTAAAGGGTATTATATATACATGTAAGATGTAGGACATTATAAAGACTTTAATAATATGGACAATAGTAGACCATTATACAAACTGATGATTCATATCAAACAACTATAAGTAATACATATATGTTGTCCATAATCCTATGCAAAAAAGAATACATTTAACTAAACACTATTCACAAAACTATAACTCTACCCCATCTGTTATTAATATCTTCAAGAAGTGAACAATATATTAAATGGATTTTAATGATCCTTATATTATGAAATTGATTGATTTATCAACAAAAATAAACAAAATAAGTGTTTTACAAGACTTCATGAAACACTTATACTGAGTACTAAGTTAACAAAAATATAACATTGAGAGAATTGTAGTACTCAAGTATCCACCACCTATGTCACTCTTTCCATTAGAATAAAAAAATTAAACATAAGAAACATAAATTCATATCATAAGTTAAGGGAATAGTTATGACCACCCTCCACTTGAGCTCAGATAGAAAATATAGATGGATGTTTAAGCACATAGTATAGTAAGATCCTAAAATCATTCCAAACAAGCATATCATTAGGCTCAAGCAATTAACAATATAGTCAATGGATTTCCATGATCCTTATATTATATACTTGATTGAGTTATCAACATAAATTAACATAATAAGTTTTTTCAAGCCCATGACTATCATTTTCCTTAATTGTTATTATTTTCCTTAATTGGTTTTATTTGGCTTGATGTGTTGTTTCAGATGATAGACCAGTTGTGAGCACTAGACATTGGTTAATTTGGTCCCCCCAAACACATCAATCATAACTAATAATTCATTAATTAGTTAAGATGTACTTTTAAATACCATATCGATTGATAATTTACTTCATCAAATCATTCAATGTATTATCCTCTAAGGAATGAAACATTGAATTAACATAATGAGATCAAAATTGACCACACCTAAAATAAGTTACAATTAGCACAATTATATGTTCCCTATTGTTTACTATGATAGGGTAGTGGGGAATGAACTCATATAGGCATCAAAATGGCATGTGAGTAACTTGGCTAAATTTTAACTTTTATTTGTCTGGGTCAACTGGGGGTCATTGTCCAACTAGTCATCCATGCCAAATGTACTGGGTGGTCACATTTAGAGAGAAAGTCTTATCTTGTAAAATAAGTCTAGCCTTATGTTATAAACAAGTTATCTCATATAAGACTTCATTTATTATTTTTTATATTATAAAAAAAGGTAGATGAAGTGTTGGTGGATAGAGTAAGTAATAGGGATGTGGAGGTCAACTACAAGTGTGGTCAACCATGATGAATTTTTGGATGATTACATTCAACACCCATAAATTAATTGGGTTGGATCAATTATTAGATCCTCAATTATGAATGTAACTAGATGGTACATTTATCATGGGATACCATGCATCCAATTTACCTCCATATTCACTTTGGTCATTTTATCTATTGGTGCTTCATTTATTTATTTAGCTCGTTATCCAAATGAAAAACTTATCTTATGTGAAGGGCATGAGATTTGAAAATTATTTAATATTATGTTGATTATCGTTCCATTTTTTGCATTACCATGTTATCCCTCTCTTGATGGGCCTCACTTATTACATACTTTATTCTGAGCTCACACTAATGAGGCAATGAAATAGATGGAGGGGGGGAAGATGGAGCATCTAAAATGCACATTTAGGTCAATTGTTAGTGTGACCTCTACATTCCTATTAGATACTCCAAGGTTAGAAGGAGTATCTATCACACATAGATTTTATCTGTCAACATGACTTACACATGTCTTCTGGATACTTTGATGGTATATGGAATTTCTAATAAACATGTGAAGGTCAACCATCAACATGGCCTCCATGTATCTGCTAGATACTCTAAGGGAGAGGGTAGATGGAGTATCCAATATGTATGTGGAGGTCAATTATAAGCATGAATTCTACATGCTTGATCAATAATTTGAGGGTCCCTCTCTTCTCTCTATTTCATTGACCTATTAATCCTTTGATGATGGGCCCCACATCTTACATCCTCATTTCTGAGTGTAATCAATAAGTATGCTCAGCTTGATAATCATGGTTAAGGCAAAAACTTGTGATTAAAACAAATAACAATGGATAAGGAAAATGACATTGGTAAATCCTTATGCACTTGGGGTAAAGTGATGAAGAATTATATGTCACTAGCTAGGGGTCAATGTTCAACATGAGCTTATAATCGAGGATGTAGTATGTGGTGAAAATTGATAGAATGCTAATGGGTTAATTTAAGTGGCAAATTAACAATTAAAAAACCAAGTAATAATGCTCAAAATCAAAGATATAAGAAGTGGGTCCATTATTGAAGGGGTAATAGACCAATATAATGGATGGAAGGGGAGGGGAAAGATAAGGTATCCAAAATGCACATAGAGGTCATCTATTAGCATGACCTTCACATGATTGATGTATACTCTGAGGGTATATGAAGTATCTAGCATGAATGTGGAGGTCAATGGTTAGCATGACCTCCACATACATGTTGGATACTCTGAGGGTCGACAAATGGAGTTTAACTATTAGTGTAACCTCCACGTGGATGCTAGATACTTAGAGGGTCAACAAAGGAAATGTATGAAATTAATAACTCAACTTTTAACAGATATTAACATTTAAATTTCAACCTACATTTGACTTAACCCTTATTATTTACATTAACCATTATTGTTTGCTTTAACATGTTGTTGATGGATGTTAGCCAAGACTTGAGCATTGGATTTTGATGTTTTTTTGTTGCCTAACACATTAGCTAGATATGTGAATGCAGCATCTAGTTAAGGCACTCTAATATTTAGAGGGATAATGGATCAACATAATGAACTTGCCTTTCCCTTGTTCCATTTCTCATTTTCCATTACCTTGTTCATTTTTTACCTCTACATGAGCTCATGTGGCATTAGTGGTGCGATTAATGTATATGCAATAGTTGGAGCATCCCAAAGTAGGCATTTACTATATTGGTTAGTTACCTATAATTAATTTGATTGTTTTCATTATTGAATATCAAACCCCATTTAGCATAATTTTGGTTTAGCATCTAATAAAGGCACAACCATAAGGGATATTTTCTTCTTACTTGGAAATAATGATTGAAGACCACTCATACTTGATATTATGTTTTTCATTGTGATTTGAGCATTATTTCAATGTATTAATAACTTGGGATAACTATGACATATTTCATTTACATTATGTTATTTTAGACTTATTGTATTAGGTCTAACTTCTTGTCTCTTACACAAATCTTACTAGACATTTGGTCACACATTAATTTAGAATTGCATAAGTCTATTTTTAAGGTAATAGTTATAGGTTATAACCACCATCATCATGAGCTAAGTCATAAAAGATAGATGTAGATTTAAAGATATAACAAGGTAAGATCATATAATCATTCCCAAAGAAACATACAATTAGGTTCAAGTAGTCATGAATACACTTAATGGATTCCATGATACTTATATTATTATCTTGATAGATTTATAATTAAAAAAAAACATAATAAGTGTTTTGAAAGCTCACAAAAAACACTAATACTGATTAATGAGTTAAGAGAAAAATAACATTGAGAGAAAAATACTACTAAATTATTCACCACCTATGTCACTCTTTCCATTAGCAACATGAAATTAAACATTTGAAACATACAATCATATCACCATTTAAGGGAATAGTTATAACCACCCTCAATATGAGCTGAGTCCTAAAATATAGATGAAAATTTAAAGATAAAATAAGGTAAGATCCAAAAGTCATTCACAAATAACATATCATCAGGTTCAAGTAGTTAACAATATACTCAATGGGTTTCCGAGATCCTTATATTATTAACTTGACTAAGTTATCAACAAAAATGAACATAATAAGTGTTTTACAAGCCCACAAGAAATGGTTATACATTTCCATCCTTCACATTAGATAATTATCACTAAACAACTAGGGAAAATTTTCACATGTCAATCATTTCATTTTAACTTAACTATGTTAGAAATAGAGAACTAACATGCAAGGTAGTCACACACTGAATACGAGAGAACCTTGCATAAAAATAAAATCTTATTTCAATGCTTGTATGCATTAGCATAATGAGTATAGTGAATGTGGAATAAAAAATTATACTTTCTAATTACCCTATAGACATCTATGCCAATTAGTACTTGAAACAAAACTCACACTCCTATACTTTGCCTCTTAGAATAGGTCATTATTACATAGGGCATCATAATAGTATATTCAAGTATTAAATTAATAGGGCATTATTAAGTACTATGCCAACTGTATTGTTGACTAGTTGAAGGAATTAATTATTAGTTAGGGCATAGTTTATTTTAAATTTATTGTATTATTGATTACTTGAAAGAATTAATGATTAGTTAGGGAATAATCATTCATTCAACACATAATTTATTCAATAGTTTGCTTAATTAAGATATGCTACTTATATTTCATTGAACACATAATTCATTTGATGTCAGTTACTAGTTCAAACATAAATGGCACTCTTATACTTTGCCTGCTATAATAGGACATTGATTGTATTATTGACTATTTTAACCCCTAATGGTATGCATATTTGATAATGATTTTAGGATCTTACACTGTTCATGCTAATCATGGTTATAACTATATTTGATTGTATGTACACAATAGGGGTCAAATTTTCAAACATTCAAATTACTTTACAATATAAAGCTAAATACAAAGGTATAAAGTTAAAAAAAATTATATGTAGTATATCCAACAATGATTATGCTTTAAATTCATACTCATTCACTAAATTATATGTATCTTATCCTAATTACACAAACTATTTAATAAAGTATGTGTTTCATGATTGATTATGCCTTAACTAATCATTAATTCCTTCAAGTAGTCTAAATACAGTCAACATAAAATAAACCCAAATGTGTTATGCCATCTAAACTGATATGCACTTCTAATATGGTGAAATGATATCATTCTCAAGGGTTGGAAATTCAAAAATGTAGACAATGCAATTTATTATAGCTAACTAACATATATAGTAAACTACCTCCCTAGGGACACTTACGATTCATGCTAATGGAATTAGGTAATGGCAAATGGGCACCTGCATAGGTGGAAAATAAATATTATAATGGAAAAAAACACCTCATATAATCTTTTAATAGGGGAAAGGCATACAAATAATAAGTTGTCTTTCAATGGATATTAGCATTTTATTTTTTAACTAGCATTTGGCTTAACCCATAGCATTTGGCTCAACCATTGGCGTCTGCCTTAACTATTTTATTTTTCCTTAAATTATGTTGTTTGCCTTATCCATATTTTTTTTCCTTGACATGTTAATGGACATTATCCCAACCATGAATGATAAACTTTAACCGATTTGGTGGCCCTCACGAACACATTAGCCAAAAATGTAAATGCATCAGCTAGTTAAGGTGCTCTATTTTATAGAATCTGAAAGTGGATACAATTTAATATTAAAGTACCCTATTTAATATGAGATTCATGGATTATACCATTTTATTTTTATATATTCCCATGAATCCTTGAGGAGCTTCATTCAATATGAAGATAAAAAATATTTAGCCTTGCTTATTTGTGAAACACTTCAATTTCAACAAACAACCCTCAAATTAATGTTTTCACATAGATAATTATAGGAATATTAGTTCTTAATTCTAAATAACAGACTTAAGTAACCTCAAGATACCACATATCTAGACATCCTAGTCTAGATCTGTAAGGCAACATACATTTTACTAGTTTAAAGATCCAAGGCCCTCAAATAGTAGAATTATTATTTCTCATTAATTTTATTTCTCATTCTTTATCTTTTAGAGATGTTTTTGTCACTCCCTTGTTATATTGGATTTATTTAATATGTTCTTCAATTCTCGACCATTCTTAACCTCTTATAGACATTAATATCTAAATTAAATTAAACTAAATATTTAATTCAGAAGGAATGTACAATAGGCAAGCCCTCTATAACAACACCACAATTCAATTTCTACAAATGCATTTATTTTACGTCTTCTCAACAAGTGGAAAAACATTTAAATTATCCAAACGGATTGCAAGAAAAATGATTGATCAATGATTAAGAGTTTTCTTGGAATTTTTATCCTTGATAATACATCATCACATCAAAGTGGTTAAGGTTAAAAATTGTGTAAATTCAATAATTTTAGATGTATTTTTATGTTAGAATGATAGTAAACAAAAATATGTTATTTTATACTTTGACATATGAAATTTGAAGCATGGTATTATAGTACAAAATTGAATGTAATAGATAATTTTTGGGGGTCAGTCTTATTTATTATATATTATTAAGCCAAATTTAAAAAATCAAGCACCTAGAAGGTGATGGCAACCATTAATAGAAGTAAACTAAAAATACAATCATCTAGGCTTATCAGAATTTAGCAAGACAACCACCTGTAATAACTTTAATAATTTGATTAATACAATAAATAAAATATAAAAATAGTTTAAGTATACTATCATAGTCATTGATTAGACACCACTAGGTTTAGGAGGCATTGACACTAACTTAGAGATATTGAATATTGTATATTGAGAGACAACAAAAGAAATAAAATAATAATAATTATTATTATATATTTTATTTTATTGAAAATAAATAAAATTTAACAAATTTAGTGTTTATTTTTTGTTTCAAATAAAAAACAATGATGTGAATGGAGTTTATATAAACCTTTTTATTGTTCCACTTCACATAATTATATTTTTTAAAAACTATTTATTAAAATTCTATGTTTTAATATAGAAAATAATTATTTACTTTTTAGAAGGAAAAGACAATTTTTTAGAAGACTCTGGAGAGTCTTGCATGGTGTTTCTAAGGAGAAATATATTAATGAGGATTTAGATCAAATTAATAAATTGTTTTTACATTATTATTCTCAAGAAACATTGATTGAATTTGGAAATTTTATATAATAAGATAAAAGTGAAAAAAGTAGGATTAAAGTAAATTATGACAAATTGGAGAAAGCCAAAAACTAATGACTTTTGATAATTAGTTTCTATATTTATAAATAAGGGATTTGTAATTTGGTGCCCCTATTTGGCCCTCTTAGTTATTTATATGCCATAATTTCATCTTGGGGGATATTTTACCAAACTAGTTTATTTCTCTTATTAAATATTGTTCACTAAACTATCTTGGAATAAAAAAATCTAGGATGTTGATGGTATTTAGAAAGAAACCCATTGATACTAACTATTTTAAGACAAAGCCCATATGATCCAAGGATATAATTTCATAAAATAATTGTAATAGAGCTTTAAAGAGTGCAGATTAAGCCAATATTTAGTGTTTTATGCACGCAGTTGGTGTGAGTAGAGGTTACAGAAGTGTTTTATCAGATTTTTGGATTTGTAAAAACAAATAGAAAGTGTATTATGGCCTTATTTTAAATTAATTTCATTATTATCTAGTATTTTTTAATCAATCTATTAGTGTTGTAATTTTATATTCTATTTGAGCAATTTTACTATGTAATTCTAGTAGTGGTTTTTGCTCAAACTTTATATTCTTCCCTAGAATAATTATGGATTGATTATTATAATGATTTATAATATTTTTGGACTCTTTTTTATGTAATATAATTTCTCATATGTGTTGGTTTTTAGTTACTATGTTATTCCATAAAAATTATCAAATTTGGGTTTCACTAACTAGTGTAGAGAACGACATAAATTTTATGAAAATTATTCCCAATATAAAATTAATTTTAGATATTATATTTCTATATTAAATTCATTAAGGTAACATGAAATTAGTATCAGAGCCATAATATTTACATCATATAGGTTTTAAGAGCAGATTCTTCATAGTGAGAAAGAAACAAGGTATTTTAGAAGGGAATAAAAGAAGTTACAAATAGACAAATTAAACCCTATAGAATAAACCATAGATGAAATTTAAAGGGGAAAAAATATTAACATATGAATAAATATCAGATCAATTATAAAACACATTGGAAGACATAATTTTTTTTCAGAGAGAGTTGAGAGAGGTGATGGAGAAACCAGTGGATCAACTAAGCCTTGAGGCTAATCCTAGAATGGATGAATCACCTATATATATATATATATATATATATATATATATATATATATATATATATATATATATATATATATATATATATATATATATATATATATATATATATATATATATATATATATTTCATTCCATTTTAAAACCCAAATTCATATCATAAGAGGAGGAAACCATAATTTCACCTCCTCAGTCGATTAGAGCAATTGCAATAGAGGCAATAGAGATATATAATGAATACATGAATTTAGATGAATGTATCAAATTTATCATTTCTTATGATAATTTTACATAAATGTCAAAGGAATCCACACACCAAATAATAAAAATAAATCAACAAGGTGATGGAGGTAAATATCTAAAAAATAAATTGAAAAAAATATCAACTCCTACCTATAATGGTGGTGATGGTGGTGATACAATTTTAGCATGGGCTTGGTTGTGTAAATTACATACCTACCTTAATCTCAAGGATATGAAGGAGGATTAATCTATTCAATTTTATAATCTTTATTTGGAGGGTGTTGTGTATGATCAATGGAATCATAGCTTAATAACACAAGGGTGTGATCAAATAAACACATTTTAAGAATTTATCCAAAGGATTCTTGATATATTTGAGTTGAGAAATGAAGAAGAGTACTTCAAATAACTCTCTAAAATCAAAAAACAAGCCTTAGTAAGTGCCTATGTATCATAATTTCAAAAGACGGTTGTAATGGTAACTAATATTTTATAAAAATGGGTTATTTTTCTTTTTATTGATGGACTCTTTGAGTCCCTTGGACGTTTTGGAAAGGATTTTGTAAAAGTCACCTTACAAGATGATATACAAAGAGATTTAACTCATAAACCATCAACATAAAAGAGTAAGATGTTCTACCCTTCCAAACAAACATTTTCTCCTTGTCAAAATAAGGAATTTTTTTTATAAGAGAGGATTGCCTACTCCTATTCAAAAATCCATGCCCCCTTATAAGATAAAAAGGATGGATGAGGATATTAGGAATGAACTACAAAGGAAGAAGCTTTTTTCACATGTAAAGACTTGTGGGGACCATGTCATAGATGCCTAGGTAGAGGGAAAGTACACTATATTGAAGTGATATAAGATTATGAACAAGTTTTAAAAGAAGCTAAAACCTTGGAAGAAGTGGAAAACCTAAAAATAGAAGATGAGGGAAATGAAATTATAGGTGGAGGTACCTAGTATCCCTATCAGGAGCACCTAACTATCATCCTTTTTTAGTTTGTGGAGTGCTCAATGGATAAATATGATAATACTAATTCATAGTGGATCCACCCACAACTTCATTAATGAAATATTGGTGGTAGAAAGAGGGTTATATATGGAATAATTTGAAGGATTCAATGTTGTTATTATATATGGATTCACAATGCCATGTAAAAAAGTGTTAAAGTAGCTCAATGTTACTATGGGAGATTATAAGGTATCTGATGACTTTTATGTGGTGCTTTTGAGTGGAATAGGTATGATCTTAGGACTAGAATGGCCACTTTATTTGGGGACATTTTTACCAAAATTACCAGAATATAGAATTCATGTTTAAGTCCAATGAGAAGGAGATACTTTTTAAGGGCATGTCTAATGGATCACCACAAATGGTCACAACAAAAACAATGGTGAGGATTATCTAAAGATGCCAAACAACATGGGCAACAAATTGTTTGATAAATTATTTTGATTTATCTAAAGTTAATTCTAATTATCATCATGTTGATATTAAAAAAATATTATAATCACAGAATAAAATTTTCACTGATTTACCACCTATTTTACCCCTAGATAGAGGTTTCCAACATGTAATAGAATTAGAACCAATTACAACATTAGTCATCACAAATAATGCCTTTACTACTAAAATTATTAAGGGAGTGGAAATGGATGAGATACATACAATATGTGATTAGTTGATTTTATATAAAAATAAAGTCCTTTTAGTACCTAAATCTATAGTGAACGAAAATATTTTAAGAGTAGTGCATGACGTGCCAGTAGTAGGATACCCAGGGTACTACAAGACATATAAGCAAGTTTAGGAAAGATTCACTAGGAATGGGGGTCAAAGCTTAATAGTTTGTCCCACTTTTTGGCATAAAGATCCCACATACACTTTCATCTTCTCCTCAAAATATCTTGAGTTTGGGTCATTGAAATTAATCAACAAATATGTTTTTGACTATATATATAAATATGTAGTGCATATACATTTTTCCATTTTAAAAAAAATCATTAAGTATTTTTTAGGATTTATTTTTTAATATTTTTTAAGTATTTTCTGCCCTGGCCTCAATAATGATATTCTCAAGCATATTATGGAGTGCACCATTTATCAATAAAATAAAGGGGAACAAGGGTTTCTTTTAGTATTACTTCAATCTTTACCCATTCCCAGTAAAAAATGGGAAAGTATATTAATGGACTTGATCATAGGTTTGCCCAAGTAAAATGGTAGAGATTGCATCTATGTAATAGTGGATAGATTAACTAAGTTTGCACACTTCTTTATTATATCATAAAAATTTAAATCCCCTCATTTGGATGAATGATTTTTTAAGTGTTTAGATTATATGAAATACTACACAATATTTTTAGAGACAAGGATAACATGTTTCTTAGCTCTTTTTGGAAAGAGTTATTCAGAATGAAAAGTATTGAACTTACCCCTAACACTAGCTACAACCATCAAATTGATGGCCAAATAAAAATAATAATAAAATGGGTGGAGGGTTACTTATGGTATTATGTCTCAAATAAGTAATTTTCATGGGTTAAATGGCTTCAATTAGGAGGATTGTGTTACACTACCACTTACCATATGTCCATTAGTATGTCCCCATTCAAACCTTTATATGGATATGATGCAATGACATTTATTTATTTGGTTTCTACAAATGATAGAGTTCCAGCAACAAGTGATTTCATTAACCATCACTAGGAATTATTGAAAAGCCTCAAGGAACATATACAGAAAGCTCAAAATTAACACAAGTATTATACAGACAAAAACCGCATAGAGATACATTTTGAGGTAGGTGGCATGGTCTATCTAAGGTTATATTCATATATGTGATCATCCATCAAGATAAGTGGAGTAGAGAAACTAAATCCTAGATAAGTGGAGTGGAGTTGGTGAGGTAACCTATGAACTTGAACTTCTTGAAAATAGTAAAATTCATAATGTTTTCCATGCCTCTCATCTAAAGAAATTTTTGGGTAGTAGATTACACCCTCCATATATTTACTACATTTGGTTTAGGAGTGAAAATTGATCCTAATTCCTAAACAAGTGATAGATACCAAGGTTAAGATATTGAGGAAAATAGATATCACTAAATAGTTGGTTCATTGAAAGAGCTTGCCAATTGAGGATACCACCTTACAAGGTCTATATATTTTAAATTATCCAAGTTTGAGTTGCTTAAGGACAAACAATTTTGAGGAGGGATAACTTGTCATGTACCCTTTCTAATTAATTTCCATTTAATAATTAATTAATTCAATTTCTAAATAAATAGAATAAGGGAAAGAAAATTGGAACAAATATTTAATTAAATGTTTATTTATAATTGTCAAGTTTGAAAAGTAACAAGAAATCAAGATAAATAATAATAATTGATTTCTAGAGCAAGGTATGGTGTTTTTTTAGACAAAAATTTTGTAATATATCCTAAGTATTTTTGATCTAAGGGCATGGGATGAGTGCAGAATACCATGGTGTGGGAGAGAACAATGTGGAAGAGGAAAACATGAAGGAATAACATGAAAGGCATTGATGTGGATAGGTGTTATGAAAGACAAGGAAATTGAGAATAAGGAACATAAGACATAGGACTCAGATAATTATAATATAGGACAAGGGTGAAGGAAGTGGAGGTGGTTAAAAATTAGTTTTTGGGAGTATCAAAAATTAATGGGAACATGAATCTAGCACTGGATCATGGAAGAGGAGTAACTTGAACACTAATATCTAGCATAGAGAAAGTATATAGGGATTATTGGGCCCATTTCAGGAGGAACTTAATTGTAATGGATCACCATGACTTTTTTCTTTGAAATATTCACTATCCTATCATGTTTATTTTATTAATGTTACAACCCCAAAAGGGGTTCACTTATGTATGAATACCCCTTTGGATTTATTTGGAAGGAGTTGTTATTGTGGTGGTTTTTATTGAATATAAATGTGTTGTTACTATTAAGGTAGAGATATAGAGATTATGTACTGAATGAAGTACCTTTGTAATATTATCAAATGAGATCAATGCAAATTATATTTTTGTAACCTTGATGTGTTGAATATATTTGGTGTTAATTATGATTTACCATATTAAAGTACTTGCATTGTGTGAATGCTTTAAATGGATAACTATAGAGTGATGATTGTAATAATTATGACTAATTATGTTAACTCAATCACCTCAAATTTATTCATCCACCATTGTGTGACAAAACCAATAGGAACTAGTCTAGGTTGCATGCCTCATGTGAACATGCAAGGTGACTCGCATGATATGTTGACATGTAAGAATGTTAGTTTATACCTTATTATAAGGACATGACTATTACTTAGTCATTTGGAACTAAGGATGGAAAAAAACCCAACATTTTGGTTTTGTTATTGGGACACATTGTATTTGTTATCACTATGGTATAATAATGCTTGAGCAGCTATCTTTGGAAAATGTCAAGCATTGGATTGGTATTGTAAAGGAGAAATTTGTGCTTCAGTATATTGAACCAAGAGTTTATGTACACACATGGGTAGAGTAACACTTATATGATTCTCTATATGAAACATTTTTCATGGAATTATCTATTCACTTGCATGCTTGTATTTTTTCATATGTGCAAGATCATTCAAGAAATTATAGACTAAAGGCTTCTTGGTTACTAGAGCAACAAATATCCTTAACAAAGTTAAAACTACTTAGACATATTTAGTGGACATGTAGTGGAAAGGAGGACTCAATAACTACATTTTGGCATATGTTGTCTCTACATACTCTTATTTAAAAAAAGAAAAATTCAACTTTTTGAGGGAACCTTACAGAAGGCATCTCAAAAAATTTCCTTTAGAAATTAATAAGACTATGATTGATTCTAGACTTGAGAACTTCTCCATGGATGGATAAACTCTCTTGTGCATAAGCAACATGATTTGTGTGGAAATGGATGGGTATGAAATGGTATGGGATTGGTATTTCAACATGGAAGTTGGATAATGATAACTATGAAAATGTAAGTATGATGAATCCAGGTATACGACTATGAGAGGTAGCGATCCCAAATGTAGATGAGAGGATCTGGAAGTACCATGAGAATACATAAAAGGGTAGAAAGGCATTGTTAGTACTCCCTAACTATGGATTCATGCCCTTGATTTGTATAGGTATTTGTGTAATAAGCATGGTAAACATTGATAGTAAAACCCAATTAAAATAGAACTAATTCCTCCACAACAATGCATGCTCATTTATTTGAGTTGGATGGAATTGTTGTCAGAAATTGGGATACTGATAGTACAAAATCTAAGGTTGAATTTGAAACTAAAACCATAGATAAATCTATAGAATTCAAAGATATATATAATAATTAACTCTTTTTCTACCTTTTTATTGCAATAAATACCTATGGCTCACCTTAGAATTCCCAATGGACAAAATATAACTAGTGGTTAGACTACAAGAGAAACAATAACTAATCATCCTCACCCATCACCAATTATTTATGGTGCACCTATTATTTTAGGAGGCATGGGAGGTAGTATTTTTGGTTGTTCTACTAGAGTTAGACGATCAAGCAATAGTATAAAAGGCATTGGCAAACCTCCACCTCAAGGTTTAAGAGGAACTAGAGGAGTGGCATAACAAGGTCCACTACAACCACCATATGCACCTATAGTCTACTACAAGATGACACTTCACTTACATAAATATCAAGGTGTTGAAAATGTAGTAGAAAATGTTCACAAGTGTGAACTCATTTGGTGAGCATAGGGTATCACTTCTTCAGAGAGAATGGTAAATCCGTTTGTCACTAATTTATTGGATCATGTGCACAAATGATACCACAAATTTGGTCCCTAAAAAGTGGTTATGAATTATGAATTATGAATTATTAAAGGCTACTTTTCTTCAAGAATTTGATATCCCTGAATTTGAGCAGTAAAGTATTATTGCTTTAAAAGATATCAAGCAATAGCTCACTTAGAGTGTGCACACATATGATACATGTTTCAAAATGCTTCTTTCAAATCTATCACTTGATATTATTGATGCAACATGATCAATGGTTTATGGGAGGTATATTAATTCCATTTAGAAGATCCTTATCTCATAAGACTTTCATTGAACCATGACGTAAGGCACTATAATCCTCACTTTGTGCCAAAGTTGTGGGAAGTATAGATACAAGAATCATTCCTTTTATGGAGGTTCAGATCACTATGATGGCTTCTTAGCTATAAAATATTATGGATAATAATGTTCATGACACCCAAAATAGTTTTTAGTCTTTTGAATACAAGATGGAAGGCCCTAATAAGAACAATTATCTACAAATAAATGTTTGTGATGTACTGAAATAGTCCTTTGAGATTTTTTAAAATATCATGACATAATGAGTTGTTCCTTGATTTAGCATGACACCTTAGCTAAAGTTTCCCTATACTATATAATATGTGATGCATATATGAATGATACCAATGACTATTAGATCATTAATGAGATTCATGAAGCATGCATGTGAGGTACATACCAAACTAACATAGATAACAATGAGGAGGTTGGTAGAGTTTGATATTTTAGAGTTTAAGGGAATGGAAATGGATGTGAAGGTGGTCATTTTCCACCTAGGACATGTTATAAGTGTGGTTCTCTAGACCACTACTAGTGTGATTACATTTTTTATCCAACCTGTGCCCTTTTTAAAAATAAACATCACCTAGAAGAAGGTCCCAATTTATATGTTTCCATTAATAAATAAGTAAATGAAAATGGCACTGAGATGATACATGTTACAAAAACTCCTAATACTCATTAGAGACTATGCCCTAACACTCCACTAGTTGGACCCAAGGTTAATATTACTATAGAGATTGGTGTTTGTGACCAACCATTTTCAAATCCACCTATTGACAAGGTTTATCATAAATAAGTTTATGCATGACACTATCATAATGCTCAGTGACATAAATAAGCATTACACATCATAATGGAATTAGTCTGAGGGATACAAAATTGAGTACTTAAAGGATAAGGATGTTAAAATTTAGGTCAAGATGCAATGAGATACAGTACCCATAGACTCACGGCATGATGAGTTATGAGAGATGTGAAAATTATTCCTTAATGAAGACATCATTCCTCTCCTCAAGTGTTGGTTATGATAGCAAATGACAAAGCCTACAAAGCAACATCTTTTGAACCATACACGATAACAAGAGAACCATATTCAACCAAATCTAGAATGTGACAAAGAGGTCCTTTTCAATGTGTCCATTGATTGCTAGATGATCTATGACATCTTGGTAGACACTGGCATAGAGGTTAGTGTTCTAAATAGAGACTCCTATAAAAATATGGGGAGTCCCACTTTGTAACCCTCCTCACATGTCCTATTCATGGATAACAAGACTTGTGTACTTCCCATAGGAATTCTTAAGGATTCCACAATCAACATCTTATCAAGATAGACGAAGATAATGACCTCCCTACTCTATTGGGTCAAACTTGGTGCTATGCAAATAATGCTAACTTACATTTCAAGAAGAGATATATCAGCTTTAAGAATGACATCAACACATAGTTATACCTCTAAATAATGACCAAGAACCCCTTTATGGAACCTATTTATGTTGATGAGGATATTAATATAATCTATAACATTACTACTCAAGGACATGAAAATTTAGATCTTACACATTATGGCATCTTGTGATGGAAAGATGCTCAATCTATTTATAACACTACTAGTGTCACTTGTGACTAATGAGCTCAAGTTATATATGATCTAACAAGGTGAATATATGGTTCTTAGAAAATTACCTAAGTTCCTCTCCAAATATCATTCAATGTACAAAAAAATTCACCTCATTTTTGGATACATGATGGATGGACCACCCTTATAACTGGACCAGGCACCTAGGTTTCATGGTCATATGGAGGTCCAAGAATATTTAAAATAGTTAAAGGATTAATATGTTAAATAGGATGAAGGTTCTTCATGATCACCTTTCTATTTCAATGGATAAATATTTCAATGGTGTTATACTCATTAGTATCAATTATAAACATAGGAACAAGTATGTGTGGCCATTTATAATCACTTATACCATAACAACTATGTTCACACCACCCCGATTTATAGTGGTATTACTTTTATGGAACAAAATATAACATAATTTGAAAGCCTTTTTAGTGTTGACAAAACATTTTTACTAGAATTATTATGGGTACATACAATTTATGGCACCCTACATGCCTGAACTAGTGTATGGTACATTAAAAAATAAATACGCAGAGACATGGATAGTTGATAGTGCATCAAACATGGTATACCTACCACCTTTGCATTTTATTCATCATAGAAGAATTTGAATCTGTATCTTCAAGTGACCAATCATGTAGTTTTGGGTGATCAATCATTAGTTGAAAACTAGATATGATATATGCATGACATAACTAAGGAAAATTTGGCCATCTTATAAGAACCCGATACTCCTGCCATGGCTTGGTTAGAACTGGACTTCCAATATAAATATGACCATCAAGAAAAAATACAAAAATACAAATAAAAGGTCGTGTACCAAGTTTATGAGGGCACTAGTTGTAATCCTCCAGAGCCATCATTTGACCACTTAAATCTACATACGGAGTGTGTATCACATGATTTCAGATATATGATGTAGTTTGAGTAGAAACCATATTCCATGCCTCTAAAAATGATTCAATGGAACATTTAAATGGATGATGCACCTAAACTAACATTATTGAGAACTATTGTTTTGATGTTGAGATGACCAAAATATTTTAACTTTTACATGAGTACCAAGACTTTTTATCACATAGCTACATGGAAGTAAAATGAGTTCATCCATTATTGGGTAGAATGGACATCAATTTTGTTGAAGGCACTTGATTAGTGAGGAAATGAACATATCAAATGAACCCAAATCTACATGCTTGGGTCAAAGAGGAAATTGATTGCATGTTGCACACTGGTATTATTACTCTCATTGATGATATAAATGGGTCAGTCCTATAGTGATTAGCATCAATAAGGATGTTTGCATTAAAATTTATATGGGTAATTGGATATTTAATGTGATGTGTATAAAAATCCATTTTCCAACTCCTTTCACCAAAGAAATTTTAGGTGTTTTTGGGTGTGAGATCTACACATTCACTGCTGGATTTTCTATCTATCACCATGTCCAAATCACTGAAGAAGACAAGGAAAAGACAACCTTTGAAACTAAATGGGGTTATTTTACATATAATGTTATTATTTTGGCCTAAATAATGTGTTGATCATGTTCTCATGCATTATGGTGGAATATTTAAAGTATTTCATCCATAACTTTTTTTAGGTATACTTGTATGACTCGATCATGTAGGGTTTAGTGTGCAATAACTATGACAATATATGACTCATGCTTGAACATTTATATTAGTTTTATATTTCCTTAAATTTGAAATAGTGCATATTTACCACACCATTTTAGTGATCATTTTGGTACATATTTTTGACCATGATGGACTATTAGTGGATCTAACTAAAATTGGAGTCATTTCCCAACTCCCACTACCAATCACTCAGTGCAAAGTCTACACCTTCTTAAGTCACATGAAGTACTATAAGAAGTTCATTCAGGTTTATGCCAACATATTTACCCTAATGTAATAACTAATCAAGCACAATGGCCTATTATTATAGATAGATCAACATCAATAAGTGTTTGAGACCTTGAAAGAGAATTTGGTGACCACACCCATTCTCCAGCTCCTAAATTAGAACTAGCCATATTATGTCCATGTTGACACTTTAAGAATGGTAGCAGGTGTTATCCTAGCACAACCTGATGAGGAAAACCTTAATCATCATATTTATGTTTCAAATCATAAGGTCACATTAGTATAAGAAAACTACTACACAACCAACTGGGAGGCCTTAGCTATGGTTTATGCACTTTGAAAGTTTTGCCAATACATTTTGGAAACCCCATTTGTCTATTATACAAGTCATGAAGCATTCAAGTATTTGGTAAATAAGATAGTGTCGTATGGATGCATCTACTGATGCATTTTTCTTTTTTAGTAATTTTAGTTATTTGTGGTCATAAAACCAAACAAAGTTAATTACAGACCTGACAATCTCTCACGCGTTTAATATGGTGAACCATTACATGCCATAGAGGATGATTTACCGAATGTAAAACTTTTTCAAGTTATGAATTTTCTTAAAGATTGGGTGTAAAATATGGATTTTATTACAATAGGTTCCACACCATATAACCTTACCACCCTAGAGAAAAAATTACTAGCTTTGTGCACTACCCATTTCCAGCTTATTAGAAGTGACATGTACAAACTTGGCTGGGATGAAGTACTAAAAAGGTGCATAATGTAGTATGAGGGTGCATAATTCCTTCAATATGTATATGAGGGAATAATAGGAGGACATTATTCTAGTGATGCAATAACATGAAAATTTCTACTAACTAAATTGTGGTGTCCCACCCTATTCAAAGATGTGAAATCTTATACATGCCAATATAATATCTAGGAGTACATAGGTAAACTAAATTGACAAGATGATATGCATATTAATCCAATACTTTCTCATGAACCATTTTAGAAATGGGTTATTGATTTTGGTGGAACCATTCAACCAACTATGTGATGGGTTGGTGTATAACACATCATTACTACCATAGCCTATCTCACATGCTAAGATGAAGCAATGCCCATACGTGACTGTACTAATCCAAATGCCACCAATTTTTTATGGGAAATATCATCACCAAGTATGGATATCTTTTAAGTTTAACAAGTGATCATGACATTGACTTTCCTAATGAGATAATGTGCATCCTCTTGGATGAATTCATGATTGCACACCATATAACCCTCAAGCTAATGACATAGTTGAAGCAATCAAAAAGATCCTCGATAGCACACTGACTAATATTTATAACATCAATCACACTAATTGGGATGATTGAGTTTCCATAGTATTATGGGCACATCAAACCACTTACAAAAGTTTGAATAAAAGTACTCCTTTTAATCTTGTCTTTGCCATTGAAGTAATTTTATTGGTAGAGTTCTTTGTGTCCTTTTTACATATTGTGTGCATAGTTATATTAGATGATGATGAGTCCATAAAAGCATGCATAGATCATTTACTTTATCTAGATGAAACACACATTCTCACACACTAGAGTCAAGGAGTTGAAAATCTAAAATAGAATTATTGACCAAATCAAAATATCAAAACTAAATTTTCTCATCCTTGTATACATGTCCTAGTATATGATTAAAACTTTGTGTACCTGTTGGGTTAATTTTGTATCTAATTCTAACTTTCCCTAGGCATGTACTAAAGTGGCTAAGACCCAACAAGCTGGTGTGATGGAATTTCATGTAAGACTTCAATTTATTACATTCTCACCCAAAGCATGCAATAAGGGATCGATTCCCATGGGTTTTATCATGTGAAGGTGTACTTAACATATATTGACACTTGAACATACAATTTATTAATTGATTAAATAGAAAAATAAATACATAGTTATGGGTCTAAGTTTAATTAAATGAACAAACATGATTAAAATGACCAAAACCATTATTTATAGAATCCACATGACCACATTTTGATAATTCATATTCTATTCATCATATTCATAGTCTATTCACAAGTTAAATAACAAATAGATGGTAAAACTTAGTGATATAAATCAACTATAAATTGGATTACAATAATAATATTATAACTATATCTATGATTTCATCCATGGAATAATAATAAACATCAATCAATCATTATACAACAATAACCAATAGCATTACAAATCTCTAATCAGGGGTATTTATACTTGGTCTCCCTGACCAACTAGTTACAATAAAAAATGACATTCTCAATGACTAAGCAAAGATATTCATTAGACTAAGAGTCATGGTATCCAACTACATTGTTTCCCTAAAGACCCAGGTCTGTGTGCCCTTATATTATTATTCGATGTTGGATCTGCATCACCAAGTACCTATCTTCACATAGGATGATGCTAGATTAGTTTGTGACTTAGTTTGTTTCATCCCTGAGAGTTTTTCCTTAGCCATATCCCACTTCCATGCACTCCCCAAGTCTTTTTATAGTGTTCTAAGCCCTCTAATCTTGGTTTATCCATTTATTATGCATATTATTTGACTGGGTATTCTCATTCCATGAATTCATGTGCCATGTTCTTCTACCCCTGTATATCTTTTGTGGTGTGCTCCTTTTACACCATGATTATTCCATGCCTTAAAACTCTATCAAAATACATAGCCAAAATTTGGGGTCCAACATCACCCCACACTATGCCATTAGTTTATCTCAGACTAAGCATCGATTTTAGCATTTAACAAAAAATTAGGGCTAACCTATTCGATCTTCTTCTTGAAACCTTCCCAATGTGATGAAGTGTTTTTTAGCTTCATCACTATTTATTTAATGGATACTTTCATCTTCTTAGTCTCCTAAAGTTGGTTAGGACACTCACTTACTTTATTGGCCAAACATTCAAGGGATATGGAAGCATCCTTATGAATTCCCTCAAGTGTGGTGACCTTGGATAAAACCTATCCTTGAAGTTCCACAAAGTCAGAATTTATTTATTTTTTATGGACATTTATTATCTCTTCCATAGTCTTTACATCCTTAAATTCCTTTGTGTACTCAGAGTAATCTTTTATTAAAGGGATGTATCATCTAATTTTTTGTTCTAAAGCTCTTCTAATTGAAGTTGAGCTTCCAAAATTTTGGTGGGTCATGCCATTTTCTCCAAAACCCCATATAAAATGTGAATCACATCTCCAAATATATGCAAGATGTACTTTCACACCTCCACATCTTTGGAGAAATGTTTTGTTGCCCATACCTTTTCATCTCTAGGCCCAAGATACTCTTTTCATCATTTCAATAGGAGGTCCATGAGAGTCTCTAACTTGTAAATTTCCTCACCAAATAAGGGGACTACATATTTGAGTGCTAGGTCTTTGCCTAGAATTTCCTTATAAATATTTAATGTTTTCACTTTGGTAGTTATATTTCTAACTGATGCTTCAAAACAACAAACTTTTCTTCAATTTTGGTGCAAGTAAAGACCTTTTTATTGTACAACTCCACCACCTTGGTATGTTTCTATTTATCTTTCCATGCATCAAGTTTTATAAGTATATTATATTATGTGACCTTAGATGTCATTTTCAAGATTAATGCACTAGTCTAGACATATGTAAGTTGATAGGTGTCTACCCAAAGAGTAGTGGGTATCATCATCACTTGTGGATCCAATATAAGACTAAAAGAGGGAATCTCAAAGTGTAATTATTCATTGTATATGTTGAATTAAAATTACATATTACATCATGTATGGTTAGATGCATCCTCTTGAGAAAGATGGGAATATAGGTAAAGCAACTAATCAGGGTTCCTTTTTAGTATTTAGCATGGACTTGGTGGTTTCACTGGATAGGTATCTATTTTGACCATAGAGTCAACTAGATCATTCCCTTTCATGGGATCCCACTCAAGTATCTAAACATCTATGTCTTCCTCTTGGGAAGTGGTCCTGATGTCAAAGCCACTTAGTCTTACTTTTGCTTCAAAACCATCCCTCTCTTTGCTAAGTAAATATTCAATCTCCATCTATGTTTCCTCAAGGGTGGTCTCTTCCTACTGTATCAAGGATGGTGTTTTCTCCGATTCAATATCTTTTTGTTTAAATTTGACTCTCTTTGAGGTCCCTTCCAATAACTCTTCTAGCTCCTTCCTATCACCATCCTTAGGCTCCTCTATCTCTTGTTTTAAGGGATTAATTTATTTAGTTGGTTCTGAGGCTTCTGATTGAATTATTGGTGGATCCTTCTTTGTTAATTCATGGGTATTCCTTTTCAAATTTTATGGATGAGATCTTATGATGGCATCATGCCCAAACCACTTTCACTTCTTTTCTAGTGGTGGTGATGAAGGTAGTTTCTCTATCTCATGTTCCACACTTCCCAAATATTTTTTCTTCATATTTATAATATATAATAAAGTAAGAATAGAATCCCCAACCAAGGTTTGATGTACCTTTATGTTAGATATGTTTGACTCATCCCTTTATCCATAAGATTTATTTCTAGGGTATCCATACATCTAGAAGAGAGTGTGATTCATTGAGTCATTTTTTTAGCTTCAAGTGTCACTGCATATGCATTGTATATATAATTAAAAGATTTTATAAATTATGGTACCATGAAAGCATAAGGAATATTTACCCAAGAAAATAATTCTCAAGATAGGGATATCCTAATGCATTTGAAGGAGTAGTGTTAATTTATAACAAACTTGTCTTGGTCACCAACCTATGTAAACAAGTCCTTTAGAATATGCCACTCATTCCCAAAGGCTTCCTTCATTCCATCATCCTATGACTTCATCTTTAGTTTATAATATTGAGTAATCAAGCTATGGGAGGTGAATGACTTATACCACTGTATGGGGTAGGTACTTATGCTCAGGTGAGTATGCCCATTTTAATTCTCTATAGGTGTAGTTAGGTATACCAATTTCATCAAACACTATTAGTAACAAGAATGTGCCCCATGGAAACCTATGTTTGGGCTTCCAATGAGCTTTCTTAGCATCCTCTATGATTTTATTGAAAAAATAAACTTCCTAATTATACTTTAGCCCCTCAGTGACTTGGTGTGCCATATATAGGTGGGACATTTCCACCTCATTCCATCTATCTCTGCTTTGAACCTTCATCATTATGATGCACATGGCCACTTGAAGGGTAGGATCTTAAATATTTTTGATGTGCATAACATGGCCTTATTTCTTTTACTCAAGTACCATAGCTATATTATCTATCTCCTCCATGTATTTTAGATTGTATTCAAGGTCCATGCCTAGGTATTTCAACCCTAATACTCTACTAATTCTTTAAGTCATGATTTTCATCTAGTGGCTAGTGAAGTAGATGTAGTCCTCATGCACCTATGAGATTAGAAACTTGACTATTTCTATTGTTTTTCCAAAGTAGGGAAGATTTAAGGGTTGGAAAGGATAGAAGTATCCAAGGCATTGAAAAAATTTAAGTCATAAACTAGATCACTCTTGGTATTATGGTGATTGACTCTATAATCATTCTACAATTCTATCTCATTATCGAGTTGTCTATGGTTTTAGTGAAAGATAGTGTAGGTTAGCACATTAAATACCCAATTATCATCACATAGCACCTTCTCAAGGTAATTCATTTCCTCAATCATCAAAGGTGGAGGTGGAAGTACTTGAGATTTATTTTTTGTTTAACTTATCATCCCTATTCCTTTGTCTCCAACATGCATGCCTTGTTCTTCAGGTGTTTCTTTTCTGATTAACACTATTTCTTCACCAATATGTAGTTCCTCTTCCTTTGTAATTTTAGGCATCAATTCAATTCTTTGGGCCTTTTTCTTAGGATGTATCACCATTCATGGATCCCAAAGGTTGAGGCACAACCATCCAATGTTCCCAAATGAATATGTTTTTACTATTGTAAGTTCCCTGACTCTCTTGATTCGATGCCTATTAATTGTAGATGCCAAACTCTACAACATGAAACTCAAGAAATCCTATGCATCCTTCTAATTCATCTAGATCTGGATATTCATCTCAGCTAAAACACACTTAAAGATATAAAATTATTTTGAATTCATCACTTTACACTTGACTGGATGCTTTGAATTCATGTTCAAAACTTAAGTTCACTCCTTCGGCTCTGTGAGTTTTTAATCACAGCAATATTAAAAAGTGAAATGAAACATTTATCTCTTTATATGTTTAAGAGGGTAACTTGCATTTACTACCCCTCCTCTTTGACCATCACTTCACATAATAAATGTGACCAATAGCATTGCCATTATGTAATGTTAGCACACTTACCAAAACTACTATCTCCTTATATTAATTACATGTCCCTTATCATTATTTTATTGAATTGCATAAAAGATGTTTCAAAAATTTAAATATTTATACCAAATGTGGGAATTATGTTTTACCATAGCTATCTTCTAGTTATGTACCACATCTTGTGCACCCTTTTTCCTTATACACTTTCACTTGTGTGCCTTTGCTTTTACACATATCCCTATTACCATATCCTAACACTTTATACATGTAACACATCTACCCCACACTAATAGTGTTTTGTGTTACTCCATGAGAATATAAGTATCAAAATATAAATTTGGACTATACAACCACTAAAAGGGTGTACAATGAGTGAAATGATTTATTGAAAATAAGAGATCCTAAACTAAATAGATGGCATATGCCTTATTGGTACAAATGAGAAATACTTAGGTAGAAAAACACAGTCATAATTGACTACCATTATAATGACCATAAATAAATTGGCCATCCAAACATTTTAATCAATATGCATTGGTGGGACAAATACTGTGAATAATGAAAGGCCGATCCTAGTGGACATGAAGCTTCTTGGAGTGGTATGAGAACTTGGAGTCATATAATAATACTTACATTCTAGGAGTAAAAGTCTTATTATTGAGGTGGAGATCATACCATGCCTTTGTTTTTTATCTCTCCACATCCTAACTTTGATGTACAATAAAATGAGCTTCATCTAGTTACAACAATGCATTGAGTCATGTTTTTAATGATGCCTCATCATCTAGTTGTCTAATTTGAAGAGAGGGAACAAGTAACTATATTAGAAGAACCACCTTAGTACAGAACACAATATTGAATGACGTGTTTTTATTAAGGCACTTGTAGGTGTTCCAATTAGCCTAAAGGATTACAAACACCTGATCATCCCAATCAATGCATCCAATATTACATATCTTGGTTAATTTTTTTCCTAAGATCTTGTTGAATGCCTTAGTAGTGCTATTAGCCTAGGGATGATATGGTGTAGTATTATGTAAACAATTATGGATTCGGCCACAGGACACATATAGCCTCATTGAGGAAGTGAGTTTCATGATTACTAGTAAAACTTAATGGCCAACCAAACTTGGTAATAATATTCTCTTAGATGAATCATGTAGTAGTAATAGTTGTATAATCTCATGTTAGTGTAACTTCAGCCCAATGAGTGAGATAGTCAATAATGGTAACAATGTAGCATGAACCAATACATCATCATGTTGGTTTAATGGGGATAAAAAGGTCAATGGCTTACTTTTCAAAATGTTCCTATGATATAATAGGATGAATTGGTATTGTATCCCACTATTTGGACATTTCCATGCACTAGTAAATGTCACACTGATGCATATAAAGTTTATCATCCTTAAAAGTGGTAGGCCACCGTAAACTGGCTAACATAACATTTCACATGGTAGCTTCTCTATCATAATGTCCTCTATCAACACCTTCATGGAAATCATAGAGTACCTCAACACACTTATGATTTATGATGAAACATTGAAGTACCTCATCTTGACCAAGTTTATGAGAGATGATTCAATAGTCAAAAAGGCAATTATTTTCTCAAATTCATTAGGAACATGTGAGACATAAAATAACTACATGTCAAGAAGGTCATATTCAATGGTGCATGTTAGTTCACCAAATTCAATTTATGAGAGATGATTAGGACCGCAATCAGATTTTTTAGGCTTGATCATGACTAAGAACTTAAATTCTTGAAATAACACTATCCATTATAAAATTTGACCATGTAAAATTGCTTTATTGACCAAATATTTCAATACCTTATATACTATGGAGAAAATAAAAGGGGTTGGCAATAGATACTATTGGAAATTTTGAAGAGTATAAACCATAGATAATGCCTCATGCTCTGTAGTGGTATAGTTCCTTTCATCCATAATAAGATTTCAACTTGAAAATTATATAGGGTGATCCAAATTACCCTCTCTAGGTTAATCAAGTACAACACTAAAGGCCATGCTATAAGTATCGACATGAATGTGGAATGATTTAGTCTAGTTTGGGAACTAGAGAATCAATGTAGTGATAAGCTTATCCTTTAAGGAAACAAAATATTATCAACATGAGTGGGTCCAAATGAAATGTTTCTTATGTTTTAGTATCTCCTCTAGAGGTGTTATAATCCTATCATATCCATAGATGAATTTTATATAGTATAAAGTGTGGCCTAGGAAAGTGTTAACCTCTCATTGAGTATTTAGCATTGGCAAACAAAGGATGATGGAAATATTGGTGGTGTCTACTATAATTCCATCTTAGAAAATAATATGACCAAAGAGAACACCAAAAAGAACACTAAATAGAGTAGTAAAAAGACATTTCTTCAAGTTAAGATAATTCTAAAGTGTCCTATAGTGCTCAAGCATGAGCTTCAGATTGAAATAATAGTCTTTTACCAAGTTGTATATTGTTCAGTCATCTAAATAAGCTTGAAGTCTATGAAATCTTCAAAGATAATCTTGGATAACACATCAGGGGCATTGTTCAACCTAGATAGCATGACATTATATACAAAATACCCCTACTTAATGGTAAATGTAGTCTTGGGCTTATCCTCCTCTATAATATAGACTTGATAATATCTAGAGAAACCATCTATAAATGTACAAATTTCACATCCAACAATGCCTTTGAGGATGTCTTCATTGAATGGGGTCATAAAGGGATCAATAACACAAGCAATGTTAATAACTTGTAATCCACATAAATCCTTATACACCCATATTTTTTAATGCTTATCATCATAAGACTTACACATTCAAACTCATCAATATTAGTAATGACTCTCACATGTAACATACTATCAATCTATTCTTTGACACATGCACAAAAATTAGGATTCAATCAATAATGTTACCTCTAAATATGCAATCACCTTTAACCAATTTGATATGCCTTTTACCCAAAGAAGAGTGAACACCCTTCATCTCACTATAGTTTATGGGGAAACATTCTGATACTCTTATAGCATCTCAAACACTTTTGTGATTTTAGTAACAGACTAGTAACTCCCTATGTTATCCATTTTTAGTCTATCTTCCATGCAAATATTGCACTATAGAGTCTAAAGTGGCTCAAAGTATGGGTGTTGTATATCTTAATTTATGTCACAAATAGTTTTGGTACCATAATCCATGTGTATAGCCAAATTATTGGTCAATGGATTAGGTGGATCATATATTTCACCTTCATCATCTTGACACACAACCTTTTCCTTACCCTTTTAGATTTCTTCTAAAAGTGAATGATTTATTACAAGTTTAGATGTGGAAGAAGATGCCTTCTTAATATCCTCATTAAAAATGGTCAATCCTTCTTTGGGCATGCCATGTATGTTTTAAATCTAGTATTTAATGGGGCTTGGGTTACCGATGACTATTTGACATATGGCTTATAGTGTAAGACATAAATCCATCCATTGGGATGAATAGGATAATGTTGAAACCATATTATTCTTAAGCAGGTGATAAGAACATGTACCTAGATGGCACTCCTTGTGGACATACAATGCTCTAGACCAAGTGTTTAGAGTGTCATAAAATGCATAAACCTAAAGATATTTTATTAATAAAGTTTCATCATCCATCCACATTGCCTCGCATGCCTCAAAGTGAGGTTCCAATGCTCAAATACCATTATAGATGATAGTGCCATGTATATGGTTATCATGATAAAATATATGATGTAATGCAAAATGTACATGATCCCAAATTAGTAGACATTCATGATGAGTTTTCCACCACCTTGCAATTATGCCATCAAAATTTTGAACAAGTGATTTCACATGATCAACATAGAACCATATAAGGCTTCCAACTGCTAGATGAAATAATATAATTCTATTTGTACATGGAACCACAAAACTTCATCTAGCCTTTTGAGCAGTGCAACCATGATTAGTCCATACATGACTTACCTAGTCACGAGATGAATAAATATATAACATTTGTGATACTTTCACCGAGTATCTTTTCTGCCTCTGATATCACTACATACTCATCTAGTAAGGTCATAGCCACCCTATGCCTAGCAGTCATAGGGATTACTCATGGTGTTAGAAAGAGATTGTGCATCCATCTATCATAGGATGCCATTAGTGGTGGGATCATGGATTTCATTGCCTCAAGATATGACATTATATATGTTTAATATCCTCATCAAAATCAATATTTTCAATGTATGGGCACTCATGAACATGGTCCAATATAATTATGATGCATTGGTTAATATTTTCAAAGTTGATGTATCTTTTCTTAAAGCTTAATTCAATGTTATTGGCATAACATCATGGATGACCTAATAGGGTTGATAAGTCATCAACCTCAGCTAGCTATATAACTTCAAAGTCTTCTTTAAACATAACATTGAGGATATCTATGGTGGCATCTTTAAGGACACCAAACAATACATGAGGTGAAGGTTAAAAAGTTGGGCTATCCATATTTTGCCAAGCATCCTTTATGAGGACATTGACTTCAGTGCTAGTATCCATTAAGATGTCCTAGATTATTCATCCATTGATGGTAGTATTCACATATATTTCTTTGTATTCTTGTGGGATAGGGGATGGGAGTCTCTTATCATTAAGCATGGTTTAATTGATGATCTTCAATAGGCCTTGGAATATGATGCTTAAACTAATTACGTAATAGTAGTACAATATCCTCATCCAATAGGTGCTTATAGATCTCTTAGAAGTCATCTTGTGTTATGACATGATGATCTATGATCTACATATCGACATATTTAATAGTATCTTGGTCCTTAAGAAATTGTATATCCCCTTGTAATTACCTTACTAAATTCATAGTATCCTGGAGTACACCTTTTTGTTGTTGAGTATCAGGATACCTAGTCACATGAGGCTCTTCATAGTGTACTTTCTCAATAGGTGGAGTGGATGTAGATTGTGACTATCCACCACTATGCATTATAATATTATCCTTTTGGGCTATCACAGTGATAGGGTATGGTCTCTAGTGTGGTTTATCAGTGAATATAATACCATCACACTTATCATTTCATTCCTTTGTAATGTTTGTGTATAAATCAAGACATTCCTCTAGGTAATGCTCATATTTATAAAAAGAACATGTAGGATAGACTAGGCAATCACACTGGTAGTGCTCAAGTGAGCCACACTTATAGTAGGTATGTTATGGAAAGCATCCATCTATATGTCCTTGACACCAACCTTTCCCATGATATCCACTACTCTTTTTATTATTTGAAACATAGGCCTGATGCATATCTACCCTTATTCACTTTGGTAATTGGCTGGGCTTGAGTTTATTATGAAGCTTCCTCTCATTAATATTACATCATAAGTATAGCTTAAGAATATTGGTTGAAATTGAGTGAGAACCTTGCTATTTATAGATTTCCAAATGACTCCAACATATGTGTAGTTAGGCTTGGGAGGTAGAATGAATTTTGTTTTTGGGATAGAGGTTGTATTTATGAATCATGGCTCATCATTCTTGATATTTATCCCATTTATGTCGATATTTTTAATTTTTAACTTTTAGGCTAATGACATCATGCTTCCTAATATTTGTTTAAATTTCATTTTTATAAATTATGTATTCATTAATTAAACATGGATTTTCCACTTAAGTATAAAAGTTAGTTTTTTGGTTTAATCAATCTTGATTAGTCTTTTTGTTATTTCAAGAATTTAGTTAAGTGCCCTACTCAACTGGTTGAAAGCATCAATTTACTAGGTCGTAATTCGACTGGGGATGAATTAGAGATAGGTTATCATTGAGTAAATGGTATTAACCTAAAAAGGGATGTATGGACGTGATTTAAGGCATTTACATCCAATGTGTAGATGAATTTGGGTGTTTCAGTTATTTCTAGGATTAATGTGCATTACTTGCTAAAAATCAGTATGATGTCCATTTAGATACGGAAGTGGCCAAAAAAGAGTGTCTAAATTTCCCCTATTTGAGAAAGCATTGTGCTACATAGGCATAGTAACACTTTATCAAATAAAAAATTTATTAAGTCAAATGTGTGTGTGTGTGTGTGTGTGTGTGTGTGTGTGTGTGTTGACAATCATAGGTTGTTACAAGCTAATAGGCATAGGGTAGTGCCCTAAAGGGTGATTGATGAGACCTAGATTCCCCCTCAAGGAAAAGGATGGAAAATAGTGTCATCAAAAGGTCCTTTGAAAAGAGGAAAATTACATGGTCTAATGGTAATATAGGTTTTAATTATTTTTTACCAATAGGACAATTTTAATTATAATACAATCAATTCTACCCCAATAGGGCAGAGTTGATCATTGACTAGTCTAAATAATTTACCCTATTGTGTAAAATTGGCAAAGGTGTCTTACCAATGAACCCATAACATGGATTAATGATGAGTTGGCATAGGTGTAATGGTATGAATGTGGGGTATATGTTAGCATAAAGATGAATGTCCAAACTAACATGTGATACAACCCTTAACAATAGTGTTATTAAATAAACCTTTAAATAAAGACCTAACAACATGGTCCAGTGATAAAAATAGTCTAAAAATAATGGAAATATAAACAAATGCCTTGAAAAATGGAGCACATAGCTAAAACTAAGACCTTCTAAAATGAATGGAACGAACTTTGGGAACTAGGGGTGAAATTTCATTTTTCAAGCTAAATATTCACCCCTTGGGGTAAAATATATTGATTTTCACCCTGAATTTAAGAATTTTGAGCTATATCATTATGAAGAAAAAAAATTAAATATGGCTTGATGAGCAAGATAGAGGCATGTGATCGACTAGGTTTGTAAGCATGGGTGACCTCCATATGATAGGTGGTTAATAAATGAACCCCTCTTGATCAAATTTGGAATCTATTACATATTTAATGCTAATTTAGGGTGACAATGTAAAGTGATCATTTTTATGTCATGGAAAATGGTAACTTCATTGATTTTTGGTGGAAATCATCAAATCAGTGATTTCATTAAAATAAGTGAAGTCATCATTTTCATAAAAAATGAAAATGGTGACATCACCATAAATGGCATAAAATGCCTATACAGCTGCTTCACTATCAAGGAAAATGGTGACTTCACTCAAAAGGTAATAACTAAGAGCTAAGTAATTTAAACTAGCTCAATCCTTAGGGAGAGAGGGGCACATAGGTCTAAGGTGTTAAATAGGTCAAGTATAATAGTCACACTAATAGGTACTTACCAATGAAACTTTTAAGGTAGATGTATCTTGACAATAATATATATATATATATATATATATATATGATTGTATGAATGGATAGATGTCCTAAAAGCATGAGAGTGATTGTTGCTAGATGTGGCATAGATGCCTATTATTGGATTTAACTGAGCTTACTTGCGTACATTGGCTGAGTGTTGGCACTCAGAGACTTTCACCTTCCACCTACTGAGAATGGAGGAAAAATGACATTGGAAGACACATGGTGCATACTAGAGTTACCTATTAGAGGTTAATGATTAGTTATAGACTAAGAAATATTGATGGCCTAGTGAGGAGGGTGGTTTAATTATAGGCATAGGTGACTCTCAAAGATGACCATATTACTTCCTTTTAGTTAGATGTTGACTCATTAAAGGTAGAGGTATCATAGATGAGACAGGTACATGCATAAATATAAGCTATCAAAGATCAAGTTATAGATGAGAGGGATCAATCTAGGGTAGATGTTTAGATGATCTAACATGATTTAGATGAGGCATAGGGATCAAGAACATAGGTGGGATTTTCCAAGATGGTTTTGGAGAGCCTTTGGGTTAAGTATGAGGCCTCATACTATCAGTGAGCTTATGAGATTATGATACTTAAGGATCAGTAAATACCTACATTTGAGGTTTAAGACACATAAAGAGATGGAATTAGGTCTTCCTAATCATGATCAAGAACACATGATATAGTGAATTTAGGGAATTCATTTCAGTAGCCACAACTTCCTTTACCACCAAGGCTACTAGGGCCACCACCTCTTACAAGACCTAGGGATTCTTAGAGTTAGATCTAATGTTGTATTTCTCTTTGGAATTTTTTATTTAATGCACTATGACATGTATATAGTCATGATGTATATGACATTCATAGTTTGTCTATGGACTTGTATATAATATATTATCATTTTGATATACATGTGATGCTCTTTAATTTTTTTATCATGATGTGTTATGTTCTCATGTTTATGGTTTAATTAATTTTGAAATGTTGATGTTTAATTACCATTCACACATGTATATGTTACAAAATGTGTTTTTTTATTCTTCATTTACTATAGATATACCATGTATATGAGATGTTGGAATGTTTTTATCTACTCATGCTCACAACTTGTAATATATGCTTATTAGGAGATGCACGTCCTGATCAACACATAGTATAGTCATTGTGATTTGGTTATTATGGGTTTGGTTTTGTTTGAGTATGCCTATTATAAATAATGGAAAATATTAATATCACCATTTTTTGATATATCTTTGGCCTTATTTTGTTGTAGCATGTGGCATTATTCATCATAGTTATAAACAAACCATAATAACAATATATGTCATATGCATGGAAAAACATAATTTAAATGCAAATATGAACAAATAAGGCATCAGATATGATCAATCAAATTTCATGTAAATATAATGCAATAAACTAAGTATAGGAGTGAATACAAATACTAACAACTCAAGTACAAAATATAACAAATAAGGACTTAAGTGTAAACATAATGTAATAAACCTATGGTAACTAAGGGAAAGGGAAGCACAAGCAAAGATACTAATCATCAACCAATTAAAAATAAACAAAATTAATAAATAAATAAAAACCTAATTAAAGAAATAAAACACAAACCAAAGATAAAAACATAGAAATGCAAATAAACAAAAAGAATATAGAACATCGATAAACTAAAATTACTTAATGAATTTTTTTTTACATGTGTAAGAGAAGTGTTATTATTTGAAAAATATTTCTCCTAGGCTATAGGGAATAATGGAATGAGTAAGATGGTATAGGAATAAAAAAATTAGAATAGAAAAGTAAAGGAGTAGCTGAGGTGATTGCAAATGCCCTAGGCAAGTGGATGCCACATACATAGTCCCATTGACACCGAGTTCAACATGGACTTCAGGACAAATGTAGTTCTCCTAAGATTTGGGATAGAATAAAAATAATAATACAAAAAAGAGATTGATTATAGAGTAAAATATGAATGGAATCATAAAATGGAGATAACATGGAGTAAAGGGGTTTGGTGCTCATAATTATGAAAGCATCAGGCACAAAAACTCATGAAACTATGAGAGTATGGTTCATGATAAAACCAAACTAAAGGGTAAAAGGTGAGTGTTAAAAAATGAAATAGGTTAGTAATTAATAGCATCCATTATGTCTAAATCTTGGAACAAGAATGAGATTTTAAATTGGTAAGCATGTAAGACAATATTACTCGTAAAAAAATGAAAGTGTAAAATAATATGACTATGAATGGTTAATGAAACTAAAACATGAACTCAATTAATGATACTAGTTGAGTTAAATCGATATGCCTCATGCATCCAAATGCTACTACATAGTTTATGAGGATCTCATGCTAATGTAGTTCTCATAGAAATGGGAGGGAACATAATCAGGAAGTGGAAAAGACCAATAGAAATGGTCATGGTTGGATAAGAGGATCTTACGCAATAAATGTCCTAAACTACACCACCCAAAATAGACTTAAAAACCACTAGCAAATAGGATTACAAAGTAATTAAAAATGTTGTAGCTTAATATCTCTCTTGAATTTTTTAATCCTTTTCCAAAATTTTTGATTTTTAGGTTATTTTTGAGGATTTTCTAAATTTTTAGGGTTTTTGGCATCTCAACCCAATGGCAGATTATAAAATATATAATGGGATAACTTGAAAAATGGTGGGATCATCTCTTGAGTTTCTCATAAAATGGTGAGAGTGTTGGCTTTAGTTTCTTGTAAAATAATGAGAGCGTTGTCTGAGGTTGCTTGTAAAATGATGAGATCTTTAGCTTAGGTTACTCACAAAGCAATGAGAGTGTTAGAATAAAGGTGGCCAATCTAACCTCATATAACATTGAGTACTACCTACATTGTCCAAATGGGCCTTAAGCCATTATAATTCACCCTACATTGAGGAACCCAACTAAGTAACAACAAGATTTTGAATATGAAAATGGCACAAGTATAATGGTATAGAACTTGACATAAGTGAAGGATGTAATTTCCATTATCATTGTCATAATTCTAAAATATATTACCCTTTAAATAAGGAATTCAATAGTCTTAAGTACAAATCATCTACAAAAACTACCTCTCAACCCAACCACTAACATTGTCTAAAGTACTAATGAATCGAAACTAAAGTCAAAAAGGGGTAAAGGGAAAAGGGAAACAAACCAAGGTGAAGGAAAGGAATGGTGTGAAGATATAATAATTTATGAAGTAAGCAATCCTCATAGATAATATCTTAGGTCACTCAAGTGAAAAAGTGCTTGAGATGCATTATGTTCATTGAATCATCAAGTTCTTCTCCGTCTGGAGTAGCCAACCTACATGCCCAAAAACCATAGTTAATAATATAATTACCTAACTAGTTAGGCTTAAAATTTCCCTTTTTATTGGATTTAGCATTGGTTTTTTTCTTTAAGTGAAATATCACCATGCTAAATTATCTATACTAGACATGCTTAATGTATTGATCGTGCAATTAATTTTGATATGCATGAAGTCTATTCAAGGCCTCCATTTAGTTTTCATCTAGTAATTCTATCTCCTACAAACAAGATACTTTATAATCCTCATCATCAAAGATATGATTTAGTGAATACATAGAGAAGTTAACTCAAACTTGATAGGAAGAATGGACTCAGTAAAATAAACTAGGGAATGGGGTGTGGCTCTTGTTGTATTACATAAATTAGTTTGGTAAGCCTAAAAAGAAAAAAATTGTTGCAAGTATCAATCATGGATAGCATCATTAATGATATTCTTGAGGATATTTAAAATGGTTTTGTTAGATGCCTCTACTTAGTCATTGCCTTGTGGGAAGTATGGAGTGTAAAAATGTTCGATAATATGGTATTCAGGACAAAGGTAGTTAACTTTCTTATTTTTTAATGAACTACCATTATTAGATATAAGCTCAAATAAAATTCCATAGTGACAAATGAGGCGATTGAAATGACCTTAGATAATTGTTTACCAGTCATGTAAGATAGGGGAATGGTTTCCACCCACTTTGTGAAGTATTTTGTGGTAGTATGGATACATTTATAGCCATCTGAGGAGGTAGGGTTAATATTTCCTACAAGGCCAAGTCCCCACATTAAAAATGGCCATGGTGTAGTTATTGGTTTGAGTGTTTAAGCTTGATCATGTATCATATTAGCATGATTATGGCATTGTACACACCTTTTAACATATGCAATACATCAACATCCATAGTTGGCCAATAATAATGAGTACATAGTAACTTTTTGGAAAGGATGGCCCCACTATTGTGGACTCCACAAACACCTTTGTAAACTTCTTTCAATGATAATAATAGATTATATCAAGTTTAAATAGTGAAACAAAGTTCCATAGAAGCTTTTACGATAAAGTGTGGGTCCAAATGTTGTGTAAAAAGAGGATTGATCGATGAAGGATTTTTATTTTTTATGAAAATGTTAGGTGGGATAATTTGGTCATGAAGGTAATCATATAGTTCATCATACTAAGAAGAATAGGGACCAACAATATCACAAATCATTTTGACAGCTGAAGGTTCATGGGCAAGTGTTGTAAGATTTTCAACAAGGAACTAATAATCTCTTGTTTAATTTATGATCTTGATAATAGAACCAATTATGGCTATAACATCCATTGTTTTGTTATTGGCCCAAAGTATCTGCTCAAAATGAAGATGAGTAATTTTTTGTTTGAGGGTATCAATAATGCCTTTATAATGTACTAACTTCTCATCCCTGGTCTAAAATTTATCTGTGACATGATTGATAATAAGTTGAAAATCTCCATGAACCATCAAATGTTGGATATTCCATTGTACTACTAGGTGAAGTCTTATAATGAGTGATTTATACCCAGCCACGTTATTAGTATAAGTAAACTGATACTAAAGGACTTAGGAATAAGGTCCCCTTGTAGTTTTATGAATATAAGTCCTACTCTTAATCCATGAGACATGAAGGAACCATAAAAATAAAGTTTCCACTTATGTGTTTCAAGAGGTGTTCTTCCTAAAATCATGATGGACTCATATGAAAACCCAAAAGTGAGTGATTGAGTATTGGAAAGGGGAGCTTTGGAAAGCTAGTCTATAAGTACCTATCCATTGATGTAATTTTTATTAACATATTAAGTTTAAAATTTACTTAAAATCATGATCCATTAGCCATGTGTCCTTGAAAATATATTTTTTAAACTAGATACTTGAGCAGATCTACTTTGGCTATGATAATGTTCTTATTGTTAAGCATGTAGTGATAGAAATTTTGGGTTGTGAATACCATGGTTAAATAATATTTATTTATTAGATTATAATTATGTTCATATGTGATCAATGTACAACTCAGATATTATACAACATTTTCATTCCCTTGATCATCATGATGGGGCAAACATGCCCCCAGGGCATCTTTAGTTGTAGATAAATATAGTAGTAATGGATTTCTTAGTGTGGGTGGTAATAGAATAGGTAGATTGGCCAAGTATTCCCTCAAGTGTTCAAAGTATTTTTTAATAATCAATATTCCACGAAAATATGGTGCCCTTTTTCAATAAATGGGTAAATGGATGGAATTTATCAGCCAGTTATGAAATGAAGTATTTGATGGACTATATCTTGCCTTGCAAACTACAGAGTTGCTTAAAGGTAGATAGAGGCATATTCTCAGTAATGGTTTTAACCTTAGATATATTGAATTCAATGACACTATAAAAGAGATAATGAAGCCTATAATTTTTTTTGAAGTGACACCAAAGATGCATTTTTAAGGGTTAAACTTGACTTTATACTCATGAAGACTTTCAAAAATTCTCCAAAGTCCTGCTAGATGGTCTACATGGGTCTTAAATTTACCCAAGATGTCATCAACATAGTCCTCAAAATGTCATGCATCTTATCATGAAAAATAAATATCATGGCTAATTGGTATGTTGCCTTGACATTTTTGAGACCAAATGACATTACCTGATAGCAAAATATTCCCTACGAAATGTTGAAAATTATTTATGTTTGTCTTCTAATGAGATCCTAATCTGATTATACCCTAAACACCATCTATGAGAGAAAGAATCTCATATCTAGCTTTGGAGTACATGATCATACCAATATTTGGTAGAGGAAATTCATCTTTTGGGTAGGCCTTATTGGTGTCATGAACATTAGTGCATAATTTAATGTTGTTCACCTATTTACTAACCCACATAATGTTTGATATCTACTCAAAATAATATATGGGGTGAATACATCCCACCTCTAGTATTTTTTCTACTTTTTTTTTAATAAAATGGTAATATGAGGATGTAAAGTCCTTAGATCCTACTTGATTGGCTTGGCATCAATATGTATTACAAGATGATTTACAACCAAAGAATGATCCAAACTTGGCATATCAAGATAGGCCCATGTAAAATGCCAATGAATTCTTGAAGAATATAAATATTAACATCACATTCCTCCTCGATGAGGGATGTACCTAGTTTTATCTACTTTGGATTGGTGATTTTTCTAATATTGAATTTGGAAGTGTCCTCCACAAGTAGTGTATAACCATCTTCAAGGATGGTCGATAAGGAAGTAAAATGATTGGAAATACCATAGTCTATTGTCCTGACTGGTTCATCAATTTCACCCATATATAATGAATTGAAATCACTGAACAGTGGCAAGGGCCATGTAAGAAACAAATTCAAACACTCGTGGACAATCTGATCAAAATCCCGTTCTTATTCTTCACTAATTTTTGACCTAAATATAATTGTGGTACTAGTGGCATCTTGAGTTTCATTCGAATAAAGGTGAACATCCTCATCTAAAGGTGCCTAAATCATGTTTTCACTAAGAGACTAGCCTTTTTATTTACTATTACCCTCATCTGAAAGTGCCTTAAAGAGGTTTTCATTTTAAGACCTCAATCTTTGATTTTCTTTTTAGTTTTGGCTAAAGAAGTTCACCCACTCTTTGAAATAGGTAACAAGATCTAATTAATAAAAAACCCTTGTTTATGATCTCCTAGATGAATATTGTCTCTTAGGCCCATGAACTTGAAAATGGCCTCATCATTTTCAAACTCATCAAGTGATATTATGGATCCTTGTTGGTCGTAGTCTATGAGTTGAGGATGATGAATTAAAATGGGGGGATGATGAATTATAGGTGCAATATTGCATATGACATGAGGGTTAAATATAACTATATTGGATATGTCCTTGTATACACTATAATCAAACTCTACATCATTGTCATCATTATTGTCACTAGTCATTGGTATAGGAACATAAATAATATATGCAAGGTCATCCCCAAGTGGTTTAAATCCAATACTATAAGTTTATTTATGTCTTATCATGGAGATGGGCTCAAGTGTGCCTTACTGATCTACACCTAAGCCTCTACCCTCATAAGCTTTATTATCCATGATCCAATTAGGGATGGGATAATTTTTTCTCTAATAGCAGTAAACTAAATCATCATTATAGAGGTAGGAATCATCCTCAACAAGTGGGTTTTCTTCTTGGTTAGTGGATGGTGTAAAAATAATAGGATCTTGGGTATTAAATTTTCCTACATTTCTCCTTTATATACAAACAACTTTTGCCTTTGGTCTTCTATAGGATTTAAGCACCTATATAAGTTTGGTTATGAGAAACATATTGTGCATAAGGTATTAACATAGAGCTTTATCAGAAATGGAAAGGTGAGTGGTTATCTCTGGACGGGGCATAGATGAAGTGGAGGCAAAGATATTTGGGTATAAGTAGTTGGATTATATAAATTCAATGAGTACATATTTATCCTTTTTTGTTGTAGGGTCTAGGTCAAAGCGGTAATTGTAGATATCATATTTAGATTCTAAATGATTATAGAATTGACATGATTATAAGTCTGCAATAACAAACATTTCCATCTTAGAATGGTGAAACTTGATACATTGGTGCAATTTAAAAGGTATTTCATGAATCTCATGTATCCATAATTGGCCCTAAATTAACTTATATGATAATTCTAAATTTATAAAAGGACAAAGTGTGTCATGGGTCAGAGGCCCAATGACCATTGACTATCAAATTATGCTCTATGATTCCCTTTCTTAAATTATAGTAATCCTTTATAGTAATTATATCTAACTTAAGGTTATATATCATGTATCCAATATGCTTGACTAACCTAAGAGAAAAAATGTTGAGGATTGAACCATTGTCTATTAGGAGACATTTAACTTTTTATTGGGATACGATAACTTCAATATGTAATGGCTTATTGTGAATAGGACCAGGGGATGAGATATCACTTTGGTTGAAGGTTATTTTTTGGCCAGGAACTAAATTCACTAGCAAGGCTTGAAATTTATCTAGCGTAATATCATTTAGCACTTACGATCAGCTCAAAAGTTTGGTAAGGATGTACTTGTGGATAGTGTGAGTATGAAACAAATATAAGATAGGTATTTGTATGGGTTTCTTTTGTAGTTGTTCTAAAGTATCATACATTTTATATTTAGAATTGGTAATTGCTTTTCTTCTGGATAGTATGGGTGTTTGGATAAGTTCATTGAAAAATGAAGGTTATGGACCTTTAATGTTAACTTTAGTACTCCAAGTTATGATTATGTAATCTAGATTGGGTGATGGATAACTTTAACTAAAATAAGGGGAGAAGGGCCTACGATGGTAATCCTTGAGTACTATTGAGCTTGGTTGCTAACATGGGCCAAAGGAAGATTATCAACATAAGGAAGGGTTTAAGTATTATTTATTAATGATTATGGTAGATTGGTTGTTGGTATATGGTTAATGTTAATAGTGGCTATATGACTCCCCATACTAGATCTTACGCCTTTTTTGTAGTCATATACAATGGCATGATAGGCCCTTTGGTTATATTGGCCAATATGACCTTGCTTCCTACCATTCTATGGGTTTTTATACCATTGTTCTTGTTGTTGCTATTATGGTGGTGGTGGTCTTTGTTTTTGTTTATACTTTTTTCTTGATTTTGATTATTGGCATTATGTTATGGAAAAGTGTTATGATAAATTCACAAGTTATGATTAGAAGTAGGGGCCCTATTATTCAACTTTGTTTCTTCATTTTATAACATACTCTAAATGAGGTACCTTAATTTCATGCATCAGTATATAGAATGTCCTTTGACCTGATAATAGTCACAAAACTTGTGCTATTTATACTAATTGGGGAAAGGAACACTCTTAGGGAAAGGATTTAAAATGGTCCATCTAATCATATTGGTAGTAATTAGTTTATGGGACACTTATTCAATTAATTCTCCAAGGTCATTGAAAACTATATTTATAGGTGGTCTTCTTCTTGGAGGAGGCATTTTTGAAGGAGGGTGTAGGATTTACTTCATAAGTGGATTTAGTTGAACACATAATGTTTGCACAATTTTTACATGGTGTGATTTAGTAACTCCATGACAATAACATTCTTATTACGATTATAAAATTTAGGATTCTTGGAAGTGCTAGCTTAGGTTGGCATAAAATCTTGCATCTAAATTGGGTTTTGGCTCTAATTTGGGACATGGTGTTGGTTATGGATCTGGTTAGGAGTAAACAACTTGATTATCCCTTTATTGATAAAGGATTTTTTATTTTTAGTCCTTCATCGATAATTTCTTCAAATGTGTAGTCACATTGAAGCTCCAACTGATAGGATATATCCCTTTTCGAAGTACAAGTAAATATCACTACCGACTATTTATCTACTAAATCATGTGTGAAGAAACTAGCAAGTGCCCTCCATAATTATAGGTATATTAAGAAATTATCACCACTCCTTTGTTATGGTTGGCCCAAATCAACCATGGTAATCTCATTTTTAATATTATAAGAGAAGTGTTTGACAAACTTCTTGGATAGGTCATCAAAATCAAGCATAAAATTCTTTGAAAGTTGGAGAAGCCACTCCAAGTCATGTCCAACTAGACTCTAAAGTAAAAAGGAGAATAAAATAGATATCACTAAATACCACTAGCTGGAAAGTAACATAAAAGTCCTTTAGATGTTCCTTTGGGTCACCTTTAGCTTTGTATTTATTAAACTTTTGAGAATCAAAACCTAGGCGAAATGGTATTTGAAGGTAATCCATGTTGAATGTGTGTGAAAATATTTCATTTAATATGAGTTTCTTCCCTTTCTTGCCTATTTGAAGAGTTGAAATTACATACTTTACCTATTGTAATTCTTGGGATCGAGGTGTAAGATGTTAAGGAATGGATGGTTAAGATTGGGTGGTTTAAGGTGGATTATTCTGACCAGAGTACGATGGAGGAATTAAAGACTAAGAAATGTTCATTTGGTCCATTGGCCAACCAGTAATACACATATGTTGGTTAGGGTTATATTATTGGTATGGCACATGTTGTTGGTAAACATTGGGGTTGGGATTTACATTACAGCTTTGGCTTGGAGAGAAATTTGGTATGAATAGATGTGTTTGGTGCTGGGGAATTAATTACATTAGCGGGTTTATAAGGGAATTTGTTGATGGCTAATCGGACCCTATTTTGCATGTTGTTGGTTGAAGGCATGATATGGAAACTATTGTGTTAGGAATGATTTATGGATAAGGTATATTTTAGGTGTGAGGTAATTGTTGAAAACCTATTATTAGTTAGTCAGATGTTGTAGGTTAAGAACTTGTTGTTGACTAGCCACAACACATTATTGACTAGTAAGGGTATGTTATTGATTGGATGATGTTTGAATTAATTGACTTACCACTTGTTATGGTGGCATGTTAGTTTCTAGCTAATGTAGTGGAGTGTTTATTACCACCAATTGGGGTGGGGTATTAGTTATCACCTATTGAGGTAAAACATTTATTACCATCTGCTATGGTGGGGTATTCAAAGGCAGTTGATTATTTACTCCTTATTATACATTTAAGGAATTAAATGATTGTGGAGGGATAGTCACATTTTATGGTTATGAGATAGATGTATTTACCCCCTATTATTGCAATCTAATTGATGTACTTGAAGGAGGGATCTATTGGGAATTGTTTGGAGGGGGTTCCTTTGTATGGTTGACTTTACTTGGTGTGGATTAGGGAACACCTATGTGTTATATGCTATATTTTGAAAAGGGAGTCCTAAATAAGTTATTGATTATTCTTTAATTATAGGAACATTGAACATGTATGCAATTGGCATTGTTTGAATAAACAGATCTACATGTACATTGGGAGAGCCTAACTAACTATTTTGTAATCTAGTTAATGGAGCTAAATTTATAGGAGTTGTACCTAGAATTCTCAATGCATTAAAAATGTTATCTAGACCAAGATGAGTTTCATATGCCTCTTGTACTTGTGCTAATTGGTTAGCACTTTGACCTTTTAATTTAGAATATGTGACAAGTTCTTGGTTAGGAATTGGTATAAGGGCCTGAGTTTGACTAGAGGATGCCTAATCAAATGGTTGGATGAGAGGTGCATGGCTAGGTTATTTAACAAAAAATGGTGGACTTTCTTATGGGAAATCTGATGGAAACTTGGTACCGACTTTGACTGCTCTAATAATAATCTTATCTTTATTCTCTAAGAGATGGAGATCAAATAAATATGGATCATAACTATCACTATGCCATGTGGCCACAAAATATGGTTGTTATTATTGGACCATTTTCATACTAGGTGGTATATTGGTAAGGTATTGTGTAAATGGGCAATGCTCCTACCCTAGATAAGGGGGTGTGTTTTTGAGGTATTGTGTGAATTGGTCATGCCCCTACCCTATGTTAGGGGACACATACATGGGATACAAATCTATCTTGTATCCTATATTATCATCATAGGGCTCATAATCAAAACGGTCACTTGCAATGATGTTCTTATAATCAATATTATACATAACTCTACTACATGTTTATCAAGGCATCAATAAATCAACACTCTTCATAATTATAAAAAGTTTCTCTAATGGCTCAAAATTTTGGAACTTGGTTTTAAAATATCTTTTTTTGAAGACTAAAAATCGAGACTTGGTCTAAACTTATCACAAAAACACTCTTGGTCCTCAAAAGAAAATGGTGAAAAATGAAACTTTGGACTTATTTTTGGCAAAGCTATAAGTGAACTTGAACTTGGTCTAGGAACATGGGATCTTGAAACTAAATGGAAAGAAAACTAGGTCTTGGTCTAGTCACATGATATTTCTATTGGAAATAAACTTGGTCTAGGCATGAAATTTAAAAATATTGCTAAGTTGAACGACTTTGGCTTGAAATAAAAGGTACATTTGGTCCAATTGAAATTGGAAACAAGCTCAAACTTAGTCTTTGTCTAGGCAAAGATATTAAACCAAACCAAAAGCCAATCTAAGTAACATAATCTAAATTAAAAATAGTAAACCACTCAAGCCCAAGTAGTAAGCAATATTCAAGCATAAATATATTTTCCTTTGAAGGAAACATGAAAGTGGGTTTCAAAATTGGTTTGAGAGGCACTTAGATTCTAATAAAGTATCATGAATTTGCATGAATATTGTAGCAACACCTTTCATAAAATAAATCATGAATGGGTTTCAACATTTTTGGACTAATGCAAATGGTTTTAAATAATTTGAGTAACATAATACTTCTTGGTGTAAATGTGTATAGATTTGTTTGATTTTTGCATAATGGTTTTAGATTCAACATATAAGTGAATAAGAAACACACAATTTCACACTCTTATCTAATAACTGACATAAGGTTGCATCATATCCACCAAATTATATCAATATACCCATTATTGAGAGAAAGTAAGTGTTAATCCACTAGATAAAAGCACATGAAGGTAGAGTGTTTATTACCTCTCTATCTCTCAATAACTTGGTGTCACATAGAACTTAGAGTGAGAAAATAACTCAGCATTGGTAAGATAATCTATGGTAGGCAGGGTCTCTTAGTCTAATTTTTTTTGCATTGGATTTATAGATGGTCCACAAGTATAAAAGAATACTTGGGTGCAATAAAATATTCATCAATTGGATGACAAACCAACTATATTGTTACAAAAGGGTCTTATCCTTTTTATAACCACTTCATCCATCAATTCCTCATTAAAGTGATATGCCTAAAATGTGCATACTTAGGGTATCTATTCGACTTATCAAGTTAACTTCTCAATCACTATCCAATTAAATATCATGCCCAATTTATATAAAACACCAAATAAATGGGGTTGGTAAGATGCTAGGAGATGAAACCCCATCTCAATGTGCCCTAAGAGAACTTGTAAAAAGGAGATGAACTTACACTCTCTAAGCCAAAAAGAAAATAAAAGGGAGAAATTTGATTCTGAGTCACCCAGATTCAAGCAAATGAGGAAAGAGTATATATGAATTGAATTTGGGGCTACAAATAATAAGTAACTTAGTCATGTTTTTGAGTCACCCTAAATAGTGGACATCATACACATAACTTTACTAAACAACACTAAAAAGGAAAATTTGAAATACAATGCCAAAGTAAACAAGTTTTAAAACTAAAATGAAAATGCTCTTAAAAAAAACTTTGCTTAAAACCTTGAAAATAAAAAATTTATTAGTTGAAATTTGTTTGGTTGATTTTAAAACACTAAACGAAATGTTTGAAAACTTTGAAGTGAAAAATGTTTTAAGATCAAATCACAAGTGTGAAAATGGCCTCGTTTAGTGCATCGAACTTATTATTTTTGCCTTATAATGTACATAAAATGATTAGTTTATTCATTTATGTTGGTTAATTTTAAATAGTAAAGAAAAAATTTAAACTTTTTGAAGACTTGGGTTTGTGTCTCAAAGCAAAGTCACTGTTTAGTAGTCTGTATTGTCATCATTTTCTTGAAAACTTAAAAACATTAGATTTGGAAAAGTCATTGTTTAGCAGTGGTGAAGACATAGATTAACATATTTAAAGTCATTGTTTTTTAGAAAAAAAGTGATGAAGTCATCGATGTCATAAATTAATTTTACCTAGTAGAGTCATTGATATATAGGGTCAAAGTTATCATTTACCAGGTTGGGATCGAAGTCACTATTTTATAGGGTCAAAATTGTAGATCTTATGGAAAAATATATAAAACTAAAATTATACAAGAACCATAAAAGTCATCATTTTCCAAAATCAAACTCATCATTTTCACAAAAAAAGTAGCATTTTCATTGATACATAGGTAGAATCCATCATTTTCTAAGCAAAAAAAACATGGTAATTTTAGTGAAAAATCTAGAAATAAGGTTATTATTGAGGTTTTTCAAATTTTAAGAGTCCCAAAGTACTCTAAGATGAATGTGGGGTGCATAACTCTCATTGGGCATGTCATTATGTAACATAAGAATGCAAAGATGATTTTAGCTTCGATTTTTAGTGCATAAAACAAAAACAAATCAAAGACAAATAACATTATAAGCCTAAGTAATCAGATTAGAAAATTACTAACAACTAAAAAGTCAATAAGAAGACAAAGAACCAATTTTACCTTCCTTGAGAACCTTGCTTACTAGTCAATATATAAGTATGTTTGTTCTTGGTTTTTGAACAATTGATCTTTGAAAATGATAGTGTTTTGTGGGAAGCATATCCCCTTGTTCACTTTTGAAATTATCTTGGATTTATTTGATTATGAATCTTCCTCTCAATAATTTTTCAACAAGAAGATTGATTGAAAGTGATTGATAACCTTGTTATTTATAATTTTTCAACTTAGTCTAACCTATGTGTGGCTAAGCTTTGATTAAGTTTGGGAGGTTGAATGCATTTATATTTTTGGGATATAGGTTATATTTATGAAACATGGATCAACATTCTTGATATTTATCCCAATTATGTTGATATTTCCAATTTTTGACATGGAGGCTAATGACGTTTTCATGACATCATGCTTCCTAATAATTGTTGAAATTTCATTTATAGAAATTAAATATTGATTAATTCAATATGGATTTTTCATGTAAGCATTTAATTTGATTTGTTTGTTTAATAAATACTTATTAGTCTTTTGGTCATTTCAATAATTTGGTTAAGTGCCATGCTCAATTGGTCAAAAATATCAATTTTCTAGGTTACAATTTGACTTAAGATGAATCAAATATAGGTTATCATTGAGTATAGGGTATTACATCAAATATGGATGCATATACATTAGTTAGGTCATTTACATCTAATGTGCAAATGAATTTGAGCATTTCGGTGATTTTTAGCCTTAATTTGCATTACTTGATACAAATTGGTATGATGTCCATTTAGACACAGAAGTGGCCAAAAGGGAGTGTGTACAGTTACTATATTGATCAATTTTTCTGATCTATAACCATAAAGTGTGGAATACATGTTCTATATGCCTTTATTTGTGTACTTTTTGACCCCCAATGGCATGCATAACTTTACAAATCAACTCATTTCTCTTTAAAACCATAGGTCCACATGTGAAAGATGAAAACCTGTAAAATGTGAGGAAATGTGATTGGAATGAGATAACCCTAATCACCCTTATTGATTATTGACCAATGCCTATGTATCCAATAATCCAAAGTGAGAAGTAAATCCAGATGTATTTCTTCCCCTTAGTGCGAATGCACAAATTTTATCTTTCTCTAAATTAATGCACCTATAAATCTAGATTTGATCTTTAAATGTTTGCTCTTGACTTGGATTTATGTGTTTTAGACATGCTAATGATTTCTCCTAGTCCTTGACTTGTAATTTGGGAAGAATATGGAAGATTTTCTTAGTGTTAAGTACTCTAAAGATGATTTATAGATAAGTGACAATCTAGTACTAAGTCTTGGTTTGGTTTGTATCTATATGAGTCCATTTTATTAATTTATCATACCATAGACATGATTCATGAATTCATTAACTTATATTAAGGGTTTGATTTTAAAAAATAGTTGTTTCTAGGTTAAGGATGGTAACATTAGCATTCAGACAGTAACATCAACATCATTGTTTGATAGTAATGATATTATCTAAGAGACAGAAATGCCAATATGGTGCTATGGTAATATCTGGTAAGATATTTAAATTATTTATCTCAAAATTGAATATTCCTTTAGGTGACTAATAATAACTTAAAATATATTGGATCATAACTAGCATGTATGTGTGTGGGAATGGTGAGTGAGAACTATTTGGAGATGCATGAGTCATGTAGGATAAGTGTAAGTTAAGATTGAAATTGACATGTGTTCAATACCATATTTTAGAGTCTACAAATCCCTATTTTAATTATAGTATTAAAATTCAATGAAAATACTAGAGTAAAAGGATAACAATATACTTGAGTGTGTAAATAATACTTTATTTTTGGGAAAATGAGAATTTTTTTCAAGTTTCTCCTAGAAAACCCTGAAATTAAAATGTGTTACTCAATGTCCATAGAGTGAAATTTGTAATCTAAAGTATACTTCAAATTTTTAATATCAATGAAGGAGTGCATATGTATGTGAGTAAATGTTCTTCCATGTAACTTGTTGGAGATGATATTTCCCTATTGAAGCATTCGATAATTATGTTTTATTACTAAAACACATGGATATTCAAAGTGATTATGCCAAAATTTTGTATAAATATGCAATCCCTTGGTTGGAAGATAAATGCCCCAACCATCATGAATGTAGAGATTGTTAGAACTATTGAGCATCATTGAACCTCAACTACACTAACTCAAACAACTAATCTTGAACCTTAGTATGGTAAGGTGAGAACCACATAATGGGTTTGATATGAATAGTTATTTATCTATTAATTTTTGTTGAACATCAAGATACATTAACTCAAACATAAATAATCAATCACTACAGATGTAATGACAAATTCAAGTTTTCTCACTACCTAGTGCCATTAAATTATGTTTGTATATAAATAACTAAAATAATTCTTGATGGAAAAAGATGTAAATATGCATGAATAAGTATCAATTATTACTTAATCATTGCAAAATGTAAACTATCAATGTATATATGCATATGAACAAGTATCATGCCTCACTAAATATGTACAATATGATATATAATTATATGCATCTATATGTTAATTTTAATAACTTGCATCTCAAATATATCTATATGTAAAACCTTGTAATATCTTTTCCAATAAACCATGTACACATGCATGGCATATGCACTCAAATATATCTAAATATATATTTTATAACTCATGTATTTATAAATTTAGTGCATATGCCCATAAAATCTATACTAATTTTTAAGTTATGTCACATATATGAACAAATCTGATAGCTTAACTATTCTGAATCTCTAATATTTGTATTATGTATCCAAAATTTAATTTTTTATTCATGTGGGGTTTTGTCTCTATAAAAATCCACTATTTTATCCTTTTTCAAGTGAGGGATGGATCCTACAAGTCACTTGTCTAAAAAGAAATGTGAAATGTATCATATCATGTATATATATGGTTTCATGTATAATCATGTCAACATGTGAAGAGTATGACATCATAGTAATATGTATAACATCAAGGTATGTATATAGCATATAAAATTTAATGTCACTAAGTGGTATCTCAACATAGATTTATCCATGAGGCATATAGTAGTAATTATTATTGAACAACACTACACATTAGGGGAGTGCATGATATAAATCATGGCAAAACACACAAAAGTGGAGTGCATGATATGGATTATGAAAACTAAAAACATATAAATCTCAAAATATTAAAAATATCAAAATTAAATGTCACATAATGGTATATAATGTCAAACATAAGATTGTGGGGTTGCATACAAGGGACATAATGATGTTACTAAAAAAAGATTAATTTTTTTAAAACAAAGGGAAAGAAACACCATAAAAACAAGGATCAGGAGCCATAAATAAGGGTCACAAATGCCAAACAAAAAGGGTAAGGATCAAAAAACAAGGACAAGAAACAATACACAATATAAAATAATATATAGCCTATCATGCAAGAGTAGCTACATGATGAAACATAAAGTAAGTGCAAACTAGTCTACACTATCCATACATGTCAACATCGTATAATAATAAAGTATCATATCCATGTAGCATTGTGTATGATTTGAGTAACTATAAAATCATGTGTAAGCAATCTATATAGCTCAATATGGTATAGAGGTTAATGAAATATATAACATGTGATAATGTAACCTATGGAAGTAGATGCCCCCAACATTGTTACATAACATGGGTATAGTAAATGTTTAAATTTTGTGTATCCATGTATGATATGTATGTATTTTATATCACTCGTATACTTTGTGAAATTCATATCTATAAAAATAATATGCCATCTACCAAGCACGTGATAAATAATGTAATTTAGTAACTCATGTCATGCTTAAGTCCTAATTTTATATGTTTTTGTAGACACTCGAAAACCACACACAATAGTTCTTGATGTCAAACTAACCCCTATACCACCCTTGGACCCCCTTGGGACATTTTAAAAACCTCAACCACCAAATATAAGTAAAAATTACTAACTTTGACCATTCAACCTTTTGACCTATTGACCATTGACAGTTGACTCCTAATCGCCAATGGTTAGACCTAACTACCAATGATCAGCCTTTAACCACTTTAAGGGTTAACTTCAGCTCAACTCCACATTGATATTTTATTCTTATCCACTCACATAATTATGAATGTTAAGACTAAAATTAGATGGCCCCTTAATACCTTGTTTGAACTTATTGTTTCACTTCTTTTTTAGTTCTATAAAAAGAGAGGAGGAGGAGGTGAAAGAGAGAGCAATCAATCATCAAAGAGAATAAAAAATTATCATAGTTTCTCATATTATAACTTATTTTATAGGTATTCTTATAGTGAACTAGTGATTAGGTTAGAGATCTGAAGTATTATAATTCACCAATCATAGCCAAGACACCATTACTCTACCAAAATTGTTCTAGGGCTCTCTGGTGGATTTTGAACCACACACCTCAACATTTTTCAGATCAGCAACAAGAAATCTAAGTATCTATTTTTAATAATTAGTTAATTTTTTTATGTCTTGCAACTAGCCTCTAGCTTAAACCCACCTCCCAAAATCACTTAGCAACCTTCCCAATCAGACCTACCTTTACCCAAACCAAAACCCATAGTAACCATCGATGGTCACCCTAACTACCAATAGTCTATCTATAACTTTTTATGGTTACCCAACTATTTATATTCACCCAACCATTAATGTTTTTACCCCAACCACTAATAGCCATTGTGTGACAATTCTAATAGTAAGCTAATTCCACCTATCAAACCCTAACCAAATCCCACTTTCTAACCTTTTACTTGATCATAAAACATCACCTTATTTTTTGAATCATGTATGATTCATTTAGCATTAATATCTAATCATTTATTGCTATAATTAGTTTAATTCATCTCCTTTAATCACTTCTTGTATTTGCTTTCAATATCTTATGTTATTTATGAAAGCAATTCATCTCTTGTTTTCAACACTTGATTATTTTAAAGTGTGGAGTGGTAGCCTCAAAGGAAGCTTGTGCTTCTTCAATTTATATTTATAGGCAATCCACCCTACTATATAAATAATCAACCACTTATTTAGTTATTTCTTACCTACAAGTCATTCCTCCCAAGCCAAAGAGGAGTATCTACACTGTCTAGATCATGGAGCACAAACCAAATCGAGGTTCTACTAACCTAACTCTTCTTTCAAGTTTTACAACTTTATTCTAAGAAATAAATAAAAATTTATGTGAAACATTATAGCATGCCTAGTGGGACCCTTGAGTCTTTCCTTGGGTTCATAGTTGCATCTAGGTGCTTCTTATTTTTTTCTGCTCATACAATAAAATCAAAATTTTATTTTGGGCTTAAAATTAACTACATACATTATTTTCTTGCTTATTTTAGATCACATAGATTAATCAATCAAGTGAATTAATCATAGCTTCACTCTTATCACACACACAAGACAAAACTACTTACACCTAATCAAGCATTAAAACATTGACATAAGGCCTAAATGGGATGTCATCACCTAGTGGTCAACTTTCTTGGCTATCCTACTTAGATTTCACCACCAAGGGGAGAACCAACTCAGTTTATTAGCTGAGTATAATCTCTGAAAATTAGTATATCTTGACTAAGCACTTGACACCCTTATTGATGTGGTGTGTGAAGTGAGGGGGTAGGCCCCAATATCAAGCCATATACTGATTTCTAACATAGATCCCTTTGAGAGCCTAAACACAACCTAAAACCAACCATAGACTTATTTTCTAGTACCTACTCTACAAGCCAAGTTGAGTCACATAATTCTTAAAGCTTAAGGCATAAGCCACAAGAGAGAATAAAAACAGCCTTGGGATTTAATGTGCTCTAGTGTGTGTTTTATTTCCTTGGATTCTTCTTGTCTTCTCTTTGTTTAAGTTGTGAGATTGTCTATATTTTCCTCCTTCCCTTATCTACATGGTTTTAACTAGGCAACAACTAAGAAACCAAGCAAATTAGGGTCCACCTCCTAATCATTCATCTTCCTCCTCTCCCTCATCCATGAACTATATCTTAGATGTGGAGAGTTCTCCCTATCCTTCTAGGAATCCTACCATCCCTCAGACAGTTGCCCAAGGTGATGCAAGTTTCTCCACCTTTTTATATAGCAACCCCATAGCCCTCCAACATTACCTTAATACCATATCCCACCATACCCCTACTTTGGTTCCACCTACTAACCTACTTTATGGCATGCCATCCCACCTTATGGGTGGCACTCTTGTTGCCACCATGTATACCTAACCCTTAGTCACCTAACATCTTCCTCTAACACTAACCCCATTGATACCACCATCCAAAACCTACCCACCCAACTAACAACACCCAAACACATTCTACCTTGACTAACAAGCCTTCTAGTATAGGAACAACCCAACCTTTTAGGCACTGGTACTCTGATTATCATGGGAGTACCCTCTAATAGTGTCATCACCATTCTTCTTGTTCCCAATCCACCTACCTCCACTCCATTCTAGAGCTTGGTGGTCCCCATATATTTTACCCTTTCACCTATCAGTACCAAAATCACCACCTATCCTCTATCTACTAACCCAACCATACCTCCTACCTAACCTATGTTAATCCCTCAAAAAATTCCCATGGTACAAAACCTAAGCTACATCCCTAACCCATAAGGGTATGCACCTATACCTTCCACCCAACCACATATCTCCACTTACTCATATGTGGCATCCTCCCAACCACCCATGTCCACATAACAATATGTGGAAAATTTTTAACCTCCCACCTTCTATCTGTATGTTGCACTTACCCAAACCCAACATAATCTACCCTATAATTATGGGGGTGTACAACCACAATCTGACCTTGTCAAAATGTTAATAGATAAAATGATTGATTTGGAGTCATCTATATCAGGCACCCATAACCTCTTATCTTATAACCAAATATGCATGAACCAATTCATCCATCCCTATTCGGCCTTATCCTCCCCAATGCGAAATTTCAAAAAAATTAAAATTTCAGAGCAAGAAAGACCCTTAATAACTTCTCAAAGCATTTAAGCATTCTTTCTATTTGATTTCATATTATGACGGTATCCTTATTAGCACCTTTCCTATGTCTCTGTCAAGTCTGACACTAGATTGGTGTAGTGTTATTACAAAGCACTCCCTCTTTTCTTTTGCCCAACTAGTTCAGACTTTATTATACCACTTTTATATAAACATCTCTACGAAGGTTTCCATCATTGATCTCATCTCCATTCATTAATTTTATGATGATTCCATATCCAAATCCATAGCCCATTGGAGAAGCTTGATAAATAAACTCTCTTTCTCTTTCACCTAACCCAAATGATTTAAATCTTTGTTCAGGCTTGTGCCAAACACATCTTCTCTACTTTATGGGTTTAGACCCTGAAGACCTTTGATGAGGCTTTCACCATGTCTCAAAAATTAGAGAATAGAGCCATTGATGAATGAAAGTTGAATTGAGAAACAAGAATTCAACTTTTAAATAAAATGAGACTCCCTCCTCCAAACCTAATAATCAAACCAACACTAACTCCAAAAATAAAAGAAAAACAAATGTGATTGTCCTTAAAATCACCCCTCCACTTATTTTTAACCAATTCAACTCCTTGAGTTCCTCCAATCAGAACACTAGGAACCCAAACCACAACAACCAAAAACAATTTACTCCACTAAGGGAGTCATATGCTTCGGTCTTGGAAAATTTGTTGAAAGAAAAAATTGTACAACTCTCACCAATCAAACCTTCACAACAATTTAAATCCTCTCATCATGTACCTGGTTGGTATAAGGATAATGAATTATGCACTATTCATCATGTCATTAGACATGACATTACTAGGTGAAATACCTTCAAGAAAATCATCCAAAATCTCATTGACAAGGGGGAACTTGTGTTGGATAACCCCAACACACCCCTAAACCAATCACCTAACATCTTTAGACAACAATTTCTTAACAATGCCCCTTCCACAAACAATGAAAATAATAGAGAAAACACTTCTCACAACCATAAAGACCATACCATTAATGTAATTCTTAGTCAACTCATTATTGAGGAAGCCATTAATGAAACTACCTTCCCTTCCCTTCTACTTATTGAGGTAGTAGAGTCACTCTCCATTCCTTTGGAAAGTGAGACCAAGGAAACAAACCCTCCACTTTCTCCACTCATTGAGGTATTTGAGCTACCAACCTCTCCTTCAGAAGACATACCAAAAGAGATTACCATTACCACTATATCCCTCTCCTTTGTAATACAAAAACCCACTCTTCCTTTGGAAAGTATCCCTAAGGAACAGATCACTCTACCTACATCTTCCATAAGAGACTTATATTCCCAAGCCTTATAACCCTTGATTAAGGAAAAGGATGAGATAACCACTTCTCTCTCTCCACTCATGGGTTTGGCCTTTGAGCTCAATATGGAAGTGATCAAACCCATCTATAAGCCCTTCTCTAGATTGGTTCAAAACTTATAGTACTTAACTCAACCCAAAGAAAATTGTGCCACATTTTTTCATCGTCTCAAGCTTCCCTACCCAACCAATCAAGATCCCCAACCATGCAACTATCATCCCAACCTCGCATTTTCACTATCAAACCCAATATCACCACAACTAAGCCATTATAAACCTCTATCAATCAAACCATATCTAAACCATCCAAACTAACCCCACCTAAAATAACCAAGTCGCATTGTACCATACTAACCAATCCCACCAAAAGCCTTGGAATATTACCTATTTAGAACATTACTCACCCCTCATTTAAATTAGAATCAACTTCACCAGACCTATTAAAAAACCCCAAGGCAAGCCAACAAAGAAGGTAAAACCACCCTAAATTCTACAAACCAAACTCTACCTCCCCTTTCCACTTTGCCTTTTATTTTAGGACCTTGTCCTTCTACCTTAGTAAGGAAATTGACTATCCCAGACAAAAACTAAATCCAACCACCACTTTTAGTTACACCATCATACCTACTTTCATCCTCACCTGATTTTACCAAAGCCTTTGTAACAAAAGTGCTTACTTTTTTAGCATCTACCCCAACACCTTTTACCCCCAATCAATCCATACCCAACCCATCCACCAAGAATGATCCTTTATCCAAATATCTTACCATCAAACCCACCCCTAAAATATCTTCCACCTCAACTACCAAACCTAAGACATCCATGCCTTTGCCACCTTTACCTGAGTCTTACTCAACCATACTTTAGAGGTTATTGCAAGCATTTTGCTTAACCCTACCACCTATCAAACCACTTTACCCACATAACCCTAAACCATCTTAGTATAATGATAAATTGATATGCTCATACCATAGAACACCTAGGCATGATACTAAAAACTATAAATCTCTCCAAGTATTAGCCCATTGGCTATATCAAGAGGATGAATTGTTATTGGATGAGCCTCTTATAATCCCACCACTTATCCAATAACTAAGAGCCATCAACCAAAATTTACCTACTCCACTCTCACCTCAAAGTGAAGAGTAACTAAAGTAATACTCTATCCCGACTCCTCCTCAAATCCATACCATCCATGTGGTCACATGATCACAAGCTCAACCAAAGGATAAGGGAAAATCAAAGGTGTCCATTTTATGCACATATCCCTCATCTACCACCATATCATCCAACTAACACCAAGCAACCTTACCATACACTAAATCCAATGTGTCTATCTTCAGTCCCTATCAATCTAACCCATTCGAATCAATCCAATGAGTAGTTCTAAAATAGCTTCACCAAACATTAGTGAAGATGAGTTTGTATGAACTCATCAATACCTTTCCCCACTACCTATAAGTGATTATCAAAGATTTATAATCCAAAAAGGTCCAACCAAAAGATCCCTAACCTATAGTAGCTTTTGTCAAAGATCTTTAACTTTCCAACCTTGTTAATTTCAAGGATTCAAAAATACCTTTCATCCATCTAGATGATCTAGATGATCCAGATCCTCCCCTCTTCATTACTGCATACATCAACCAAAACCACATCAAGAGGGTCATGATTGATGGGGGAGATAGAATCAACATTATCTCCTCCCACACATACACCCAACTCAAATTTCCTAAGAAAATTATGTCAGAAACCTCAATAGTGCTCTGATCATTTAATGACCCATGGCCACAACTTTAGGATCTATTGTTTGTCACATTCATTTAGGACCTTGCATGCTTCTTGAGATATTTAACATATTATAGGGTGAGTTATAGTAAAATGTTTTGTTGGGGTTCCCTTGGATTTGTTCCATGGGCTATGTGTCATCCACCCTATACTGATGCATCAAATTTGAATATGAAGGTCAAGTTGTTACCATACAAGCTGACCTGAGTCCTTTTACCTCATGCAACATGATGTACTAACTTATTGGCATTCTCCTTCCTCCATCTAATAAACCATTATAAATAAAATATGAAGCACCATCTTCTTCTACCAATGAATCCTCTACCATCTCATCTATCCCTTTCACCCAAATTTCCACAAACAACCCTATAAAATCAACCTTCCAACATCTTTCATGAGGGGAGTATCACCTTTTGACACTAGACACTTTTCCTAATCCTCAAAAGTATGGGAATCTTGACCAATAACCTAGTTATGACCCCAATATTGGATTCATTATCCCTTTCAAGCCTTCAACTTGTCAAACTAATTTCATCTATGGGGGACTTAATAAACCCCTTAACAATTCTACCACCTCTTTCTCACCTTGACCATTCACCTCTAGTTTCTCCTATCTAGATAAACCAAAGTTTTTCAAGACATATCTTTATAGGTGTATTTAGAAAGGATTCAATCTAGGATGATATAAACATAGGTTACATGAGTTGCTTTCTATCAAGACCCAAAAATCTCATGAAAATCATGGTCTCAACTTCACGCCACCTACAAATCAAACCAACCCACCTCCCATTATGGTCATTGATGAGGAAATCCCACCCTCACCTTCTAATCCACAATCAACAATTGAGGATTTTGACATAATCCCCCCTAACATTTTTTTCATCAACATGATCAACCTTAAACACCTAACTTATCAAAAGGATGGGGCAGCCATGACTATTCTTCTAACCCACCTTGAAATGGTAATAGACAATGCTCTTACCATTAATATCATTCAATGTTAGGATGATGATTCCATTCTTCCCTATCTATGTGTAGATGATTATTATATTTTAAAATCTTTTCCTCTTGAGATCTCAACCATGTTGAATGAATCCACCATGGATATCAACTTGGGTACTTTGAATAACCCATGTATTTTCAAAATCGGCCCATCACTCACTTATAAAGAGCTTCAGGACTTCCCCTCCTTCTTACAAGACCATAGCATAAAATTTACTTAGACTTATAGTGACATGATAAGAATCTACCCCTCCATCTCTACCCCTAACATACCATGATTCCAAGCCAGTTAGGTAGAAACTTTGATTAATGCACCCTCACATAGCCCTTCTCATCAAAGAAGAGCTTCAATGTCTCTTATCTATCAATTTCATACAACCCATTGATTATCCCCAATGGGTCTCAAACATCGTAAATATCACCAAATACACATGGGGACTTCACATTTTTATGGGATTTTGTGATCTTAACTTTTATTTCCTAAAGGATGACTTTTCATTGCCAACCATTGATCAACTTGTTGATGTTACAACCAGCCATGAGATGTTACCTCTTATGGATAGATTCTTGAGTTATAATCAGATCTTAATTACCCATAAATATCAACACAAAACCACCTTTATCACCCCATGGGGAACTTTTTGCTATAGGGTCATGCCTTTTGGACTAAATAAAAATGGTGCAACCTACCAATGCGTAATGACCTACATATTCCATGACCTTATTTATAAAATCATCTAAGACTATGTTGATCACCTTCCTAGAAAATATAAATGTCATAAATATCATTTAGTAGTTCTTAATATTATCTTTGAGAAACTCATCCAAAATCATGTCTTCCTTAATCCCAAAAAGTGTATCTTCAGGGTCTTGTCAAGAAAGCTCCTCAGATTTATCATCTCCCTTCAAGGAATTGAGGTTGATCCTACCAAAATAAAAGCCATACTTGACATTCCTCCTCATACCCACCTTAATTAACTCCACATCTTGTAAGTGAAGATCTAATCCATTCATCACTTTATCTCTCAGCTCTTAGATTGATGCCAACCTTTACACCACCTTCTAAATAAGGATGTATCTTTGAATGGAATAACAATTATCAAAAGGCCTTTGATTCACTTAAAAGGTACCTTATTTCTCTACCTATCCTCATTCTTCCCAAGGAATATCAACCTTTCTACCTTTATATTTCTACCACTGACCACTCCTTAGGGGCAATGCTAGCTCATCAGGATGAGCAACACAAAAATCAAGCCATCTACTACAGTAGTTTTATGCTTATAGAGTATGAGCCTTGATACATCTATACCAAGAAACTTTACCTCACCTTGATCTTTCTAGCCACCAAACTTCTCCATTACCTTTTCAACCACAAAACCTTTGCCATAACTAATACCAACCCACTAAAGTATATGCACTTCAAGCCATACCAAAACTAGTGTATGGCTAGGTGGCTCATGCTTTTCACTGAGTTTGACCTTGAGTTACTTTATTAAAATTTAATTAAATGGAAATTCATTTCTAACCAATTGGTTTAAGCATAATTAGTAGGCAACTAGTCTTTTCCTCTTGAGTTTTTAGATGATTCCATCGCAACCCTCTCTTAAGCAAACTTCACCTATCAAGTGACTATGTTCTTCAATGGATCAAAGTTTCAATGTAGTGGAGGAGATCGAATCATTATTATCCCCCTTCATGATTAACCTCTTCTTTTATCCTTAAAGATATATTTTGAATGTACCAATAATATGGCTGAGTATGAAGCCCTAGTGATAGGTCTCCAAACTACATTAGCCTTGGGAGTTAAAATAATCAACATTTTTGGTGACTCTCAACTTTTGGTTAATCAAATAAATAGATCTTATCAAATCAATAATGATGTTTTTCAATAGTAAAAACAATTATCTAATGCATTATAAACATCATTTTAACACTACCATATCCAAACCACTTCATAATCTATAAACAAGTTTGCCAATATGTTGGCTTTACTCGCTTCCCAAATCCCATCTATACCCTCTAAGTCTAAGCTATTTTTAATTATATATCAAATTATTGAACCTTCATATATCAAATTAGACTCTCTTACCATCTTCACTATGATGGAGACCCAACCTGTCCTTTGGTATCGGTAGACTATCAACTATCTCAACCTTTCCATCCTCCTTTCCAACCTTTATAAGAATACTCAAAGAGAATTCATCTAGAGCACCTCACGTTATACCATACTAAGGGGAATTATTTATAAATTCAACTTTGATGGTCTCCTCTTTTGTTACTTATGCAATCATGAAACCTTTCATGCTATCAAAGAAATGCATGTTGAGATCTATCGGGGACACTTTAATAGCCTAGCCATCATTATATGCATTCTTTATCTTGGCTATAATTGGCCCACCCTTAACCAAGATTTTTTTGATTATGTGAAAATGTGTGTCAAATATCAACAACATGCCAATTTACACCACACACCTAGCCATAGTCTTCAAGTATCCAAATATTTTTGGCCCTTCTCACAATGGGGTCTAGATCTTATTGGAGAAATTAACCCTTATTCTTCATAGTGACACCATTTTATCATTACTTCAACATAATATTTCAAAAAATCGGTAGAGGCTATTCCTCTTATCTCAACCAAAGCTAAAAATATTTTCAACTTTATCAACCATTATATTATCTATCATTTTCATGTTCTTCATAAAATTATCATCGACAATGGTAAATCTTTCAAAAACAAACATGTCCAAGGTCTTTTTGATGAATTTGATATCAACTTAAGTTTATCATCACCTTATCATCCACAAACTAATGAATAAGTAGAAGCCTCTAATAAAAATATCCACAACATGCTAATTAAAATGGTTAATACATTTGGTTGGGATTGGCATTTACACAGCCCCTTCACCTTATGGGCCTATCATACTAGCATTTGAACCTATATGGGTGTTACTCATTTCTCTCTAGTTTTTGGAGCCAAGGTCATCTTGCCTCTCAAATTCTAAATTCCCTCTCTTTGAATATCCCTACAAGATCTCATTTCTAAGAGTGATTATCATCAAGAAAAATTAGCCCAAATTGAGCTACTTGACTAGCATCATTTAGCCATGTTTAAGCACCTTCATGTTTATAAATATCAAATCAATCATGCTTATAAAAATCACCTCAAAGTGTAAGAGTTTATCATCATAGACATCATCCTTAAGGAAAATCAACATGTCACTGATATGGATAAAAACAAGTAGGGCAAGTTTAATTTTAATTAGCTTGGACTTTATATCATAACACACAAGTATAGACCAGGAGCTTATCGGTTGTCTTCTTTTTAAAGAAAACCAAAACTTGAGCCCCTCAATGCTTTACATCTGCATCCTTTCTTTTGTTAAAAATAGGATCAAACTCACCTTTTGTCTAACTTAAGCTCATCCCTCATTTTCACCCACATTCATCTCTTTATTTTAAGGACAATTGATTAAATTTGAATCATGTGATTATCCATTAGATCCATAGCCTAATATTGAACATGGGTACCATGTCTCTACCCATGGTATGATCCTCATAATACTTTCCAACCTCTTATAGGATGGATTCCCATGATCTTTGTCGCTTAAACCTCCTTTTACCCACTCATAAACCTTCTTGAGTTTTAGTTTCTACCTTCATAAAAGGTGAACCTCTAAGCCTATATAATCAAGTCTATCTCATCAAAATGAAAAAAATTAAATGCAAAATCAAGCAAAAAAATAATCATGGGTCATTTTTAAAATTCATAGACTGCTCCCTTGAAGGATAGCTACTAGAACATATCAAAATTCCTCACTATAAGGTAGATTGCTCCCTTGAAGAACAAATATCAAAAGCCTTAAAAAAATCTCACAAAGTTAGACCATTCCCTTGAAGGATGGTTGAGTAAAGCATTTGTTAAAGCATAACAATTTCTTAGAATCTTCTCGCATTGATCATCTTCCCCATCCCTCCAAAAAATAACAAAATATCAAGATCCTCATTATCAAATTAAAAAACCAAAATAATTTGGAAGTTATAATCATCTTTCATAAGTAGAGTTCATTCAATCAGTCTACACCTTATATGACATGGACTTATTTATACTATATCTTTGGTAACCTCTAAAAGAGGCATGATGGTCTCACAAGAAGGTTTCATCTTCATCCACCTCCCCTTTATACACCATAAGTGATGTATTGTGAGCTTACTTGACATTATGTACTCAAGACACCTTTTTAATTAACTAACAGATTCTAACATGAACCATTTGAAGGACTTATGTTCATATGCCGATTGTACTCCAATTTGTTCTAGTCGTTTCCAAATAGGAATCATCATGACTTATTCTTATTCTCTCATATATACTTTTTGATATATTCATTATGGTATTTATCTCTTGATTGGCCTATCTTCCTCACATTTAGTTTACTAATCCAACTTACTTTACGTGTCGACCACCTTCATCTAATCATATACAACCCATTAAAAATATTTGAAAACTAATTATGTGTTTTATTATGTGTTGTGCCTTGTTTAAGTGTTTTTCATCACAAGAACATCTTAGCCATCATAAAAAACATACAACCATTAAAAAATTTCTTTTTATCACATCATAAGTCAATAACTCATCACATACAATCTACCTCAACATGTCTCTACTCACAATAAACATCATACCATTTCATCCAAAGAACCAAAAAACACCAAATAATCATGGAACGCCTCTCACTATTCAAATCATACATCATCTACATATGTTATTCATCACATGCATCTCTAGGTAAGAAATCATAAACATTATCATATCCTAAACAAAGCATAATCATAACATCACAAGCATCCTAGCACCTAATCATAACATCATGAACATCCTATCACCTAATCATAACATGATAAGCATCCTACCACCTATCACATCCATAAAAAATATTATCCATTAACCCATACCCATGTCATGAACATAAAGTACATCATCATCATCTATAATCATAACAATAAATCACAAACATCATAGTCATGTCCAACTCAGCATAAACATTATCATATCATACATAGCATCACATTATCATCACATAATCATATCAAGATCATCTACTATGACCATCACATCATAATCACATAAAAAACATCAATCAATATCAACATCATCATGAACATAAATTAAATATCCATATGATCACATGCCTAGCTAGATGAGTCCACATAAACCATCATGAACATAATCATATCACCATCATATTAAATCATAAAATAACAATGTTAACATCATAACAATGAACCACAAAACATAAACAAAGATCATATATATAAATCATGAGCTCATAATCAACATGATAATCATATATACAAATATGTTGTATACATATTGTTACATCGGCCCATAGGTTGATATCAATATCATGTTATACATCAAAAATGCAATGTCTCATAATAGTTAAGGCCACTGGAGCATCACTACCTCCTAGAGCTTGCCCTCTTTCACCTACCTATCCACCTATAGAAGTGGCCCACTAATCTGGTGTCATAGTACTAGTACCTCTAGTGATCTTGGCTTTGTACTCAACCCATTGGGGCTCATTTGGTAGACACCTAAAAACCAAGGCCTCATAGTATCAAATCTCCTTGATAGTCATTAAATATCTCACCATCGATATAGTCCCTAATGGTCCTATAACTATTGGTACTCCTCCTACCTACCAGAGGTAATATCTTTCTTGGTAACTATGGCTAGTTAAGGATTAGCTTGATCTCTCTCTCTCTCTCTCTTATAAAAGAAGCCACCTAACCTTATGTCACATCCCTCTCTTAGGTAACTACTTATAAATATGCTTGAGCCATAATAAGTGTCACTCATGCTTGATCCCTCTTAGTGATCAGTACATATATATCTAGACCACCCCCTCTTATCTGACCTCCATCTCTTTTACATCCACATCCATGTCCTATTGGCCCCCATCATCTCCTCAAATAACCTCTACATCATAGTGAGCTTAAAACCATGTAAGTTATTGATATATAATGCATACATCATCAATATCAACCCTAGTTGAAAGCTCCTCATAATTAATAGATACCTCAGTCGGCTTTGGAGGAAGTAAGGGAAACTTTGAGTCCTCCCTCCTATATCTAGGGAACTCTTTGGGAATACCTTGTATAAGACCAAACTACCTCCTCACCCTATAAAATGAGATGAGTTTGATCTCATGACTGTGTCACTCAAATATCTATCTGTAGCTTTATAGTCATAGTATGTGTCGAGTGTAACTCACCCATAATAGGAATCTCACATATGGCCACCAAATAACATCTCCCACAAATAGGGAATCCAATCAATCTTTGTATGAATCAATGTCTCAACCTCCTCCTCCTAGTATTGTGAGGGCATAATTGCCTTTCCATCACATATATCTAGCCATAAAATCCATTTGAATAAAACCATCCTATGATATTCCTCCATGTCTCAATACTTAAATATGATCATAATCCAAATAATGTAAAACAAAACCTACATTGATCTTGTATCTCATGAGCATGGAAGCCCCAGAGCTCTCGATAAATTTGAACTAATAACATAAAATCCCACGTAAACACTATACAACTCACCACATATCAATGAGCACCCCTAACAACAAGTAAGGGAATTTCCTACTACTATAATTTGGTAAGGCATAACATGTCATAGCTATCATCATCATAGTGAATAGATACCTCATGTCTCTATCCCTTTGATATAGCGGTGTGTAGTGGAAACCCCCAAATGCCACCTCACCAACTCAAGGTCCTCTTTGTACAAGTGTTCTGTCTAGACATCTCACTCATCACTATCAATATGGTATATTATCTCACCCCATATGGGTATTCATACAATCTTGTAGATGTCCTTAAGTAAAATGGTCATCTCACTTGTTAGAAGAAAAAATTCATTAGTGGTAGGACCCCATCTCTTGATGAGAGACACTAACATCACCGTATCTTGAGGTACATGCTGGTAGTACATCATGCTTCCAAGGCCCATGTTCATCATATGATCCCAATCAATGTTAGTCATCCCTCACTATACCTTTTCAAGTATCTAGGGAACCTAGTATTTTAATCTGTATCTACTCCCACACCTACAAGGTTTGATAGCCATAATTTAGTTCACCTAATCCAATAAACATTGCCTCTCAACATTACCTCTTTACCCCACTCATGACCCTAACCCATTTATTCCTCTTACTTCCTCCCATTTTAACTTACTCATCTAAATAACTATGCCTAATCCAATACATAACCAAGACTTACCCTAACAATATTTAACCACTATCTTAAACCCTTAACCTATCTTAACTTAACTACTACCCTAACCTTATATACCCTAACCAAAATCTTACCCTAACCCACTAACCCTAACTTAAATCACCAACCATAACCCTAACCTAAATCACAAACCACAACCCTTACCCAATAAATTAAACCTTTACCCTAACCTTTCCCCTAAATATTTAACCATAGCTATAATCTATCTTTAAAACCTTCTAACTTAACTTACCCATTTTTAACATCCTTATAACCATCGATGATCGAGGGTTGATCGATGATGGTTCCTTTTATGAACCATCATTGACAAACTATCGATCATCAATGGTTACATATTCAACCACCAATGGTCACCATAGTAACCATTGGGTGATCACTTATCAATCATCATTGGTCGATAGCATCCACCGATGGTCACTGTATAGTGATCACTGATGATCACCAAGTCTTAAGGATTTAAAAAACTACCTAGAAATTGCATGTTTGTACCTCAATGCCCAACCTACAATCACCCACTTAATCATTTGTCAAACTTATACCTGATTTTACTTCGCCTCATCAAATCCCAATTTGAAGGGAAACACCTCTTCCCATGCTCAGGGCACCTGAACCTTCGACCCAACCTTTGATTTTTATTTTACAGCTTGATAATACTAACTACCAATAAAGAGGTGTAAAATGTAGACACTAAAAAACCACACATGATGGTTCTAGATGTTGAACTAACCCCTAGACCACCCTTGCACCCCCTCAAGAACACTTGACAACCCTCAACTGCCAAACCTAAATCAAAATGACTAACTTTAACCATTTAAACTTTTATCCTATTGACTACCCATGGTTGACCCCTAATCACCAATAGGATGGTTAGACTTTAACTAGCTTAAGGGTTAACTTTAATTAAACTCTGCCTTACTTTTTTTTTCTTAACCACTTGCATAATTATGCACATTAAGAATAAAATTAGATGACCCTTGACACCTTGTATGAACTTTTTATTTCACCTTTCCTTTTTTTTCTATAAAAAGAGAGGAGGAGGATGTGAAAGAGAGAACAATAAATCATAAAAAAGAATCAACAATTATCAATATTTTCATATCAGAACGTATTTTTTAGGTATTATCCTAGTGAATCAATGACCAGGTCAAAGATCTGAAGTGTTATAATTCACCAATCATAGTCTAGACACAGTTAACCAAAATTGCTTCAAGGTTCCATAACAAGTTTTTAGCCACAGATGTCAACATTCTTCAAATAAAAAATACTAAAGATACTTATCAATTTTTAGTAATTAGTTTATTTCTATCTCAAAACTATCCTCTAACCTAAACCCACCTCCTAAAATCACTCAATAACCTTCCCAACCATACCTACCCTTACCCAAACCAAAACCTATAGTAATTGTTGATGATCACCCTAACCATCTAAAGTCTATCCATAATTATCAATGGTTACCCAACCACTGATGGTCACCCAACCATTGATGGTTTCACCCTAACTACCGATGATAATTATGTGATAATTTCAATAGTAAGCTAATTTTACCTATCAAACCCTAACCAAATCTCACTTTCTAACCTTCTACCTGATCATTAAACATCACCCTATTTTTTGAACTACATCTGATTTGTTTATTAACATTAATGTGTAATTTTTTATTGCTATAATTAATCAAATTCATATCTTTCAAGCACTTCTTTTATTTGATTTTATTATCTTTTATTATTTATTCAAGCAATTCATCTCTCATTTTCAAAACTTGATTATTTTAAAGTGTGGATTGGCATCCTCCAAGGAAGCTTGTGCTTCTTGGATATAGCTTGCTAGGAAATCTACCCTACTATCTAACTAATCAACCACTTATTTAGTGATTTATTACCTGTAGGTTATTATTCCCAAGCCAAAGAGGAGTATCTACAACTGTCTAGATCACATAGTGTAAACTAAATCTAGGTTCTACTAACCTCACCCTTATTTCAAGTTTTACAACTTTCTTCTAAGAAATAAATCAAAATTTATGTGAAATAGTTTTGATTATTAGGATGTTTTTATATTTTCTTAAATTATTTTACTTTTTTATATTTTTGAACTTATCTAATATAGTCAAGTAAGACAAGTGGCAATGGTTTTGAAAATATAATAATGGAATGGATTCAAATAATCTACAACATGTATCAAGGCATAATGTGCACTAAAGTGATGGCATAATTATTTGGATAAAGTGAAGGTAAGAAATATACCCACACTATATGTGTGATTTACCACATCATAACTCAAAATATTATGTGTGTGGTAGATGGGGATGTGGAGGAATCCATGTATATGCTCATATAATGTGTATCCAAAAATATATGTGATCATGTAAAGACAATGTAATCCATAACAAGATAAAATATAAATAATCATCATGTTGAATATGAAAGTAATATGTTGCAAAGAATTTATACTAAGATGTAGCTTTGGTGAAGGATGATTCACATGATAAATCTCATATATGTCTAGATCAAGTGGCAAGGACCAAATGAATACAAATCTAAGGGATAAACGAATAGTCAATGCAGGAGCATATTTTCACATGTATGTGAAAGTAAAATAATAAAGGGAGTACAAAATACATAATATATGTATGATGTATTATGTTCTATCTATTAAAATATCCGATCAATGTCAACCACTTGAAATTAAAACTTGTCATTAATTTGGACCCTTTTATGAAATTGACTTTTAATGTTGTAATTTTGGTACTACACTCTAAGTAATACCTACAGTTGCATGATAATCATTACATTCATTATATGTTTTAGAACATGTATAAAAAATTGGACCACATGCTAGAACATTTTAAAAAAATTGTATCGTCCTTTTGTATTATATATCTTAGAAGTGATTGAAAAACTGATTCATTCCTTTGTTTATTGTTCATTTTCCATAATGTACCTTACTTGATTCATTCCTTGACCCTTAAATTCTTGATTTGTATTTGGTATCTACACTTTCATCGGAAATGATGTAACTACATTGATCTTTATGTTTGTTCTATAATTTTGATACGTAAGTAAACATTCTTTAAAAGTAAAGGAGATAGTCATGTGAATCCTATCAAAATATGCTCCCATTTTTGTAACCATGATTGTCCTACAGTAAAATTTCCTTGTACAATAGTCTTACCTACATATAACAATGTGTAAAGAATATAGTCACATTAGGTTCACCAATATGTTTTCCTTATTTTTGTATTAATGTGAATAACAATAGGCAAGACATGTAGAATTAATTTAAATTATAATATATGAAAATTAAGCATATGTATGAATGTAATTGATTAATATATATCTAATAATACAATTTGATACTTATGAAAAGTAATAAGGATATTGGGATACTTATATTTACTCTACAACTCTTTTATTGTGCCTATGTTATGATAGTGGAAATAGACTTGAAGTAGGCATGTGCTTTAACAACATCTAGAATTGTGTTTATGTACTCGCATGGTCATTAACCTCAAGATTGGGTAGGAATGTCTATGTTAGTGATTAGGGATGATGTTACCATATTTATTAAGGTTTACCATTTGTTACAGTATAGTTTGGATTGATTATCTAATATGTCTCTATTTATGTGAGTTGGGACCCTCAATGACATACCTAACTTTAGAAATTAGCTTCCTTCTCCTTATAACCCTAGATCTACTTATGAATGATGAAAATATGGAAAAAGTGAGGATGTGTGACTGATTTAATCTAAACCAAATTAACCTCATTGATTATTGATCATAACCTACATATACAATACTCTGAAGAGGGAATTCAAGCCCCACATAGTTTTTTTCCTTATTTTGAACTTGTACTTTTCCCCTTTCACTATATGAATGCACCTATAAATATGGATTTGATATTGATAATTTTCAATCTTAATTTGGAAAGATGTGTTTCAAACTTGGATAATGACTTCTCCTGGTGATTGAGTTTTAATTTAGAAAGAATAGGGAATATTTTCTTAGTGTGTAATAGTGTATAGATACTTTATAAATAAGTGTCAGGTTAGTACTAAATGTGGCTTTGATTTATATTTATATGAGTTCAACTAGGTAATTTCCCATGCCACTAACATTTTAGGTGAATGGGATAACCATTAGGAAGAGTTTAATTTTAAAAAATAATCATTGCTAGGTGAAGAGTGTTAACATCAGCCTCAAGATAGTAATGTCAACATTAGTATTTGAGCCTGATGTTACTATTTGCGAGATATAAATGCTAAAATGTTATCCTAAGAATGTATAGATAATATATTTTACATATTTATCAAACACTAAAATATTTTTTTAGGTGACTGATAGCAACTTAGAATGGACTCAGCTCATAACTAACATCTAGGTATTTAGGAATGACAAGTGAGAACTATTTTGAGATACATAAGTCATGTAAGATAATTGTAAGTTAATATTGACATTAACAAGTGTCAAATAATATATTTTAGTGTGTTTATACTCAATTATTTGACTAGTCTTATCATGGTCATTAGATGATACCAAGCATTGTGATGTTTTTGTAACATGATCCACTCAACCACCCTCATAGTGTTTGTATGGATCCCATATGGTGGTACTGAATAATCTTCCCACTAATATGTTCATTGAGCTATATAAATAATAAACTAAAATGAATTAAACACTATTGGGTAACAACATTCGATTATATTATAATCCAATGCAAAATTTAAAAATAAATTTTATCTCCCCATCTATCATTGATAGATTCATTTTCTTAGCCTACTAAACAACGTGTGGCAATTATGAGAATATCCAACTTAACTGAGTATTAACCATGCTAATCCACATTTAATATATGTCATCAAACTATTAATACATAATAATTATATCATTATCTTCTTATGAATTTTAATTTCCAACCATGAGTTGTACCTAGGATTTTTTTACCACTTATATCCATTCAATGGATGATGAACCAAAAAACACCCCTTTTTCACTAGGTTTCCTTCTTTAAATGATTAAATCTTTCTCAATAGACTTATGGTGGTCATTAATTACTATAAATTATCTATCTATTTAGAAAATAAAAATTAATTGAGGAATAATCATACCTGTGCTATTATGAATTTGTGATTTTTTGTGGCCACCTTATTATTTGTTTCATATTTACTTCCTTGTTAGATACATGGTAAGTTGGGATTGTTTGTTACAGTATCTCTTCTTTTAGTTATACCAATATATTTTATTATTAATTTTTCACTTTTCATCTTCATTTTTTTGTATCTTTTTCCATATTATAGATTGTGGCCTCTCTATTATTAATTTGTTAGAGAATTATCATCCACTATGGTTGCTACTTTCACATTGATTAACTTTAGAGTGATTTTTCACCTTGATTGCCATTATGTGGCTCATGGTGGCCTATTTTTGTGTTCACAATATGAATTCATTAATTGAGTCCCTTTTTACTTTGGTGATCATGAATCCATTGTCATTACTTATCCACATATCATTTTATTTATTTTCCTTTTCTCTTTATCTCATAAATGTGTGAATAGTTATCCATACTTAACTTGATCATTCCTTTCATACTCATGACACAAAAGTGAAAGATGAAAAGTGATAGCATGTAAAATATACCACATAATAAAATTTATATAATGTGACTTCCATCACTAATCCCTCTATTTATATCCATGCTCACTATGAATGATCATTGTTGGAGCTCCCACTCTTGTTATGTAAACTCAAATAACCACCTAATGGACTCAATTCAAACCCTTACCAAATCATCTCATCATCAATATATAAATATAATTAAAATATATCCATAAAACTTATTCCCTGCACATAAACCAAACTCATCATGGTACGTTTATGGCATGAAGAGATATAACCAAAAGCATAATAACCATGTGATTATTTATCACAACCATAATCATATATATCATTTTATATTATCTAATATGAAATAATAAAGGGTAAAATAATCAAAGAATGATCCACATTATATAAATAAAAAAACTCCATTAATGGTTCTAACCCCAAATAATACTTTTAACCATGGACCTAGAAAGGGTTAGGCTAGGCAAGGTGGTATAGTGATGACCTACCATGTATTATGGGTCCTCTTTCTTTCTTTTTGATAGTTTATATCTCCATTCAGTAAAATGATGACCTGCCATGTCTTGTGGGTCTTATTTTTTTTTATGTCTTTAATTACATTGATGGAATTTCCCCAACAAATTCATTTGGAACTTCCACACTTTATAATATCACCGATAACCCATAATGTTACATGGATATTCATTATCTTGATTTTATGATTTTTTTATTATTCCCACCACTTCACATGGGCATTATATTAGTGAATGGTGAATTTAATTATTGTAATAGATCTAAATTGGTGTCATCATATTCTATTCTAATGCATGATCATTCCAAACAATGCCACACTTTAAATTTGGATTAGTTTTAAATATCTTCATACTATTACTATTGCCTTATTTCATGGAATGGGAAGATTTTGAGTATACTTATGATGTATTTCCTATTGAAAAGAGAATACATTTTTTAGTGTAGTTGGACCTTCTTTAGTATTTGAATATATGCCTTTATCATTAACAATCTCCAATTTTTAGCTTACATTCATTCACCATAGTATACATTTTAATTTCAAGGAAGTAGTCCCTGAGGGGGGCATGGGGTAGCGGTGAGGGTACAGGTCTGTGGGTGGGAAGGGGAGAAATGTGTGTAGTCTTCTTTATTTCATACAAGTTTTCATTGCACACACTTTATCATGTATACTTTCTTGGATCTATTTCACAAGATTATACACCTTTTTTTTGTATAAACCTCCCTAAGTTAGACTTAATAGGTGTGTTTGTGTGATATATTATATGCACCTAATTTTAGTTAACTTAAGATAGTTTTCTATACTAAGGTTAGCTATTACACATAGTGTATAATTTCTTAGGCTTAAAAAAGGATAAAGACTAGCATATATGTTATCCAATAATAATCCCCCTCTTCATAGGTGAATTAGATTTGCCTATTTTGTGCCTAACAAGATAAGGTGAACTATATCTTTCTTAAGGTATAAATACCCTATCCATATATATATTATTCAGTTGAATTATTCAATTAAAGATACTTAAATGAAATTTATTCTTTTTTTCATTTATTTTTTTGAGGAGCAACACCATTATTATGAGGAGAAGATGTGTCTAGTAGTTTATCTTTGGGGTTTTCCATTTTATAAACAAGAGAAGGCTAAAATGGTCTAGTAATAGAAGGGGGTACAAAAGAAGTAGTACACTATGTAGGAATAGGGATATTAACCTAAGAAGAAGTAGTAGGTGGAGGCATATAAGTATTAGTAAGAGAAATAGGAGTGAAACTCACAACTTAATGTAGAATTGGGACCTATAGTAAATAGATTAGAAACATTCAAAGTATCATTATGAACATTGCCATTGTAAGGTGTATATTCCTTAGTAATATTTATTTTAGTTTGTTCTTCACTAAAAATTTCCTTGGGAACCATGAAAAGATAATTGTTAAAATCAATTTCAATCATAGTATTAAATTTTGGGATGGTATCATCATTAGGAGTGGAATTCAAAGCACTATCATTATTATTACAAGTATTATGATCATTCATGTCATGCGCTTCATCATCAATAATATAAAAAATGTAATAAAAAACATCAAAAGGATCAGGATCATTGCTAACATTTCTAATTTTTAGATTTAATTAAGCATGAGTATCAAACAAAGCAATTATAATTAAACCAAAAGTAGTAAAACTCTATCTAGAATTTTTTGTATTATGGATTGTATGCCTATCCTTCTTATTTGAAATAAGATGTAATAATGACAAACATGGAATAAGATAGGTCTAATGATAAATAAATGAGTATCACACCAAAATCTGAAATTTAGATTTGAGAGATGGAAAATAAGATGTTAAAAAGAATGAAGTAACAAGCTAACCCTAGGGGTTGATAGGGTTGATAGTATGTTATATGTTTGTCGTATAATATTATATTTGTAATTATCATTATTAGTGAGTGGGTGTATTGTATGTGAATTATGATAAAAACTCACTATTATGAGTATGAGATATTATAGTTATTATATTTAGTTAATGGTGATATGCATTGATTCCATATTTGTAGGATTACAATGGCTATAAATATGTAATCTTCACTATTAAATAAAATAATGAAGTTTTTATTGTGTTAACCTATTCAAAATTTCATATTTGGCATTAGAGAATAATCATTTTTTGTGCCTATGATAGTGTAAAATAAATGAAGGGTAAGATATGTTAACAATCTTTGTGATGCCCTTGTCTATGATGATCTCTTTGTAAGTACCTTAGTTTGTTTTATGAAATTTAGATTTTGGATCTAAATATTTTCATGAGAAAAAAAATTAATAAGAGGTGCCATTATATAAGGCATTCTTCACCTTAGAGATGTATTTTTTTATTTGATAGGCTCACTAGTTCTATAGTATTTTTTTCACTCCCACATGTATCATCTTATTGTGCCAGTTTGTATATTTGTCTGTGTATTCAATGAATTTGAGTGTGTAGATCTCTATATAAGAGATTATAATACTTTTCCATTCATATCTTATAGCATACTCACATTATTTATTGATAGTTTATATAAATTTATACTAGCATAAAATTATCAACAAATTAAAAGACCCTTTTATCTCTATTAGCAGTGTTTGATTAAGTGTTGTGTCATGCTTATTTGTGCACTTCATTACCTAGTCAAATGTTACATGGGGCCATCATAACATTACTCATAAAATCAGAATCAAATTTATTTCCCTAATAGGTGGTGTATGATCACAATCAAAGCATTAAGTGTGTCATATTTTATGTTGACTATCATTTTTTAGATGCATAATCTCTCCCAAAACGTGTGATATGACTATCCAAATAAATTAATCTATTAATAGTCTACATGAAATGTAGGAAGATATATTTTGTTTGAATATTTATTGATTTATGTCTTACAATATAAGGTAGATTTTATCTATTTCCATAAGATTAAAACTTGAGTTTAGTTTGTTTAGAGTTTATCAGTGCACTTATAGGCCCTATTATTTTATAGTTAAATAGTGAATGTTAATCATAGACAACAAGTTTAGTTTATTTCATCATTTTTTAATCTTTCATGATTATTTACCACTTAGATTTTAAATTTCATAGATTGATTTTATGAGACATTGTTTGTTTGTAAAAAAACCATTGGTAGAGTCTATAAAATTATTGTATTGTTTGTTTAATCAAGTTATCTAGTTGAGTGTTTAAATAGATGTCATTAAACCTAGAGTTTGAGTTGATGTGATATCGTCAAAGGTTTTGTGTCAAAATTGTATATCCTTGTATAGATGAATTATCAAGAAAGATCGATTCCCATTAATAGGGGTTATATATTATCAAAAATGACATGCATTTGAGCTTCAAGATCCACCTAGCTAACCAAACAACATTCCACCTGAGGCTAGAGGACATAGAGGTAAGATGTCAAATAATGACTTCAATTTTACATTGAGAAAAGGGGTCATATATTACAATAGTGACAAAACCAAATAATGACAAATCGACTCAACATTGAGGGTTATTTTTAGTGCCAGTGGTCATTATTTATGTTATCTGTAATCAAGTTGCAAGGATCATACATAGTGGTTATGAATAAAAACAATAAAGACCAGTAATCAATTTTTATTTTCATTTTATTTTATGTATGGTGTGTGAATAATAAAATAAATTAATCAATTTCTTCCCTTTATATGATGAAAAAGTGAGATTCATATCATATTATTCTAGAAAATGTGTTTTTAACAAAGTTTTTAGAAGGATCAACTAAATATTTATGTTGGTTTGGTCGATGTGTTCCTATAAATAGGTTGATGGGTCTTAGTCTATGGTTGATGTATTCCCATTCATCATATGATATAGTTGATGTATTCCTATGGATTATTTGATGGGTTCCCTATTTATGGTTGATGTGTTCTCATGTGTGTCAAGTTCATGTGCAAGATATAATGTGGCACATTTCACTTATTGATAGTGGTTCATTTCCCTATGTCTTCATTAGGGGGAGGGTGGGAATTTTTGACATCTATTAGATTAGATATTTCCATAGAATAATACATTTTTAATTATCATTATTAGTGAGTGTGGGTATTATATGTGATTTATGATAACAACTTAATAAGAGATTATAGGGATTGTTTTTTGTCAATGATGATATGCCTTGAATTCATAATTTTAAGAGAATAATGGCTATAAATATTTAACATGAACTATTGAATTAAATAATTATTTTTTTATTGTGTTAAATTCATCCAAGTTTCATAAAATAGAGAGTTTGAAAAAAATATAAGAATTATATTTGAGAGATTAATGGGAAAAATAGCATAACACTTGGATATAACAAATAAGATTAGCCAAGATTCTAAAAATTAGATATGTAATATAGAATAAAACTTGATAGGGAAAAGATAAATGAATCCTTAAGGTTAGATGATCGCAAGGATCAAATTCACAAGAATGTTTTAACAAATAATGACATTTTGGATGAATTCTACTATGTAATGTAAAATTAAGGCATATATAAGAGGATATAAGATAATATACTAAACTACACTAATCGAAACCCATAATGCGAAAAAAATAGAATGCAAGTAAAACTAAAATATAAATAAATAATAGTACTTGAAAGAGAGATATAAGTTACTAAAATTGATACACCATTACACCATAACTACATTCATAGACTCACAACAAGATTTTGAGGTTGACTAGAATGAAACCTTAGAATTTGGTTGTTATCTAAGAAGTTAAAAGAATATGTAGACCAAAATTGTGATCATATACTATTGATTCTAACCTGCTACTATGATTTAGACCTTTTCTAATTTTCATGAACTAAAACAATTTTTCCTAACTTTGTTGAAAAATGATGAGCAATATCATAGATTCACTTTAAATAATTTAAGGGTATAATTATCTTAGATTGATATTGTTTATTTTAACCCCAACTTACCATAATTTTGTAATAATATAAATATATAATTATAGTTTCCCATGTACCCTCTTGAGGGTTTTAGCTACATATTTCACATGCTCAAAGTCATGTATCAATATAATTATAGTGTTTATGAGTGTTCCCAACCCAAAATGAGAGAATAGATTGACATCTTCTTCCTAGATAATCTAATGCAACTAGATGCTTAATTATGACCTTATCTTAGTACAAGATGTTATGGAAACAAATATGAAATGATGGAGAATAAATGTATGCTCAATATGAAAAGGTTTGATGATTGTACATGAGAGAATTAGATTGTAAGATATATAAATATTTTAAATTTGAGTAATGACTAAGGGTATATTTTTACATATAGGGTTCCCTTGGACACACATTCATAGGTTGACCATAAGGGATAGTGATAAGCATTAATTAAGAAACAAATAATTAGGCCAATGTGGAAAGGAAACATAAAAGGAATAGATTCAAAATCTATTGACTATCAATTATGACCTAATTAGAATCTACAAACCCTTGATTATGACCTAATGAGAAAAGGGAACAAAACAAAGATCAAGTTGAATAGAGGATGACTAATTGAGATCCTAATGCTAAAAACAAACATATCTAAGGTGTTTACAAGGAAATTTGTATGTCTCAAAGTGGTGAAAGGTCAATGACAGTGGAAAGTGCATGATAATATCCAAATGTACACAAATAGACAATGTGTGGTAAATCATATCAAATAAGCAATGGAAAATTGTCTTGTAAAAGACTTATATGTCTATAGAATCATATAGTGTGCACTCTAATAGTAATAATACACAAAATTGTTATAAATTATTATTAACAAGTAAAAGGTAGAGGAATTATAGAATACATTAAACAATCAGTAAGAAAATAAAAGTGAAAACCAAGAGAAAAAGGAAAAAACAATCCCTAGTGATCCATAACTTCCATCATAATTCATTGTTCTTATAGGTGTGTTTTAAAAATAATTATGTTATTAGCATATGGAAGTAAGAAGAGGCTTTTGGTATGTGGAAAAATAACTAGGAAAAAAAATAAAAAGTAGTAAAATAGAAAAGGAAGAGATAGCTAGAGAATAATATAAGAATGAATGCAAGAAAAATTAAAACATAGAAGGATAAAAAACAAACACAATAAATATGAAAAAGGAAAGATATATTAAATAAAATAAACCATAAAAATAATGTTAGGTAAAAATCGATGATGCATAATCAGGCCTTAAAATAAATTGAAGATAAGTGGTTATAAAATATAAGACTAATTAGAAGCAAAATTTGGAAAAAGTCAATACTAAAAGGAAACTAATAAATCTTATAACTAATTGGAAAGATATAGAATAAATACCTAATTGGGAAACCAAATCATATTAATAGAATAAGGAAGAAGTAAATAATCCTAGAAGCCACATGGAAAACACAGGAATAAATAATAAAACAAATAGAAAATGAAAAGAAACATGCCCATAAAGTAACCCCCTATTAAGTGTAATTTAGGTGGGTAGATGAAATGGGTCTCAACAATAAGACCTGATGAGTTACCCATTTACAAAACAACTCTCATAAAGTGGAGAAAAGAAGAAAACACATAGGAATAAAAATTACCCTTGAAAATAAAGAGATAAAGAGACCCACTAAATATCATGGTAAATCAATCCCACTCCAAGTATAGCTCACAAGATGACCAATGTCGATAATGAGATCCTCTACCTAAAGATTGAATAAGCTCCATCTGCATCAAATAATGTTTCTTCCTTTTTCCAAATGAAGAACCTAATGTTTGTACTTAAATTCTACCCACCTACAATGGAAGATAATGGTAGTAGTACAAAGACATATGGATATGGTCAAAATATGATGTGTGGCATAGGTCTGGAAAGATCATGCATAGTAACTAAATGTAATTCCACTGAAGTATAACTATTAGAATAAGGACATAGAACATTCACTAAAAAAATGCCCATGTAAGTGTGGATCATGTCTCATCAAATGAATAAGGATAGTCCATAGAAACAGATGCATCATCATTTCTATCAATAGGTGTGTATACACATATATTTTTAAAAAATTTCAATTATTGATGATTTCTCTCTTGCATGTACCCCTCTAGTCTTAAGCTATCTAAGTGCACTCCTTAAAAGGTGCACTAGGAAAGGGGTGGGAAATACATTAGTTCTATTTAATATTGTTGTCCCCTACACCACCACTTGTTATCTACACAATCATCTTCTATACACTCCCCTAAGCTTTTCCTCCTCTCTTTACACACTCCTCCAAGTAATTCACCACCTTACTTAGCCCCTACCAAATCCAAAAACCCTTTTTAACATTTACCAAACAATGTTGCCTTTGGTTGACCCTGTATTCTAATTGATATTTGCACATTACAAGTCTAGGTTGGCTTTAGCTGACCTAAACTAGGACCTAACTTATTTTTATCAATTAATGATATATAGTCAAATTGGATCGACCCTATCAGCTAAACTTTTAGAAAGGTTTATGGTTAGATTAAGATATATATACACATACATTTCCATCATTTAGAGAGGAATATATGAAAAAATATATTATATTGTACATGTATTTATCCATCATTATACTTGAGGAGCATTGGTTAGGGTTTCAATACTTTATTTAGAGATACAAATCATCTTGTGGAGAAATATTTTGGATACATAGATAATTTGTGTAGCTTCTTATATTTTTTATCCTTACATACCAAAAAAACCTCCTATGAATCTCCTTGTCAAAGGCAGAGATTGAGGTTGGGTGACTTCATCTTCGAAGGTAAGTATTCCTAACATTGTTCCTCATTTTTTAAAGTAGATAGATTAGAATTTGTACTTCTCTCCCATATATTAGAATTTCCTATACATTGACTTGTGTATATAAATTCTATGTTTTTTTAATTTTTATGTTTATTACCCCCACTTTATGCCATAAGATTTGGTTAGCATTAGATTAGATTTTACTTTAATTTGCATATACTTAGTGAATATGAAAACATAGGACCTAGTTAAGATTATTTCATAGTGTTTCTTGACTATAGGCTTTAAAACCCTCACTAGTGATGTTATTGTGGTAATATATCCCTTATTTAGGTCTACGAGATTCATTTTGGTCATGACCCTGAATGTCTAAATGTATCAACAAATGGAAGTGTAAGTAGGATTTAACTTCTTTGAGATAGGTAGCTACATTTTACTTTGTATACAATTTGGTGAATCCAACGTAAATCAAACCCTTATATGTTTTATTTCAAGAAATAATTTTATCATATATATATATATATATATATATATATATATATATATATATATATATATATATATATATATATATATATATATATATATATATATATATATATATATAATATAAGTATTTATGTATGTATGCTATAATACATTGAACCTATCATATAGTTCTAATATTTTGTGTACAAGTTTAACATATATTTGCTCCAAAATGACTTATTTTGTTTATACAAGTCTTCTCCAAAGATAGGTGACTAGATCGATTAGCTTGACACAATCTTATTCTTCAGTTACAGGATCACATACATAATCGAGTGAGTTGACTCTATTTGTAGTTCTTATATTTTAACATACAGGTTTACAAACATAGTTGAACAAATCAACTTTGTTTGTATATTCTTTTTATGGACATAATTTTTTCAAACATAGTCGAGCTAGTCACCTCTATTCATATAATATTTAAATCAACACATAAATAACACAACATAAAATTTGTAAACTAATCATATTCAAAACCACCAAGGTTAATTATTACTGTCTACGTCATTTTCATTTTTAATTTACAATATTATTTTTCACAAGTTTGCAGTCTATAAAATTGTAACCTTATAGCAAACTAGGTCAACTAATTTGACATAGTTTTATAGATTGTATTCTCTCTAGAAGACATGTTTGATTGTGTTCTTCCAAATATTAATTCTATAGAACAATAAAGACCTTATCAAATCTTTTTTGTATTGTTTTCATAAAATGTCACTTGAACTAACTCTATACTCTTCAAATTCAAAGGAATTAACCTATTTTGCTAGTAATTAGTTCACTTTTCATTTCAATTGATTAAATGCTTAGAGTAAAAAACATAGATTAATGAGGTGGTTTTTAAATTTATAAATTAGTCACACTATTTTAATCTTTTGCACACACTTCCAAATCACTTTACACTAAAAAAACATTAAAAAAAAATATTTCCAAGGTCTACTTACTTAGATTTCATCACCAAAAGAGAAGTTAACTTGGTATTCTAGCCAAGTATAAAAATATGGTTGATGGTATATATTCAAAAATCACCTAACACCCTTATCACCATAGGATTATGAAGTGGGGAGGTAGGCCCCAATACCAATCTAGTAACATCACCAATATAGATCTGTTTCACTCTAAACTACTTGAAACTTTCCATTGATTGATTTATATTTTCTTCTTACAGCCAACTCCCCATCACATAAATTTCAAAATTTATTATAACTCAATAATATTTAGGAATGACCAATTAGTTATCTTTTACATTCTAGTTTGTTTATTTCTCTTTGATCATTGTATTTTGAATCGCAAAACTTATACTAGCCAGTGTTAGTGCATGGTTTGTGCTATGTGTTTCAAATAGATCAATCACATTGATTTAATTGCTCATGTGCTTCACTTTCTTACTGAGATGTTATCATAAAAAAACTCCTATTTTTCAAAATATTTTCATCCCTATTGACATAATCTCCTATATACTATTAGTCTTACTTCCTTTTAATACATAGTCTCCTTATACGATTGTGTATCTTTTTTAACATGTTTAGTTTCTCCATCTAGAGTACATAGTTGACCTAATAAACTATGTATCTTGTTAGCCTATTTTATTTCCTATCTTGTAGTGCATAATCAACCTATTCAACTATTTCCTATTTTCATCATGTTCTCTTTCCTATCTTTCAGTACATAGTTGACCTCTATGACGGAGTCCTCTTTTTGTCATGTTTTGTTTCCTATCTTGTAATACATATTCAACTTGTCTGACTGTTTTCTCTTTTCATCATGTTATATTTCTTATCTTGTAGTGCCCACTCAACCTATCTTATTGTATCCTCTTTTCATCATATTATGTTTCCTATTTTTTAGTACACAATTGCCCTGTTTGATTGTGTCCTCTTTTCCCTATCATGTTTCCTATTTTATATAACACTATCAATTGGTTCAATTTTGTATCCTATCACTTGATATTTCTATCCATAAACTTTTTAGCCTTTTTTCTTCATCATTAATTTCCTATTTGAGGATAATACAAAGTTAAATTAAATAAACATGATGAGTTTTACACATATTAATAAGTTTCCCAAGACATAGATTGTCTCAGTTACCTTGGATAAAAGCAATGTTCATGTTGCCACTCAAGCTACCAATTATGGGACTCCTTCCCATTCATCCTTAGTTTTTAATAATTTATTCTCCTTACAATATGAGTGTGATTTAGAGTGCACAGATGAAATTCTATTATTCATAAATGAATTTCTTAAACATAGAGGAAAATACCCTTCAACCATGTATAATCTTATGATAGGTCCTCAAGTAGAAGATCCTCCTTCACCCTCCCCTACTTTCTCTCAGAGATTTGGGTGACTCAGAAATTTTTGTGTGTATGCTTTCCCCATTTGGGTGACTCAGAAATGCAAAAATTCTAAGTCATTTTATCTCAAAGATTAATTTGTAAAAATGATACTTTGAATGTTTTTATTTTAGGCTTTGAAAATGGGATTTCATCACCTTCTTACAAGCCTCATAGGACATGATGACTTATAATTGGTACCCCAATGTATGTACCAACCCCATACATTTGTCAGGGTATAAATGTAAAACAATTATTGTTAGGGACAATCATGATTCCTAAGAGATAATTTAGTGAAGGTAAGTAGAAACGTTACACCAAGCCATCAAATAACATCTTTGAAGAATCCAACTCTAGCAATGTTGATACTTAGAAGGCAAGGCTAGCATGATCACGGTGGAGACAAGACCCCTCCCGTGGATTTTCTGATTTGAATTTATTTTTTAACAAATTTTTGTGCCCATGGACTACCTATTATGAGTTGTATATAGGAACCATATATATCCCATTATACAAAAAATTAAATGCCTCTTTTTCCATAGATCATACATTGACATAGGGGTGCAAAGGCAATAGCCCTTGAATTTCACCTTTATTATATGAACCTTGAAAAATAAGGGGGTGCTTAAAATCCCTACCAATAATTACAATAATTTATTTAATAAACTTTAAACTTTATAATCCTCTCTCAAGGCAAGTTTTTCAAAAGATTCAGTGGATGTGATGCAAACCTGCATCAGTTATTAAAATTTCCTTGTAATGATTGTGTGTTGTTTCATGATTATTGCATTGAAATATTTTTCACACTCAAGACCAAATCAAACACAAAAATTCCAAGTCCAAAACCATTTTTATACCTACACAATGAAGCATTACTCTACCAAATTCTATGTCAAACAAAAGTGACATGTCTAAACTTGGTCCAAATACCTACATTTCTTGCCCAAACCACGCCATTAGGTTGCCCAATTTAAACTAAAAGTCTTGTGAAAATATGAAATTTCCCACTTCAAACATATTTAAGATCAATGTCCAAATTCTCATCTAAACCATGTCATTATGCCCTCTATTTGGTATTAAACCTAGTCTTAGTCCTAATACAAACACCAAGTTCAAACCAATTACAAAACTAATTACTAATTTCTCGTCAAACTTATGCCATTATGTTGTTTAATTCAGTCCAAACCTAAGTGCAAGTTCAAGTTTCAATTATGATTTTCCTTCTCAGTTCCAATTGCAAACTCTAAGCTCTAATTTCTGACCATGTCCCTAATTTTAGTTTGATTTGTGCCAAGATCAACCCCTTTTACTAATTAAGACATAAACCAAGTTTGGATCTCATTTCAAAGCCAAATTTCTAGTTCTTGTGTCCATCTTTACACATTCTAAGGTATGAAAAATGCCTCAAATTAAATAAAGTTTCATTTCTTTGTTCACAAGGTCAATTTTCTAAGATCAAACCTTCCAAATCAAGAACAAAAATTAGAGTCCTTATCTAAACCATGTCAATGTGCCATCCATTTGTTTCCAAACATAGTTCTAGTTCTAATCCAAGTTTAAATTATCATACCAATTCCTGTGCCAAACTATGCCAAAGTTAACATTGATAAGAACTAGACCATTTGAAATTTGCATTGACATACCCAATTTAAACATTCAATGTCCATCAAATTCAAATTCGGCTTAAAATTTTGTACCAAATTAGTTATGTGCCAAGCCATTCAAATCTAAAGCTAGTTCATCTTGAACCATGTACCAAATCAATTTTATACCATTTCAAACCTATTATATACCATTCCAATGTAATTTTGTACCATTATAATTCAAATCTAAATCAATTACTTGATAATTCAAACCAAATATTTTTTTCCATTTAATCTCCTACAACTATCAATTGGGAACAAAAAATTCATGTCATCCATGCTTTTTTTCATTTGAATAATATATACACTAACTCCCTCTTTGGGGACAAAATCTAATCAAGACTATTTAGACCAATTCTAGCTTATGCCAATCTCTACCAATTTGCCCTATTTTGGGCCAATTAAATCAAGACCATTTCAACCAATTTGAAATTGCGCTAACTCACCTTGTTTGGGATCAATAAAATTAATACCATTTCAACTAATTCTAATCTATACTAATTCACCTTGTTAGGGACCAATCAAACCAAAACCATTTCAACCAATTCTAATATGTGCCAATTCACCTTGTTTGGGGCCAATCAAATTAATACCATTTCAACCTTTTCAATTCTGTGCCAATTTGACTTTATTTGGATACCAAGACTATCCTTTTTGGGACCAATTTTATTCTAATCCATTTCCCCTTTCATGTATCCTTGTTTGGGGGTAGTAGTCCAAGGTTCATCTGACTCATGACATCTCACATCCAACCAATCATTATACATCAACCATACCTCAAAAATATGTCATCTAGTATAGATCATGAAGAAGCACAATTTGATTGAAAATTATTTTAAAATAAAGATGAATATCTTATTAGATTGTGGCAAATGGGCATTAAAATTCTAGATGGATTTCATATAGAGGACCTGCACTATTTTATTAGATCTCATAAAGAGACACCACAACAAATGCAATAGCCTAGACTTATTATGTCATTAACCTTCTAAGGGTTAGTATCTATTGAAAATACAAATGTGTCCAAGTTTGATAGATACTTGATTAGAGTTTGTCATGATCCCTTTCCCAATCATAATCAAATATATCCACTTCCAAAGCAAGATCAATATAATCAAACCATTGATGATATTATTGTCAAATCTCCCATATTTGATCAAATCTAAACCATTGATAATCCACCTATATTTGAAAAAGATCCTTTATTTGACACAGGGCCCATCTTTGTTGGGCCCATATTTGAAGATCCTATTATTGTTGAGCTAGAGCCCTTTATTAATCCATTGCCAAATATTTATAATTTTTAAATATTTCTTCATTTTAAAGCCTTTATTTCCAAGCGAAAGGTGAACAAGGAACTTGAGGACAATATTAAAATAAAATTAGTTTCCATTTTAGAATCAATATTAGAGTTGGGTTCCATTTCAAAACCAATATCATATTTAGCATCAATAGAAGAATCAGTGTCAGTCTTAGCATCAGGTTCAGATCCTCTTGAGTCAGATTTAGCTTCATAATCAAAAAATATTGATGCATGTTATGACATTGGCTCCACATTTACAACATATCCAATTGAAATCATTTTTTATTCTTCCATAGTTTTTTAGGATGCTTCCTTCAACATCAATACAAGTTTTCCTACTAGCCTCTATTAGGATTGTGTTTCCTTTCCCCTTCCATTTCCATTACACAAGCCTTTAACACTAATCAACCTATCCATCATATTTACATTTTGTCCCACACAAATGTCAATTAGAATCGATAGAATCATACATTGTTGAATTGCATCCATGGTGACATTTTAGTGTTAGAATTTCTAAGGAAGCAAGATAATGTTCAATAAAAAGAACAATCTCCTAGTGAAACCTTGTTCAAGGTGCTAAGGGATAATCAAATTTTAAAATTAGCATCCTCTAATGAAACATTATTTGAGGCACTAGATGATAATCAAAATAAAAAATCAAAAGCCTTTAGTGAAACCTTGATTAAGGCACTAAGGGATAGTCAAAATGATTTGTCAAAATCCCTTAGCAAAACATTATGCAAGGTGCTATTAGATAATTCAGATTAGAAAAATCAAGAATAATTTGTTGGTGAAAACCTCTTTGAGGAACCAACAAATGACCAAATTAGTTTTGCATCCCATGATGAAGACATTGTTGAAGTTAATATTAACCCCACCACAACTAAAATTAAGTCAAATCTAGAATCAACAATAATGCATGTGACTAAAAATCCCAATATTCATTTATCCTATAGCCATCATACATTCCATTAAGATCCTATTATTTATTTAATACCTATTTTATATTATCCAATCATACCATTTATCCCATTCCTACTCTTATTCATCCTTCTTGGTAACACTCTTTCCAAAAGAGGCTACAAATATAACTTGTTTAGAGGGTTGGGATAAGAAGAATCAATAATTAATGAAGATAACAATAACATCATTACAGTTCACCACACCAATAGGATTTAGATAGAGGATCTATTTTTAGTAAGTATTGGTTAGATAATAAAGGGTCTACATTACACATCTCATAATCCTTCATTGAGTTGAGATGCTGAAAAAAATCAAATAAAAAAAATCAAAAGAGAACAAGAAATAATTCATCTAACAATGAAAATCGTGTTTATGATGCCTTAGACAAGTACCATGATGAAAACTAGGTTTGTGGTGTCATGTGTAAATAATTATTGTCTATAAGTACCTTGATATTTAGGGGTGACCAAATTTACATTATAGGTTATTGCCATTCCATTACCATTTTATCCATTTAATCCTAATCAACCCAACCCATCTTATTGTGACCAATAGTCTTCTCATCTTGACCTTATTATGGAAGTGAAATGTATATTGAGACCTATTTGGGAAACATTTTAGCCTATTATTCACATGATACTTTGATGATTGGATGCATTTGGCTCTCATATGACCTTATCCTTGGAGATTCATAATCCTTTCCCTTATTTTAATCCATTATTATTCATCCCTTACCAAATCATATGTCATTTATTTTACCATTATTCCATTCCTATTTTCCATCTTTCTATTGATTCATACTTCAAACCCTATGGGTAAAACTACATTGACCTTAAGTCCATTTGTACTATGTAAGCAATGCTCAATTTATGAGGTCAGCTTGGTCACCCCTTATCCTAGGCTCTTACCCTTTTACAAGTTATTTTAGTCTATTGATTCATAGTTTAATCCCTATGGGTATAACTACATTGACATGATCTCCATTTAGACTGTGTAGACAGTGCTCAATTTCTAAGGTCATCTCGATCACCCCTTTCTTACACTCTCATTGTTTAAGGACCAATCATTATCTAACACTCTCATTATTTTGAGAGTTTATTTCTTTTCAAGATCTTGCCCTTTTGAAAGTTATTTTATCCTATTTATTTTTAGTTCAAACCCTATGGGTGGAACTACATTGACTTAAGGTCTCTTTGGAATATGTAGGAAGTGCTAAGTTTTTTAGGTCAACTTGATCACCCCTTATCCCATCCTCTCACCATTTTGAGAGTAACCATTATCTAATACTCTCATTAATTTTCAAACTTATTTATTTGTAAGATATTGCCTTTTTGCAAGATAGTTTAAGCTATTTACTTGTATTTCAAACTCTATGGGTTGAACTATAATGTTTTGAGGTCTATTTGGACTATGTAGTTAGCACTCAATTTTTTAAGTCAGCTTAGTGACCCCCTTTCCCACACTCTCACCATTTTTTGAGAAATTTAATAAATTTTCTCCACATTCTACATCTCATAATCCTTCGCTGAGTTGATATGCCAAAAATCTAAAAATATTGAAAATAATCAAAAGACCTCAAAATTTAAAATGACATACAATCTCAAAATGAGATATAAATCCTGAAAAACCTAAAAAGTTAGAATGGCTTACAATCTCAAAATGAGATATAAATCCCAAAAATTCAAAAACATTTTTCTTTTTCTCAATCCAGTCACAATCCTTAATCCAATCATTATTAGGGTGTGTCCTTCATAAATCTACCCTATTGGGGCAGACTCATTATTGGTTCCAATTGCTTTAGCCACTTGGAGATGTGTCCTTCCTTTTTATGTATCTTTTCTTGGGGGAACCATCCATTTATCATTATCATTGAGCTTTCACATGTTGATTTGGACTTGGTTAAACAATAAAATGCTTTATGTTGATTTGAATTTTATGTGTGTGTGTTTGATTATTCACTTGTTTCTTTCCTTTTTTTATTATTGACTCAACTTAGTTTATTATGCCAATAGGGTCATCATCATGGTGCTTCCTATTACACAATTGTATTTAAGTCCATCCCTTAGTAATCATCATAATTATCATCATGGTTTTTATCATTGGTGATTTGTTTTCAATTGTCTATTAGATCGATGCTTAGTCCTTATGCACATTATGCTTCAATCATCATGGTGTTTTATTTCATGGTGCATACCGTTAGGTGCTATATCAAAAATTAAGTGTTGAAAGTCTCATTGGAAATGTCATAACAAAATATATCCTTGTATACTACCTACACCATAATCCCTTAGCTGTGTGGCCAAATTATATGCTACTCATGATACATCTAAGCATATACAAAAAGTCATGGTCATTTTATCAAAATTCTTCCAATCTAATCACATAATTCTTCAATCACTATCTTATTCTTCTGATTATCATTTATATTATCACTTTGATCATTTATGGGTGCATAATTTTTTATGGCTTCTTCATTTTTGAAAATTCATTATACCATTGTACCTACATTTACATCAATTATCTCATTTTTAATCTATGTGATAGGTTAAATCCTTGAGTTATGCATACCAATCAATCAATTAACCATTTACATCATTTAACAATGAAATCTTTCCTATTGGGGCATATAATTTAGACCTATACCATGAGATATTGACCCCACTCATTCAATTAAATTATGGTATGATCTAAACAAATTTTGTTTGTTTCAAACAAGTTGGGACCACTCTCATGTGACTTGTAAACAATTATGCAATCTAGTTATGGATTTTCTTCTTGGCCAAAAATTTGATCATGAAACATTCTTTCACAATCATCAATAAGAATATGACATACATTTTAAATCCCATAAAATGCAAAATAAAAACCAAGCTTTAAATCAAGCTAATGCTCATCTTACTATATATAAAGATCCTCTTCCTAACCACCAAGATAGATTCAACTAGCCTACTTTTATAAAAAAATGTTTAAATTATTATATATCTCACCACTAACAAATAAAATGTGGTTAATATGACTAACATGTGAAGAGTAGTTGTTTTTATTGATTCTAATCCAACACCCATATATTACACCTCTCAATGGTTTCACATCATTCAGGATACTTCCCCATCCCACCTCATGGAATTATGGTAGGACCTTATAACCTTCCAAGAACCACTATCAAGAACTCAAATTTACTATACCTTTCACACTATCTATACTCTTCCCCCAACACCCACACACCAAGATAAAATTCCCCAAACTTCTAATAGTTTTTCTTTAACCCAACCATAAGAACTACTTTAACCAACTGTTTGACCACTTGAACTCAATTAATTCATTTGTAATCAACCCAATCCAAATAAACCCTATCAATACAAGTTTAACTTCACTTTCAACCCTCCTTCATAGGATCTCTTTCAATATTATGCACCTAAATCTAGTAATCCTCCTATGGGTTATGACAAATGGGATCCCATTACAGAACTTTATCATCTCCTATTTCAAATAACCTTCCTTTAACTAATGATAACATATACCTATCATCACTACTATCTAATGCAATTGTTTGTTTGAAATTAGTGTGCCTCATACTCCTCTAGTAGGACATAAAACTACCTTATCTAGATCAAAAGATAGTTTCCTTCAAAAATGTGAAGAGATGTCCATACATGTTGATGAAATAGTCTACATTTATCTTTCCCTTAAGTTTCCTATCACCTCCATGGTTCTCAATGATAGTTTTCTTCATGTGTACGATCCTCCTCTATTCATTAGTATCCAAATCAGTGATATCAATGTTAATCATGCCTTAATTTATGAAGGTTTAGGTACTTGCATTGAATCCATTAATTTCATTAAGATACTTAGATATTTTGAATGTAACCTTAAGTCTACATGTAACACATGTCAACAACATGATAGAAGGCAAATTCCTCCACTAGGTTGTGTGTGGCTTACCATTACCATACCTCCTATCACCATCCACATAAAAGTTATGATATTTACTCTATCTTATAAAAAAATTCTTGGTAGGCCTTGGACTCATTGTATGAGAGCAGTTGCCTTATATGCATACCAATGCATTAAATTCCCCCATAATGGATCTATTTATAAGATTTAAGTATCCATGAACCCTTGTAATTTTAAATAATTTTAAGAATGTGGTGTCTATAAAATTCCTACCCTTGAACCTTTTCCTAGTTTCTCATTTAGGGAATCTCAACTCTTTAATTATAATGGTCACCCCAAAATAATTAGGAACATTCCACCTAACCTCATAGATTATGAAGATGATGAGCTAGATGAGATTAGCCTCAAGATCAAAACCTCTTATCTATCCCCTCATATCATTTCCCAACTTCCTCCCTCTTTATAACCTTGATCATGTTAACCACCTATCAATAATATACCTATTGTCTTAACTAAGAGTAGGCATTCTATCCATCATGCATCTTGTGATGACAAAGTCATAGCTACATGTGTTATCGACCTGCATACACATGAATATTATTATTTTTATGATTTATACAACCCATTTTAATTGAGCTTGTCCAAACTATAATTTATAAAAAAAATTATATCACACTCATTTATTTCAAACATTTATTCATATTTTAGCTTGCTTCCTTTATAGTACCCAATACTACACTTATTCCTATTTGTCATAGGGTAGAGATGGATCACTCACATGGTACACCTCTTATTATAGTAAATCCCCTCAGGAGCATTCTCATAGATCATGCCATGACAAGTCCTTACCACTTTTCTTGATACCATGATCCTTATAGTTTGCTTCCCCTAGAGATGTTAACTACTATTTTTAAACCTTCTGCATGACCATCCTCACCTTCATATAATCCTAGTCTAATTTATACTCTTGATTTACCTTTAGATATCCTATTTTTATTTCTATACCAGGCCTATTTTCCTTTGGTGATGGCCTGTTTTGTTTTCCACAACTTGATCCCATGACTACCTAATGGGTTGATCAACCTTATTGTGATATCCATAAAGTTTTTGGTCATTAGACCAATTATTACCAATTATATCAGCCACCCCTAGCTTTTTTTCCACTTCTTTAGTTAGTAGGGCCATAAATCCTAATAAAAAAATGTATCTATTACTTTGATGTGATAGATAACCACTCTTCCACTCATTACTAGAAACTTAGGTAGTATATTAGCACATTGCATCTTGCCACTTCTTAGCCCAAATATAAGGCTATACCTACTCTTAAGCTATTATTTGAGTATATCCCTAAATATGGGGTGGTATACTATCTTTGGCACTATTTTGGAACCCATGATACTAATCACTACCATAGTCTCCAATAGTACCTTCGTGATCACCCATTCAACACGTACACTAGTTATTCCTCCTTCCATAGGTCACCCATGCAATAAGGATCTTCTTTCTCTGTTGGTGGCACCTCCTTCTCACCCTATGATACTATTCCCATTCAGCCATCTATTCCTCTCCTTGAGTATCCTATGCATAAAATCCCTCGTGAACATGATTCTTCAACTACACCTACATTTTTCAATTGAAGAGAATTGAAACAAAGTCTTTGCACAACTTTTCATGAGGATTGATAAGACTCTAGCTACCATTAGGATCCAGCTTCATAGAGATGTTTCAAATGTCACTAATAATATTTGTGTCCAAATTTATTAGTATTTATGAAAATGGCATGGTGTTATTTCACATTGATCTTCATTATGATCTTAGATTGGACTTATGATCCATTTTTATATATCTTATACACTTAACTATGTGTAAAATTTGGTTTCACGTATCTATTTTACATGGATCATTATATTATGCTTTATGCATTTTATGTCATTTTATTTATTTTCACTTTTATTATGGCTTGTTATCATTATTCTCATGATTACACACTTAAGTTTATGAGTTTAATTCTTTCATGGATTATTTTTATTTTACAATGATTTTTTGTTATCTTATTTCATTCAAAAATCAAAAAATTATTATTATGACTTAGTTATACAAACCCTGATTCCCTTAGTTATCTTTCTCTACCATATGATCAGTTAGAAAATAAGATGTCTCATTGTACTTCTATTTCCTAATCTACTTTGGATCTCCCTTTATTAATTTATATTTCTTTCACATACTAAGTATACATATGGTTGAAACTTGAGATTACATACTAGTTCATAGGTAAGCCTAAGTGTTTAGTCAGTTATATCTTTAGATACTTAGCTTTCTTTAACCAAAGTCTAAATCGCATTCATGTTTACCACTTCTATCACTCATGTTGGTTATTTAAAATTTATATAGTGGAGGAATCATACAATCAATAACAAATTTAAAATCCAAATCATTTGAATAAAAGGAAATGATTCAAAAGGCGACATATAAATTCAAAATTCTCATCACTCTAAAAGACGTGATTCATAGCATATCTCCTATTTTTGATTGAAGCTCAAACTTCATAGTTAGCCTCATGATAGATTCAAGGTTCATTATGTTGGGATAGGGGAATAAAAAAATATTTAAGTGTTATCTACTTTCTCACACAAGTACCCAATCTTCACAGTAGATTAATGGCTTTGTAAGAGAACTTGAGGAATAGGGAACATGTTGTGGAAAGGTAGGTTCATTTTAGTTTTAATGTTCATATAACAATAATGAGTCAATCTTAATATCTCATGTATTTTCCTATATATCTTTGTGTTTATTGTGATAAGGTACCCTTTGTGTTTTGATGGTCACTAAACTCTTAATATCTATCTTTTTTACATAGTATGACTCATGCTTCCTAAGGTATCCTCATCAACGCCTATATCATGTTTTTTATGCTCCCTCTTTCATTACAAAACTCCTAATATCTTCCCTTGAAAACTATTATTTTGTTAATTGATCATTCCCCCTAGGGTTTCCCTTTGTGATTTGTAGTGTCAGATCATGGATAGGACCACGCTCTCCTCACAAATTACCATCATAAAACATTTCCTTATTACTATTCACCTTATTGGTGTTCCTCATAAATTACCACATTATAAACATTTTTTCAAGAATTCCCATAGTTATTTCCACCTCATTGGTGTTCCCTTCATGAGTTGTAGGGTAAGACCATGGATAGGACTAGACCCTCCTCACAAAATATTCTAATACCAATTTCATACTATAACCAAGTCACAGTGAAATTACATGCTTCAAAATTTGAGATAAATAGTGTTCTATTATGAGTTGCATGTCATTGACATAATTCCATTCTTGATTTAGTATATTTTATGCATACTTCACAAGTCTTTCACTATTATCTTCTTATTTTCTGATTGGGTGTATGTTTACAACCATTTTATTAAAAATTTCATACTTCCTAGCTTGAATTAGTGTGATCAATTTGATTTTCACTTACATTTTGTTTTTTTCCTTTTTATACTTCCAAGCTTGGTCTAGTATGTTTGATTGACTTAATTGTTTTGTTTGTATACCATTAGTTTTCATGTGTTTTCCATTTTATTACAAATTTTCATACTTCACAATGTGATATAGTATGATTTTTATTTTATTTTAATTTGGTACAAATATTTTACATGGTTTGAAAACATTTATTCCCCTTTTACCACTTTGGTTTATTACATTTAATCATCTCTTATTTTTACACATTTCTCATCATGATATAGTGAGTATTATATTTGTTTTGATTATTTATACCTTTTCAAGTCACTTTTGCCCTTAAATTTTTAACTATTCATGTGTATCACATAATGATAGAAAATAAAACACACGTCACATATTTCCCGTAGCATATACAACAATTGCAAAATACATGTGCTAAAAAGGAAATATATTCATGCATCCACATCCAAATCCAAGTACAACACATAAGATCAATGAACTATCAACATCAGTATATATATATATATATATATATATATATATCATGTGTTTTATATAATATGAAGTACAAAAAATAATATTTATATCTCTAAATCTATGATCCATCATGTTTATCATATGACTGACCCCTTTAAATAGTGCATTGTAAAGAGGCAATTCAAGATCTCAAGCCAAAAATGTATCCATGTAAGTTGGCCACCTAGGCATGTACCTATCTGAGATGGATCATAGTCACTATGTGCATAACTCACTCCTATGTTAAGGCCTTCTAGGCTTGAGCCTCTCAAGCTTCTACCCCTATCGGTGGATATAGCCAATCACCTTATCCCTGTAGCTATCTTGTGGCCTCTCCCACTAGCCTAAAATAACTCACCTAATCTAGGGTAGACTGAACCATAGGATCATCCAAAGTGGTAAGGTCATATGGTGATAGCACCCCATCTAATATTTCATGATGTGTAGCCATAACTAGGGCTCCCCATCTAACATCCTCAACCATAAGATCTGCAAAACCAAAAACCAAATATACATGAACTCAAATGTATATATATCTCATATCATCTATCTATCCTAATTAATGATGAAATGAGTGTTCTATATCAAACACTTAAATCAAATTAAAAAAAATTTCACTAGTGTCGGTATTGCCAACTAAAGTCTCACCATTTGCTCTCCTACTGAGTGCCTCATCCATTAGTTGCCTCTACACCAATGCAAAACCAAGATTCACCACTTGATCTTGTCATGATCCTCTCCTTAGTGGCCTCTCTAATTCTGATTCTTCATTACTATTCATCATCACTATTCATGGTTTACTATTCACATATTTATTAATTTATTAATAAAATTAATTAACTAATCCTTCCTTAATTATAAATCCCATGGATTGTAAATATTCACAATTTCTAAAAATCCAAAAATATAATTATCCTCACCTCATGAGGTCATCTTCCAATCTATTTCTATTTTCAAATTTCAAAGATGCCCTAGGCCCCACTTGTCCCCCATCATTAGAATTTTATAATATTATCTTACTTAGCTTTCCAATTTAATAATCCACCTCATATTCTACTCAATTCCACGTACCAGTTTTATATTATATATTCTTACCAAATGAATTTTATATTTATTTGTGAGTCTCACATGTTCTCTACTCCAATTTTAAAGTCAAGATTCCTATTTTGAATTAAAATTTATCTTTTATTCTCATCCCTTGATTCTCATATCAAAGTGGATGTTTCACATTCATTTCAAAAATATATAAATTAGAGGTTCTCCCTTCAATTTAGACAAGTTTCTCTATCCTAATCTTACTATACCAAAATTCCTCTAGTAAGATCCAATATTTGCAAGGTTATTCTACCAAAATAACCTTAGAATCTTGAATCTTCTTTTATAAATTGCCAAATTAAGTTAAATCCACAAAAATCAAGGTGAACAAGGAGAGATGATTTCCATAAGTAACTATCATTTCCAAAGACTTCTTACTTAGAAGCTGAGATCAATCCCACTTCAATTGATTTATAAGAAGATAAATCACAAGGTAATACTTATTATTTTCTTGTTTGCATTCCTTCTTTCAATTTATACTTGTTCATCCCTAGTATAAGGATAGTAGATGTTTTGATTTTATAATATTTGTTTGATTTGTGATCATACAAGTTGTATCTTCCTCTAATACATCAAATCCCTATCTACATAATGGCACGCACTATAGGACTTGTTTGTGTAACCCACATTTTATTTTAATTAATTTTTTGATAATTTTATTCGCATAAAGTTCATCAACATGGACATGAAAATAGATATAACTTTAACTATATTTATTTTTTCATTCTTATTTTTTACAAAGTAGTGTAGTTTTGTTTCTGCTAACACCTATAGAAATTTCATAGCAATTTGAGTTATACTTTAGGAGATATTATTATTTTAATCATTGTCATTTTTTATGGTATAAAAGGATGTGGCAATGACTTTAACTTTTTATATGCTTATTATTTGTTTTTTATATTTTTAAACTTGGTGTACATTTTTCTCATCTACATTTTATCTAAATTTCATCAATATCTGACTTATATTTTTTTAGATATAGTCATTTTACTATCATTATTTATCTATTTATTTATTTTATTTAGTAGTTCTCTTAACTTTTTATGTTTGCAAGTTTATTTATTTTATGTACTTTCTAACTTGTTAAATTTTTTGTTTTTATTGTTTTTAATGTTATTATTTTTTTAGGTTAGAAATTCCTAAATACCACCTAAAAACCAATAGTTTGATGTAGGACCTTGGCTAAAGAATAGTGTTTAGAGCTAAACAAATCATCGTATTTAAAATTTTAATTTGGGAAAAAAAATGAATCCACACTTCAAGTTGGGTTTAAACAAAAAAAATGTTCATTTTTCATATTCTTTAATTCTTTTCAAGTTTTTCTTGAAGTGTGTTTTATGAAGAATTTTTGCGTGTATGCTTTCCCCATTTGGGTGACTCAGCAATGCAAAAATTCTAAGTCATTTTATCTCAAAGATTAATTTGTAAAAATGATACCTTGAATGTTTTTATTTTAGGCTTTGAAAATGGGATTTCATCACCTTCTTACAAGCCTCATAGGACATGATGACTTATAATTGGTACCCCAATGTATGTACCAACCCCATACATTTGTCAAGGTATAAATGTAAAACAATTATTGTTAGGGACAAGCATGATTCCTAAGAGAGAATTTAGTGAAGGTAAGCGGAAACGTTACACCAAGCCATCAAATAACATCTTTAAAGAATCCAACTCTAGCAGTGTTGATACTTAGAAGGCAAGGCTAGCATGATCACGGTGGAGACAAGACCCCTCCCATGGATTTCCTGATTTGAATTTATTTTTTAACAAATTTTTGTGCCCATGGACTACCTATTATGAGTTGTATATAGGAACCATATATACCCCATTATACAAAAAATTAAATGCCTCTTTTTCCATAGATCATACATTGAAATAGGGGTGCAAAGGCAATAGCCCTTGAAGTTCACCTTTATTATATGAACCTTGAAAAATAAGGGGGTGCTTAAAATCCCAACCAATAATTACAATAATTTATTTAATAAACTTTAAACTTTATAATCCTCTCTCAAGGCAAGTTTTTCAAAAGATTCAGTAGATGTGATGCAAACCTGCATCAGTTATTAAAATATCCTTGTAATGATTGTGTGTTGTTTCATGATTATTGCATTGAAATATTTTTCACACTCAAGACCAAATCAAACACAAAAATTCCAAGTCCAAAACCATTTTTATACCTACACAATGAAGCATTACTCTACCAAATTCTATGTCAAACAAAAGTGACATGTCTAAACTTGGTCCAAATACCTACATTTCTTGCCCAAACCACGCCATTAGGTTGCCCAATTTAAACTAAAAGTCTTGTGAAAATATGAAATTTCCCACTTCAAACATATTTAAGATCAATGTCAAAATTCTCATCTAAACCATGTCATTATGCCCTCTATTTGGTATTAAACCTAGACTTAGTCCTAATCCAAAAACCAAGTTCAAACCAATTTCAAAACTAATTACTAATTTCTCGTCAAACTTGTGCCATTATGTTGTTTAATTCAGTCCAAACCTAAGTGCAAGTTCAAGTTTCAATTATGATTTTCCCTCTCAGTTCCAATTGCAAATTCTAAGTTCTAATTTCTGAACCATGTCCCTAATTTTAGTTTGATTTGTGCCAAGATCAATCCCTTTTACTAATTAAGATATAAACCAAGTTTGGATCTCATTTCAAAGCCAAATTTCTAGTTCTTGTGTCCATCTTTACACATTCTAAGGTATGAAAAATGCCTCAAATTAAATAAAGTTTCATTTCTTTGTTCACAAGGTCAATTTTCTAAGATCAAACCTTCCAAATCAAGAACAAAAATTAGAGTCCTTATCTAAACAATGTCAATGTGCCATCCATTTTTTTCCAAACATAGTTCTAGTTCTAATCCAAGTTTAAATTATCATACCAATTCCTGTGCCAAACTATGCCAAAGTTAACATTGATAAGAACTAGACCATTTGAAATTTGCATTGACATACCCAATTTAAACATTCAATGTCCATCAAATTCAAATTCAGCTTAAAATTTTGTACCAAATTAGTTATGTGCCAAGCCATTCAAATCTAAAGCTAGTTCATCTTGAACCATGTACCAAATCAATTTTATACCATTCCAAACCTATTATATACCATTCCAATGTAATTTTGTACCATTATAATTCAAATCTAAATCAATTACTTGATAATTCAAACCAAATATTTTATTTCCATTTAATCTCCTACACCTATCAATTGGGAACAAAAAAATCATGTCATCCATGCTTTTTTTCATTTGAATGATATATACACTAACTCCCCCTTTTGGGACAAAATCTAATCAAGACTATTTAGACCAATTCTAGCTTATGCCAATCTCTACCAATTTTCCCTATTTTGGGCCAATTAAATCAAGACCATTTCAACCAATTTGAACTTGCGCTAATTCACCCTGTTTGGGATCAATAAAATTAATACCATTTCAACTAATTCTAATCTATACTAATTCACCTTGTTAGGGACCAATCAAACCAAAACCATTTCAACCAATTCTAATATGTGCCAATTCACCCTGTTTGGGGCCAATCAAATTAATACCATTTCAACCTTTTCAATTCTGTGCCAATTTGACTTTATTTAGATACCACGACTATCCTTTTTGGGGCCAATTTTATTCCAATCCATTTCCCCTTTCATGTATCCTTGTTTGGGGGTAGTACTCCAAGGTTCATCTGACTCATGACATCTCACATCCAACCAATCATTATACATCAACCATACCTCAAAAATATGTCATGTAGTATAGATCATGAAGAAGCACAATTTGATTGAAAATTATTTTAAAATAAAGATGAATATCTTATTAGATTGTGGCAAATGGGCATTAAAATTCTAGATGGATTTCATATAGAGGACCTGCACTATTTTATTAGATCTCATAAAGAGACACCACAACAAATCCAATAGCCTAGAATTATTATGTCATTACCCTTCTAAGGGTTAGTATCTATTGAAAATACAAATGTGTCCAAGTTTGATAGATATTTGATTAGAGTATGTCATGATTCCCTTCCCAATCATAATCAAATATATCCACTTCTAAAGCAAGATCAATTTAATCAAACCATTGATGATATTATTGTCAAATCTCCCATATTTGATCAAATCTAAACCATTGATAATCCACTTATATTTGAAAAATATCCTTTATTGGAAACAGGGCCCATCTTTGTTGGGCCCATATTTGAAGATCTTATTATTGTTGAGCTAGAGCCCTTTATTAATCCATTGCCAAATATTTATAATTTTTAAATATTTCTTCATTTTAAAGCCTTTATTTCCAAGTGAAAGGTGAACAAGGAACTTGAGGACAACATTAAAATAAAATTAGTTTCCATTTTAGAATCAATATTAGAGTTGGGTTCCATTTCAGAACCAATATCATATTTAGCATCAATAGAAGAATCAGTGTTAGTCTTAGCATCAGGTTTCGATCCTCTTGAGTCAGATTTAGCTTCATAATCAAAAAATATTGATGCATGTTACAACATTGGCTCCACATTTACAACATATCCAATTGAAATCATTTTTGATTCTTCTATAGTTTTTTAAGATGCTTCCTTCAACATCAATACAAGTTCTCCTACTAGCCTCTATTAGGATTGTGTTTCCTTTCCCCTTCCATTTCCATTACACAAGCCTTTAACATTAATCAACCTATCCATCATATTTACATTTTGTCCCACACAAATGTCAATTAGAATCGATAGAATCATACATTGTTGAATTGCATCCATGGTGACATTTTAGTAGTAGAATTTCTAAGGAAGCAAGATAATGTTCAAGAAAAAGAACAATCTCCTAGTGAAACCTTGTTCAAGGTGCTAAGGGATAATCAAATTTTAAAATTAGCATCCTCTAATGAAACATTATTTGAGGCACTAGATGATAATCAAAATAAAAAATCAGAAGCCTTTAGTGAAACCTTGATTAAGGCACTAAGGGATAGTCAAAATGATTTGTCAAAATCCCTTAGCAAAACATTATGCAAGGTGCTATTAGATAATTCAGATTAGAAAAATCAAGAATAATTTGTTGGTGAAAACCTCTTTGAGGAACCAACAAATGACCAAATTAGTTTTGCATCGCATCATGAAGACATTGTTGAAGTTAATATTAACCCCACCACAACTAAAATTAAGTCAAATTTAGAATCAACAATAATGCATGTGACTAAAAATCCCAATCTTCATTTGTCCTATAGCCATCATACATTCCATTATGATCCTATTATTTATTTAATACCTATTTTACATTATCCAATCATACCATTTATCCCATTCCTACTCTTATTCATCCTTCTTGGCAACACTCTTTTCCAAAGAGGCTACAAATATAACTTGTTTAGAGGGTTGGGATAAGAAGAATCAATAATTAATGAAGATAACAATAACATCATTACAATTCACAACACCAATAGGATTTAGATAGAGCATCTATTTTTAGTAAGTATTGGTTAGATAATAAAGGGTCTACATTACACATCTCATAATCCTTCATTGAGTTGAGATGCTGAAAAAAATCAAATAAAAAAAATCAAAAGAGAACAAGAAATAATTCATCTAACAATGAAAATCGTGTTTATGATGCCTTAGACAAGTACCATGATGAAAACTAGGTTTGTGGTGTCATGTGTAAATAATTATTGTCTATAAGTACCTTGATATTTAGGGGTAACCAAATTTACATTATAGGTTATTGCCATTCCATTACCATTTTATCCATTTAATCCTAATCAACCCAACCCATCTTATTGTGACCAATAGTCTTCTCATCTTGACCTTATTATGGAAGTGAAATGTATATTGAGACCTATTTGGGAAACATTTTAGCCTATTATTCACATGATACTTTGATGATTGGATGCATTTGGTTCTCATATGACCTTATCCTTGGAGATTCCTAATCATTTCCCTTATTTTAATCCATTATTATTCATCCCTTACCAAATCATATGTCATTTATTTTACCATTATTCCATTCATATTTTCCATCTTTCTATTGATTCATACTTCAAACCCTATGGGTAAAACTGCATTGACCTTAAGTCCATTTGTACTATGTAAGCAATGCTCAATTTATGAGGTCAGCTCGGTCACCCCTTATCCTAGGCTCTTACCCTTTTACAAGTTATTTTAGTCTATTGAGTCATAGTTTAATCCCTATGGGTATAACTACATTGGCATGATCTCCATTTAGACTGTGTAGACAGTGCTCAATTTCTAAGGTCATCTCGATCACCCCTTTCTTACACTCTCATTGTTTCAAGACCAATCATTATCTAACACTCTCATTATTCTGAGAGTTTATTTATTTTCAAGATCTTTCCCATTTGAAAGCTATTTTATCCTATTTATTTGTAGTTCAAATCCTATGGGTTGAACTACATTGACTTAAGGTCTCTTTGGAATATGTAGAAAGTGCTAAGTTTTTTAGGTCAACTTGATCACCCCTTATCCCATCCTCTCACCATTTTCAGAGTAACCATTATCTAATACTCTCATTAATTTTCAAACTTATTTATTTGTAAGATCTTGCCTTTTTGCAAGATAGTTTAAGCTATTTACTTGTATTTCAAACTCTATGGGTTGAACTATAATGATTTGAGGTCTATTTGGACTATGTAGTTAGCACTCAATTTTTAAAGTCAGCTTAGTCACCCCCTTTCCCACACTCTCACCATTTTTTGAGAAATTTAATAAATTTTCTCCACATTCTACATCTCATAATCCTTCGTTGATTTTATATGCCAAAAATCTAAAAATATTGAAAATAATCAAAAGACCTCAAAATTTAAAATGTCATACAATCTCAAAATGAGATATAAATCCTGAAAAACCTAAAAAGTTAGAATGGCTTACAATCTCAAAATGAGATATAAATACCAAAAATTCAAAAACATTTTTCTTTTTCTCAATCCAGTCACAATCCTTAATCCAATCATTATTAGGGTGTGTCCTTCATAAATCTACCCTATTGGGGCAGACTCATTATTGGTTCTAATTGCTTTAGCCACTTGGAGATGTGTCCTTCCTTTTTATGTATATTTTCTTGGGGGAACCATCCATTTATCATTATCATTGAGCTTTCACATGTTGATTTGGACTTGGTTAAACAATAAAATGATTTATGTTGATTTGAATTTTATGTGTGTGTGTTTGATTATTCACTTGTTTCTTTCCTTTTTTTATTATTGCCTCAACTTAGTTTATTATGCCAATAGGGTCATCATCATGGTGCTTCCTATTACACAATTGTATTTAAGTCCATCCCTTAGTATTCATCATAATTATCATCATGGTTTTTATCATTGGTGATTTGTTTTCAATCGATGGTTAGTCCTTATGCACATTATGCTTCAATCATCATGGTGTTTTATTTCATGGTGCATACCGTTAGGTGCTATATCAAAAATTAAGTGTTGAAAGTCTCATTGGAAATGTCGTAACAAAATATAGCCTTGTATACTACCTACACCATAATCCCTTAGCTGTGTGGCCAAATTATATGTTACTCAAGATACATCTAAGCATATACAAAAAGTCATGGTCATTTTATCAAAATTCTTCCAATCTAATCACATCATTCTTCAATCATTATCTTATTCTTCTGATTATCATTTATATTATCACTTTGATCATTTATGGGTGCATAATTTTTTATGTCTTCTTCATTTTTGAAAATTCATTATACCATTGTACCTACATTTACATCAATTATCTCATTTTTAATCTATGTGATAGGTTAAATCCTTGAGTTATGCATACCAATCAATCAATTAACCATTTACATCATTTAACAATGAAATCTTTCCTATTGGGGCATATAATTTAGACCTATCAATGTTTACATCCACTCTATGGGGGAAATCTATTTCCATATCTGTACCATCATCTCTAGGACCATGTACCATCATTTCTCCCTATTGAGGCAAATTCTTTTAATTCCAAGCCTATAGTTTTTTTATCTTTTTTGGGGTTGCTTAAAGTGTGTCACTTATTTTGGGATGCATCATTCCCACTTCTACCCACCTTGAGGCTAATTTTACTCTACTATTCTTAACCATTATGATCAAAGTGTGCAAGCATTAGCTCATTTGTATTAAGCTTATCCATAAGTTAGGTTCACCATTCTTATTCCTCTCTTTTTTGAGAGCCCATCCACATCCTACATGCCCTCTCGAGGGGGCATCATGGGTCACTAATTATTTTTTCCTCTAATATTTTAATAACATTTTCATTCTTTGAAAAGTCATTACTTCAGCCAGGTCTCACAATGACTTCTCAAATGGGGGCAAAATGTAGACAATTAAAATCAGATAGTTTGTGTTGATTTTAATCATCCATAATCATTCCTAGTTTTCTCAAATTATAATTATTCATTAATATTCATCATCACTATTCATGGTTTACTATTCATATATTTATTAAATTTATTTAATTAATTAATCCTTTCTTAATCCAAAATTCCATAGATTTTGAATATTCATAATTTCTATAAATCTAAAAAATATAATTATCCTTACCTCATGAAGTCAACTTCCACTCCATTTCCATTTTAAAATTTCAAAGGTGCCATAGGCATTGCCTATCCCCCATCATTGGAATTTTATAATATTATCTTATTCATCTTTTTAATTTAATAATCCACCTCATATTCCACTCAATTCCACTTACCAATTTTATATTATATCTTCCTACCAAATGAATTTTATATTCATTTTTGAGTCCCACATTTTATCCACTCCAATTTTTAAGTCAATATTTTCATTTTTTAATTATATATTATCTTTTATTCCCATCCCTTGATTCTCATTTTAAGGTGGATGGTTCACATTCAGTTAAAAAGTCTATAAATTAGAGGTTCTTCTTCTAATGCAGATAAGCTTCTTCATATGATGTAGGGGAATCCTATAAGAACCCAAATTTGACTTATTTTTGTCTTAAGGTAGTATATTAAGTGTTTCATAGGTGTTATAGGCCTTGAGTAGTCATAAGGTGGAGTCTAGGCAGTCCTAATACACATAGAATTTGAATTTTGGCTTTTCAAGCGAAAAACCTCTTTTAAAAATTTAAATCTTGATAAGCATTTATAAGGACTATTATATGTATTTGAATGTGGTAAGGTGTCATGAAAACATGTATAAGGGGTTTATACACTATATAAGGTTCATAAAATGTTCATGAGTCTAAGGTCATGGTTCTATATAGTTTATATTGTGTCAAATCAAGAATAATGCAATGTAACCAAAAGACCTCTATGAAAGAAAGGAACTAAGAATCATTTATGCATATTAATAAGGAATATAAGACTAATTAATGGTTTTTTAACCATATATCTCATTCTAGGTAGATAGAGAAAGGTGGCAATCAACTTTTGAATATATGAATTTGATGTTATATGAAGTTATGTGAGAAGACTGTGTTCTATGTATTTCACTATAATCAAGGTGTTTGAGAAGTGAAAATTTAAAGTGTGTTGTCTCAAAATTATTATACTAAATAGGTAAGTTTATTATTAACTTATTTAATTAGTCTACATTATTTTGTAACCTTTATTTTATGGAAACTTTGCTTGAATTAATATGTAGACCTATAGGGTAGTGTATACATAAGCAATGTGTAAATGGAAAATTTTGGAAAAGATTAAATCAAGAAAGAAGGCACCTAAGAAGTGTTATAATAATTCCATATATTGTCTTTGACCTAAAATTTTTAGATAGATTATAAATCTCTCTTTGGAGCCAAAATCTATAAGTATAGTCAGATTTTAGTTGAGGCGATTGTTTGAATATAAACAACAAGAACTAGAATGAAATGTTGAGTGAAGACTGTAGATTTGATACTCCAAGACTAAGACATATGTGAGGATTTTTTTCCAAATCTATCAACATTGAAAAAAATAATAAACCATCATTTTAATTCCAAACTTCCAAAACAATGCTCTTACAGGCCTTACAGACTATATTTTGGCATACGATGAATGCAAGATTGATGTGTAAAAGAGGAACAAATGTATAAATATGGATATCTAAGGATTTATCAAGGTTTTAGAGTGTTATATAGACCCAGATAAACTTATTATACCCTTTTAAACCCTATGTAAAATGTGTATGATAAATTTGAATACTCTCGAGCTTGACTGGGTGTAATCAAACCTAAAACTAGGGTTTGGAAGATACAGATAGTTTCAACCATAAAAATTCCACTAAAATTTGTCATTAGGAAGGTCATAATTTAATTTAATAGATTTTTAAGTTTTTAAGGTGTTTCCATATGGGCAAGCAAGCACATGTGGAGGAGACTGTGTTGATATAGAGGCAAAATAGGCCTAAGAGGGGTAAATAGAGAGTTAAAAGGGATTGGAAAAAGGTTTTCCAATGAGAGTTTCATCTTGAAATTTCTCAAAGAGTTTAATGTACGTATAGGTTACTTTAAATATATGATATTTTTCCAATTGGATTCCATACAGATCCATACAAATAAAAAAGGGCTACAAGGATTGAATATTGTATAGTCAGAGTTATGTAAGTGGAAAGACAAGTGATGGAGATAGTCACCAATGGGTAAATATTTATTATGAGACTCTTATATGCATAATAAAGACTTATTATCCACAAAATATTTAAGATAACCTATACCTTTACATTATTAATTATTCTATAGACCCATACCTAAGGAATTAATTCATTAATCAAGGATAAAGTGTGAGAAAGGTGCCATAATCTCTACATCACCATCCTAATCTTAATATGATAAAATTCCTCTAGTAAGATCCAATAATTTTTAGGTTATTATGATAAAATAAATTTAGAAGCTTCAATCTTATTCTATTAATTTCCAAATCAAGCTAAAGCCACAATAATCAAGGTGAACAAGGAGAGATGCTTAACACAAGGAACTAGCATTGCCAAATATTTCTAGTTCACAATCTGAGCTTAATTCTACTTCAATCGATTCATAAGATAATAAATCACAAGTTAATATATTTTTTTTTCTTATTTGAATTTGTATTTTCTCACCCTCAGTATAGGGATACTAAATGTTTTGATGCTCTCATATTTATTTAATTTGTGATCATACAAGTTGGCTCTTCCTATAGTATGTCAAATCCCTATCTACACTATGTCCTAGAACTATTTTAGGATCCCCACATGTGATAGCTAGCGTGTGTGCCCCATCATGTCAATGGTATCTTAGTTTTTTATGAGCTTATGGTAGCCACTACAACCTTTATTATGGTCTATGTTGTGTTCCCTCCTACACTACATCCACATCCATAGCATTATCTCCTCTAAGCCCCATTTCCTCCTAATATCATGAATGGCCAACCCATGGTCTAGCTTACCAAGGCATAATCATTGGTATCTCCATAGGTACCCATCTGCCTCCTTTCCCTCTCAGAACTTGAGCATGTCATGCCCAATAAGTAAGAACAATTAGAGGAGCCTATGGATGAGGAAGTCCCAGCTATCTAAGTACATGAGCCATGTGATGAGGCTTAACCAAATAATTATAGTGGCCCATGATCCACACATGTACCAAACCTATAATAATGGTAGGCAAATCAGTCATATGACATCTATGTGAGAGTATAATTACCACATTATTTGCCCTCGTGTGATAGTCTATAATGTTGGAACATGGGGAATGGCCCATGCTACATGGTCCTACCTCAATTAAATGACCTAAAGTAACCTATATTAGACTACATGGGGCAACCCTTTTAGTCAATACATAGAGAATCTATCAAATATCTATGTACTCAAAATAATAATAGGTCTCATCATCTTCTGACCTTGGGATAACATCTCATACATATCATACATGAGCTGGACTTAGATGAGAGAACTAAGACCATAAACCCTCCTCAATCCAAAATCAATTGGGACAAGGATATCTCATACAATGCTACCTTTCCATCCGACTTGTGAAACAACACTTGTGCTATCACAAGACCTATCATAGCCTTTTGGATATCCATAATGGTTTTGATATAAACATAAAAAAACTCACACATAATCAAGGATAGATCCTATCTGAGCCTATATCCCACTAAGCTAAGGCTCATATCTCATCCTCTAACTCTAGTGTATCATAAATCATCAACATCCCACCAATAGGAAGTCCAAGGAATGCATGGATATCTTCTAAAGTGATTATCACCTCTATGGTATCCCCCTCCACCTCCCATCAAAAAGTGTTGGTCAAACATTTTCATGCTCTTAGGAACATGACAACGAGATCATTAATAAGAGGGATTTGTCTCATCTCTATAATACCTCCAAATCCCAAGGCAACCAGTTGATCCCTATCCACATCTACCAACCACTCTAGTAAATCTAATAGCCAAGAAGCATCCACCAAGTGCCAAATCTTTAGATTCTCTATAAAATATAAAACAACAGAGGATGAATTAGATATTGATGTCATAATAATTAAAATATATTCTTAAATATTCTCAAAATTTTAAAAATTTAATACTTCATCAACTTGCATGATTTAGTTTTCTAGTTTTCTTACTTTTATACACAATCAGCTTATTTGATACTAAATCAGCCTTGTCACAGTCTTGCCATACTACATCAGCCCACTAGTATGGAGTCAACCTTTTTATTTCAAACACTATCAACCTATTTGATACTAAATTGACTCATTTCTAGTTTTATCATACTATATCGACCCTTTGGTACATAGTCAAATTATTATAATAAATTAAATCAGCCATATAGTACATACTACATCAGCTTGAAGGATTATGTCGACCATCTTCATGTTTCAAACTATCTCATGCTACTGCTATGAATTTTCCCATCTTTAGGGATATTATATTAGCCCACTACTAAGAAGTTGACCCTTATTTCTCTCTCATTTTATGAACTAAGTCAATAGGGTTGACTTTTTTATTTATCTATGATGACTTTTTGACAATTTACCATAAATGCCTTAGACATTTATTGGTTTGATCTTTTTCGACTTAGTACCCTATTATACCCTAGTTTACCTAAAATTTTCCTAGAGTTAGTTTCAGTGTCTAGATTTTTCCTACCATTCAATTTTTTATATTTAGCTTTATTTCAATCAAAATTGCTCAAAATTTTGAAATTGATGTTTCTTACATGTGTTGAACCATTTTTGACCACTATGCATCCTCGATGTCATAGTTTTAATCTCCTCAACATGGTTGCTCTATAGTCTCACACTAGGTCTCTCAAAGCAATATTTTCTCATAATAGTAAATATAATAAATGAATTAATTTTCACCCTATTTATATTTACTATTCAAAATTATTTAACTATCAATTATTTACAATTAGAGTCCATCTTTTTACCACATCTTTATTTCTACTAGCTCTTTTTCTAAACTATAAGATATTCTAGTATCCTAATATTGTATAAAATCTTTTCACATATTATGTATGTATATTTTGCAAAAAATTGATTTTTCACTCTTTTTCACTAATTTATCTAGGTTTGGCTAATGTTCCCTACATTAGACACCTTTGTATTTATTTCACTTCATTCCTTATCTACAACATTAAGGTAAGTAAAGGTATGTATTTTTAAAATTATGTCCTTTCATTTATCTTATTCACTTCTTACTACAATTTATTTAGCTTCAGTGTAATGTGTTGCTATGTTATTTTCCCAAGCACCATCCCATGTTTCACCTATGTGAAACAAGATGAGTTTTGAGTGGGGAATATGTATACACATAATAGTTTCAAACTTTATCAATTATTGATGCTTTCTATCTTTAAACAACTTGTCAAGTCTCAATCTCTTAGTGCATGCCTTAAAGGGTATAACAAAAAAGGGGTGGGTAGACCATTGGTGCTTTGTAAGATTTTTATCCCCTATACCACCACTTGCTATCTACATAACCATTTACTATACACTTCCCTAATATTTTCCTCCTCTCTTTACACTATCCTCCAAGTAATTCACCACCTTACTTATCCCTTATCTAAGTTAAAAACCTTTTTTGGCATTTATTGAACAAAGTCAGTATGGTTCGACCCTTTATTCTACTTTATATTTTCACTTTATGGGTATAATTCAACCTTGGCCAACCTAGACCAAGACCTAACTTATTTTTATCAATTAACTATATAAAATAAAATTAGGTTGACCCTTCAACTAAACTTTTAAAAAGGTTTAGTGTTAGATTTAGATATATATACACATCCATTTCCATCATTTAGAGAGGAAGAGAAGAAGAAGAATATTATACTGTGCATATGTTTATCCACTATTCTACTTGAGAAGCATTTTTCAGGGTTTTAATAATTTCTTTGGAGATATGGATATTGTATTGTCAAGAAATATTTTAGATACATAGAGAATTTGTGTAGCTTAGAGCTAACTTATCTTTGTTATTCTTACATACCCAAAAAACTTCTTGTGAAGCACCTTGGCTAATGGAGAGGTTAATGATCGATGGGTTTATATTCAAAGGTAAGTATTACTAACTTTGTTCCTCCTTTGTTAAAGTAGATAGATTAGCATTTGTATTTATCTCACATGTATTAAGATTTCCTATACATTTTATTGAGTATAGATCTTATATGCATGTTTAATTTTTATGTTTTTTACCCTCACTTTGTGCCACAAGATTTGGTGAGCACTAGATTAGATTTTATTTTATTTTACATTTACTTAGTAAATATGAAAACATAGGACTTAATTAGGGTTATTGCATAGTGTTGCTTGACTAGAGTCTTTGGAATCCTCTCTAGTGTTTTTATTATGGTAATATAGCTATTAGTTAGGTTTACCAGATCCATCTTGTTCATGACCTTGAATGTCTAAATATATCAACAAATATAAGTGTAAGTAGGATTTATCTTCTCTAAGCTAGCATTGATTAATAGGTTAACTACATTTGAAATTATATATAGAGTATACTCTCACTAAAAATAGTAGAGTATATGATCTAGGAATTTGACTCAAGAGAGGATGGTTAGTATGGTGTTTGTTCCAAAATAAAAACAAAGTGAAATAAACACACTAATATCATAACATCTCTAGGCCTAGACACTACGGATACCTTAGTTAACAAAAGCAAATGACAAACATAACTAAAATGCAAGGAATGAAAACACAAGAATTTCTTCACCTTCTTTGGATGCTCCAAATGCCTTTGTAAAGATGGCTTGCTCAGCTTGTGCTCATGAAGTCCTTGCCAATGGAAGCTTGGCTACCTCTATCTCTCCTTGGTAATTTGTGGATTTGGCTTAGCTTGGCTTTGAATAAATTTAGCATGGTAAATTTTCATAATCAAGTCCTTGAATATATTTGAGCATAATAACTTTGCACCAAAATAGCTTTAAAATGATGTTGTGAGGCCTCCTATTTATAGATTTTTGAATTTGATCAAAATCAACCTCATCCATCCATCTCAAGATTGATATGTGTGGTTGAGGATTAATTTAATTTTTGAAATTAACTTTATAATTATCCTCATCATGACATTGGAATAATAAGCAATTAAGAGGCATGGAAGGAATCATGGAAGTCATTGATGAGGCATGAAGGGCATGAATCATGATATTTGTGGTATTTATGGCCTAGGGATGTCTTCCCAAGAAATGAGGTTACTTGATGATGCAAATATTCCATATTCATTTATAAAAACAAGTATTCAACAAATTTTCATAGAATTTTTTATTATGCCTTGATTTGGGTTAATTATCTCTTAAGCATGATTAAGCACTTTATGCACAAATTACTCAGATTGATCAGAATGCCTTGTTATTGGTCCTAAATTTGACTGGATTAGAATTGGAAGTCCACATCAAATGCATTAGATGTGTATGACCATTTAGTATGTTAAAAATAATAAATAATAAAGGCATGTATCTTGTGCATAATATTTCATAAGAAAGACCAATATAGAGCACCTAAGTGAAAAATTGACATTTTAACTCAGAATGATCTGATCAAATTTAGTTGGCCCATAAATTTAATTTCCCTATTTAGGGATACCCTAGCCAAATTCGGCACTTGAATATGTTATTTTCACATCTTTTAGCATTTTTTAGTGTTTTTAAGCCAAATTGTGCATTTTGCGTGGAAATTGGCCAAAATCTTGATTGAGAGTTATTGGTGATCAATTTTAGGTGTCTATAGTTTGCCCTTGTTTGGGAAGATGTTGAAAACCATAGGCAAAGAAATGTCTTCTCAAAGAATGAGAAATGGCTTATATGCCAAGAAGATGATGACGACTAAATAACAAATCTCCAAATGATTTTGGAAAGCCTATGATGATGCCCCCTTAAGGGAGTGGCTATCATATTTTGTTGATGGGTGGTCCCTCAAAAAGAAATAAAGAGAAAGGTGGAATTAATATATGTTTGAGATTAATCCAAATGAGAAAATACTTACATGCATTGATGTAAAAAGTGGGATGATTTTCCCAAAGGTGGTTAGTATGGTGTTAGTTCCAAAATGAAAACAAAGTGAAATAAACACACTAATATCATAACATATCTAGGCCTAGACACTAAAGAGAGCTTATTTAGTAAAATCAAAAGATAAACACAACTAAAAATCAAAGAATTAAACACAACAATTCTTTCACCTTCCTTGGATGCTCCAAATTACTTTGTAGTGGTGGCTTACTCAGCTTGTTCATGAAGTCCTTGGCAATGGAAGCTTGGCTACCTCCATCTCTCTTTGGCACCTTTGGCTTGTGGTTTGGCTTGGCTTGGAATCAATTTGGCATGGTAACACTATGTTCATGAATATTTTGGAACCAATCCTACATTATAACTTTGCATAAATTAAGCTTAGAAATGATGTTGTGAGGCCTCCTCCTATTTATAGATTTTTGGATTTGATCAAGATCAACCTCAACCATACATCTCAAGATTGAGATGTGTAGTTGAGGATTAGATCAATTTTAAGAATTAAGTTTGTAATTATCCTCATCATGACATTGGAATAAGGAGAAATTAAGAAGCATGGAGGGTATCATGGAAGGCATTGATGAGGCATGGAGGGCATGAATCATGATATTTATGGTATTTATGGCCTAGGGATGTCTTCCTAAGAAATGAGGTCATTTGATGATGCAGATATTCCATATTCATTTCCAAAAATAAGTATTCAATAAGTTTCCATGGAATTTTTGATTAGGCATTGATTTGGGTTAATTAGCTCTTAAGCATGATTAAGCACTTTGTGCATAATTTACTCAAATTGATCAAAATGTCTTATTATTAGTCTTAAATTTGAATGGATTGGAATTGGAAGTCCATGTTAGATGTGTTGGATCCATATTTCCATTTAGGATGTGACCAAAAAAAATAATGAAGGCATGCATCTTGTGCAAAAGATTTGATAGGAAAGATCAATCCAGAGCATGTGGGTGCAAAATTGGCATTTTGACTTGAAATGAACTAATAAAAGTTAGTTGGCCCATAAATTGCATTTCCCCATTTAAGGATACCCTAACCAAAATTGGAACTTTAATATGTCAATTTCACATCATTTAGTGTATTTTAGTGTTTTAGGCCAAATTATGCATTTTGGGTGGAAATTGGTCAAAACCTTGATTGGAAGTTATCGATGGTGAGATTTAGGTGTCTATTATTTGCCCCTATTTGGGAAGATGTTTCAAACTGTAGGCAAATTAATGTCTTCTCAAATAATGATAAATGGCCTATATGCCAAGAATAATATGATGACTAAAGAACAAACTTCCAAATGATTTTGGGAAGCCTATGATGATGTCCCCTTGAAGGAGTGGTCATCACATTTTGTTGATGGGTGGTCCCTCGAAAAGAAATAATAAGAAAGGTGTAATTAATCTATGGCTAAGATTAATCCAAATGAGAAAATACTTGCATGCATTGATGTAAAAAGGGGGTTGATTTGCCCAAAGGTGAATATAATTAGGAATAAAAGTCAAAATAATGATTTACCCATACACAATTATAATCATCAAGAGGACCTAGATTGGCTAAAGATGATTATGCCTCAGTTAGGGTTGATTAGAAAACATAACTCAAGGATATAACCTAGAATATAGATTAAATATGAGTAGGTGCAAAATGATAAAAGAGATAGATAGATGAATAAGATTAATCAATGTGAATGATTTAGTTGTACCTACTAATGAGGAGATGTTCATCCTGAATAACAATGATACAACTAGAATGGTCATTGGGTTGATTTGATCAAGGGTGGGATGGAAGGATTTACCAAGGTGCCAAAGAAAAACTTATGTGGCTCCATTGATTATAGAACTTTGTGAAGTTGATTTTTACTATAGCATGTAATGATAGGCTTCATGATAGAACACCATAAAGACTATCCCAAAATATGCATAAGGACTAACTCTCGATATCCAATAAACACTTGAAAACAATGCATCAATGGTATAAACCATGATGAAAATGTTGATGTATGAATATGGATAGACTAAAGAATAATGTGTGCAAGGAATCACCTAATGAACACATATAGACTAAGCAGAGGTAACAGTGCTGAAAGCAAAAAAATAAGCAAGCAAATAAATAAACAAATAGAAAAACAAACATATAAACAACTTGAAATAAACAAATAAATAGAAAGCATCCTAATAATGACAATGCCCCAATAAGGCAAATTGAGGATAACTGACTAGGCTTAGATAGGACAAATATTTTTGGTATTTTTGAAATGCTATGAATGTTTTTGGAATTTTGAGGTATCTTAACTCATTAGAGAATGATAAGATACCTGCTCACAAAATGGTGAGAGCATTTGGCTTAGGTTACTTGTAAAATAGTGAGAGCGCATAGAAAGGGGGACTGAGGTGACCTCAACATGAATTGAGCATGACCCACATAGTCTTGAAATGGCCTCAAGTTAGTAATTCCATCCACATAAAAGGTGAGGAAAAACCAACTAGGTCCTAATAAGTTCTCACATTTGGCAAATGGCCAGTCAAATGAAAATAATGATGGCAACGTGATGTGGAAATGCATGGTAAACAAGTGTTGTCCCTAGTTTTCCCATAGGTAGTTATAACTAAGATGTAATGGCATAGGTCAATGATACTAATCTGCCAATAGGTAGTTATAATTAGTAGCAATACTGGTGAAATATTGATTTGCCCATAGACAGTTATAATCAGGCTCACATAAATAAACTTGATAGGATGAAATATATCTTCCTAGATTAACTATCACACTACTATCATAAAGTGTCATTGAAACATGGATTGGATTGATTGTTGAAACTTGATCAAAATTCTCTCAAAAAAAGTGTAGGAAGAACCAAAGGAGCAAAGATCAAAATAGGATTGGGTAGGATGACTAAAAATAAGCTTTGGTCTAGATATGAATGGAATGATAGGATGGTATGGTCTTTCTAAGGATAATGATGGTTTTTAATAGATTGGATAAAATAGTAAGAGGATTACCCCTAAGGGATGGGGTGAATGGCTAGGTACTTCAACAATGACCAATGGATATGTAACAATGACAATGGCATGGTACATGTTTTTGGCCTAGGTGTGGTTTTTGACTCTATTGTTCCTATTGATGGGGAGATGCATGTCCTAATCAATAAATGATATAAATAAAATACTTGATCATGTTAATTTCTAGCCCATACCTCATCAAAATAGTTGATTTATCAAGAACTCGATGAAAATTTAGCTGTTAAGAATAATTTTATGATCTTTATTGGTCATTGATTTTAATTATTTCAAGTATCAAGATAAAGTATCTTTGTAGCCTCTGCAAAGGAAAGTGTGGTCATGGATGGTAAACAAGGACAAATAATGGATGATAGGTTTTTTTGTGAAATAGAATGGTAGATGATAATGGAATTTATAATGGTGGGGAAACAAATGAATATTAGGATGTTTAGTCACACGTAATGTTTCTGATGTCATATTTGACATAACTTTGGTTGCGGTGGGGCCAAAGACTTGTTCTCTTGATAGGACCACTAGATTTTTTTGTTATTTGATCTTGAGAGTAGCTACCATCTAATTAGGCTATAGATTGGAAGATATTTTGAGTTGATCTTTGATTTTGTCTTCATCAAGTAGTGAAGAACTTTTGTGCTCAGCTATTGGTGCTTCAATGAGGTTTTCACCAATGAAGTTGTCTTGATTGTCTCATAGTACATCTAAGAAGGTTTCACTAATGAACATTGGATTTTGAATTTGATTTTCTTCTAACACTTATAAAAAAAATTCACTAAAAAATGTTGAGTTTTGACTTTGATTATCCCCTAGCACCTTCAAAAAAGTTTCACTAGGAGAGTGTTCTTCTACTACATGAATGTTGTCTTGGCCTCCTTAATCTTATTCAATCGCTATGTCACCATGGATGCAGTTTAATAAAGTATGATTCTATCGATCCCAATCGACACTTGTGGAAGATGGAATGTCAATGATATGGCTATTTTGGTTGATGGTTATGGCCTATGGAATGGTAATGGAATGGGGAAAGGTTGCACAATCCTCATAGAAGATACTAAGATAACTTGTGTCAAAGATAAAATACTCATCCTCAAAAATTACAAAAGGATCACAAATGTATTCAAATTGATCTATAAGGCATGCATAACGAATGTTATAACATCCATGAACATATTTTTCTTCTGAATGTGATTCTAATTCAAGGGACTCTGAATCTATTATTGAGACTTGTCATATCCCCTTTCTAGTTGACATCTTTCAGAGTTGATGATTAGCCTATCATGCGACCCTCGTAGGCTGATAGGATGGATAGAGGTTTTTGATGGAGCTTGGCTTGGCTTTGACTAGCAAAAAATTTCCAGTTGGCTTTCATTCAGGGTATTTTGGACACTGTTTGCTTGAGCTCCTATTATTTAGGTATTTTTGGCACTCAATGGAGCACCCTATTTTGGTATGGTCATGTGCGGAATCACTTCCTTGTTCACCAGCTTCAGACGGTTTGAGAATTGGACATGTATTGAGGGAGATATTAATATTTGATTGATTTAATTAAATATTAATTATTTGGCCTATTTTTAATTATGAAACCCTAATTAGGGAAAGCACACTTTTTCAAGGTTATAAGGGTTTCTCATTGGTAAGAAATTCATAATTATTCATGTTGAAGACAATTTTTGCTAAGTATTTTTTGAGAAGACTAAGCCAAGGGTTTCCAGTATTCTATTTGCATTAGAGAACATGCACTCTTCAGTGTGTGCAATTTAGAGGTTGTGAAATAATAGTTGATCTATTGCCAGGTAGGGAGATAGTTTCACACAGAGATTATCATAGAGCTTCACAAGTATTTATTTCATTAAGGTTTTGATCCAAAAATCATCCAAATAAAGATCTTCGATAATAGCACAATATTTATTGAGATCAAGTTTCCATCATATAGGCCATACTATATTTACTATTGTTGTACAAAACTTGAAGTGCACTATTAGCAGAAGCATGTAGTAGTTGCAGCCAGTAGAGAGTGTAGAGACTGACATCAACCAACTCCCATACCGACATCCGTAGGGTACACCGATCATGGCATTATTTTGATTGACTAAGGCAGTATTCTGACTAACCATGACAGTATTCTAACTGATCGTAGTAGTATTCTGATACCACTATAGAAACCCCTGTTTCCCCTAAATTTTGGTCCTAAATATTTTTTTGACTATTTTTGTGTATTTTGATTTTTTTGGTATTTTTGCATGAAATAAAGAAGAATGCGAATTTTCAAGATAAATTTGTATAAATTCAAATAAATAAATACTGAAGTAGTAAACCCTTTTTTTGGCTAAACTATATTCTTATTGTTCTTCCCAGATTATTACAATATAAATTCTCTGTCATGCATATTAAAATAATAAAAAATATTATCTCAAAAACTTGATTTTTCCACAATCTAAAAATAAACCCTAGATCTGGTATGATTGGTATGGCTTTTGGTTGTTTCAAAAACATAGTCACCAACGTCAATTATACTACCATGTTTAGTCAAAATATTGGCGTGGTCGGTCGGAATACTACTGTGGTTGGTTAGAATACTGCCACGATCATTCAAAATACTACCGCAACAGTATTCTTACCAACTGTAGCAATATTTTGACCGACTGTGGTAGTATTCTAACTAACCACGGTAGTATTTTGAGCGACTGTAGTAATATTCTGACTGACTATGGCAGTATAAATAACGTCAATGACTATGTTTTTGAAATAGCAACCAAAAGCTATACCAGCCGTACCAAATCTAGGGTTTATTTTCATATTGCAGAAAAATTAGGTTTTTGAGACAATATTTTATATTATTTTAATATCCATGATAGAGAATTTATATTGTAATAATTTGGGAAGAACAATAAGAATATAGTTTAGCTAGAAAAAGGGTTTACTGCTTCAGTATTTATTTATTTGAATTTATACAAATTTATCTTGCAAATTCACATTCTTCTTTATTTCATGCAAAAACACCAAAAAAATTAGAATACATAAAAATAGTCAAAAAAATATTTAGGACTAGAATTCAGGGGAAACAGGGGTTTCTACAATGGTATCAGAGCTAAATTCTACCATCTTGAGGGTTTAGGAATCATATGCAGCCACTAGAGTTGGGACCACATAGGTACAACACATGCAAGAGAGCATTGCTTATAGGCGACCAGGGTTTAGAACAGGAATCAGTCATCATGAGTGATAGGCGTGAGGGTAGCCCAACCATGGTCCACAAAAATAATGATAATCAAGACACCAGAGAATTCTTTTGTGTTATGGTTACAAGCCAGCAGCAGATGGCTCAGGCACTATAGGCACTTACTACTATGGTAGAGAGGATGAACCCACCTGTTAGATAGAATGGGGAACTAGGAGATAATAGGAGTGCTATAGTTAATCAGAGACCACAGCTAACTTATTCTAGGACTACCAATAGGCCTACATGTCCTACATTTTTTCAGGATGAACCAGAAGAAGCTCCAGTAGAGGAGGCAGTAGGAGACCCCCTATTTGCAAATGCACTCATGGCTGCAAATGATGAGTGGGAATTATTAGCTCCTTAGGTTTGAGAGAGGATGTCTTTTGATCATTTTGTTAATCAGAGGAGAGAGCACTACAGATTAGTTAGACAGGACAGGAGGCCTAGAGGTCATCTTAGTGAGCTAAAGAAGGCTACGAGCAAGCTTTCTTTGACCACTTTAATGGGAGCGGTAAGATGACAGCTCAAGCTTGGATACATAAGCTTGACACATTTTTTTCATTAAGGCCAATGACTGAAATAGAAGCTATCAAATACGCCACTTTGCACTTGGAGGGAGTAGCACATGATTGGTGGTACCATGGTATGGTAACACTTCAGCATAACCAGGTGATAGAGTACCAAAACTTTGTGGATAGGTTAGTTGAGAGGTTTGACAAGAAAGATCCTAAAGTTTACTTTTGATATCTGGCATAGTTGAAACAAATAAGCAACTTGGAGTCCTTCATTGGTGATTTTCAGTGATTGGCAGTCATGGTGCCAAACATTTCTGAGCATAGATTGGTAGTTCTCTTCATCGAGGGCCTATCCAAACCATTGAGAGGTTGGATCAAAGCCTTTGATCCTCCTTCATTACAGGAAGATATGAAGAAGGTGCGTAGTATGGAGATGGCAGCCCCATCCATTAAATTTAACTCCAAAGGTACTTCTTCATTTAGGGACAATAAGGGCTTCAACGGAGATAGAGAGAGGTCAGATTTCAACAAAGATAAATCAGGTGTTAAGAATGATTCAAAGGCCAATCCAGTAGCACCACCTTTGGATCGAGAGGCTCTTAATGATCTACGTAGGAAGAATCTTTGTTTCTACTGCAAAGGTCCCTATGATGCCAATCATGATTGTCCTTTGAGGCCTAAGGGCAAGGCAAATCAAGTGATGTGGGCTTATTATGAGGATTCAAAATTAGAAGATTATAAACAATAAGAGAGTTTTAAGGAGTTAGAGGTAGAGGTAGATTTAGAGCTTCAGATATAGGAGGCACGCCTATCTAGCATTCAGCCAGATGGTTCATTTAGACTCTGTGGAGTTTTGGCAAGACAGAGGGTCATCACCCTTCTTGACACAGGGGCCACACATAATTTTATTGATGCTAGATTTGTGGAGAAGTGTGGACTCACTATGAAGGATTTTGAAGGCATTAGATTTAAGGTGGCTGATAGTTACACTCTTAGGTGTGAGCAAATGATTAGAGACCTCCCATTGCGCTTGAACAACTATGAGTTCAAGGCTGATTATTATGTGGTGAACATGGGGGATATAGATTTGGTCTTGGGTATGAAGTGGCATCATTCCCTTGAGGAATTCACTCTTCATCTCAAGGACATGGAGGTTTGTTTTGATGTTGATGGGAAGACACATATTCTTAAGGTAATATGGGGCAACAACATCAAACATATGTTTTTTCATCAGATGGAGAGGCTCATATGACAGGATATGGTAGAGTGGGCTATCGAGTGCACATTGGAACCAATACAAGAGAGACATGTGGATGAGTTTTGTCTTGAGGTGAGTTCAGTTCAAGAGTTAGCACATGTGGCAGGGACTCAGCTTTCTTTTATAGTTAGGTCACATGTTGATGATGATATGAGTATGTCTAGCATTCACACTCTAGATTTAGAGATTGTAGTGGGTACAGGAGATAGGTGCATGAAGTTAGTTGATATTGTTCACATTACTCAGGTGAGGAGTTTACTTGAGTTGCCAATTGATTTCCATTCATGGATTGGATGTTGGGATCCTTATCTTGGTACTTGGGATGATTTGATGCCATGTGATGTGAGTTTTGATAGACATGGCATGGTGATAGGTGCTGGGATTGATAGTTTGTCAGTGCATGACTTAGAGCAGGAGTTGATGGCAAGTAGATTTGGTTTGTGTTATTTCTATCTAGCATGTGATGTCTCTTCATTATCAACAATGCATAGGATTTTGGGTGATGAGACCATGGCTAGTGATCTACAGAGATATGTTGATTATAGTAGAGGTATAGTGTGTGGATTCTCTACACTTGGCATAGTTCCATTTGGGAGTTGTTGTAGTGTTGGAGTGTGCCTTTTGCATAGCATGGTGGAATGTGTACATGGAGTTTGATTGAGTTGTATTCTCTAGTTTGATTATGGATTCCTCTTGGTTATATTTCAGAGGGTATTGCAGGAGATTGTGTTGATTGACAACAATATAGATCATGACTATATTTGGGATCCAGGTGGATTGATTGGTTTATTGTTCAGTGATTGCTTGGGGACAAACAATTTTAGGAGGGGCAGATTGTCATGTCCCCTTTCTAGTTGACATCTTTCAGAGTTGATGATTAGCCTATCATACGACCCTCGTAGGTTGATAAGATGGATAGAGGGTCTTGATGGAGCTTGGCTTGGCTTTGACTAGCAAAATTTTTCTAGTTGGCTTTCATTTGGGCTCTTTTAGACATCGTTTGCCTGAGCTCCTATTATTTAGGGATTTTTGGCACTCAACAAAGCACCCCTATTTTGGTATGGTCATGTGCAGAATCACTCCCTTGTTCACTAGCTTCAGACGGTTTGAGAATTGGACATGTATTGAGGGAGATATTAATATTTGATTGATTTAATTAAATATTAATTATTTGGCCTATTTTTAATTATGAAACCCTAATTATTAATTATGAAACCCTAATTAGGGCAAGCACACTTTTTCAAGGTTATAAGGGTTTCTCATTGGTAAGAAATTCATAATTATTCATGTTGAAGATAATTTTTGCTAAGTATTTTCTAAGAAGACTAAGCCAAGGGTTTCTAGTATTCTATTTGCATTGGAGAATGTGCACTCTTTAGTGTGTGCAATTTAGAGGTTATGAAATAACAACTGATCTATTTCCAGGCAAGGAGATAATTTCACACTAAGATTATTGCAGAGCTTCACAGGTATTTATTTCATTAGGGTTTTGATCCAGAAATAATCCAAATAAAGATCTTCGGTAGTAACACAATATTTATTGAGATCAAATTTCTAGCATATAGGCTATACTATATTTACTATTGCTATACAAAATTTGAAGTGCGCCATCAGTAGAAGCACGTAGCAATCATATCTAGTAGAGAGTGCAGAGATCAACATCGGCTGACTCCCATACCAACATCAGTAGGATAAACTGATCACAATAGTATTTCAACCAACTACGGCAGTATTATGACTGACTGCGGTAGTATTATAACCAACCGTGGTAGTATTCTTATCAACTGTGGCAATATTTTGACCGACTGTAGTAGTATTCTAACTGATCATGGTAGTATTCTGACTGACCATGGCAGTATTCCTATTGACTGTGGCAGTATAACCGATGTCAGTGACTGTGTTTTTGAAACAGCAACCAGAAGCTGTACTAGCTATACCAAATCTAGGGTTTATTTTTAGATTGCAAAAAAATTAGGTTTTTGAGACAATATTTTATATTATTTTAATATGCATGACAGAGACTTTATATTGTAATAATCTGGGAAGAACAATAAGAATATAGTTTAGCCTGAAAAAGGGTTTACTGCTTCAGTATTTATTTATTTAAATTTATACGAATTTATCTTGAAAATTCACATTCTTCTTTATTTCATGCAAAAAACACCAAAAAAATCAAAATACACAAAAATAATCAAAAAAATATTCTGGACCAGAATTCAGGGGAAACAAGGGTTTCTACAAGACTGATGTTGATTTTGATTATAATGATAAATCCAATGCTAATTCAAGAATAAAACCTAGCTCTAATTTTGATTCTTCATCTGATGGGTACTCTATTATAATTATGTCTTATTGAATATTTGGTTTTGGACAAGTAACAACTTGTGATGTCATAATGGGCTCCACAAAAACTAGTTTTTCAAAGTGAGACTCCTCTAGGATAGGAAATAGGTTAAGAGACAAATCCTTAAAGACTAACCTATCAATATGAGGCTCTTTAAAAATAGGCACATGGTCAAGGTAATGATTTTCCCAAAGGTAGTTATAATCATTAAGAAGTGACTTGATAAAGACTGGCTCATTAGAGTGAGACTCCTCGACAACGGGTATAGGATCAATAGGCAATTTATCACAGGTTGACTTATCACAAATGATTAGTTCAACAAAAACATCTTGGATTCATTAGTTCTCTTGGCCTTGGTTTCCAATGAGTTAGAAAATACCAATTTTAAACATAACTTAGTCTTCAAATGATTGGATAGGTTGAGGTTTGGATGGGATCGGTACTGGATGAGGAATGACTTATAGTTGGACAATGATAGGGCCTTGAGGAACATGATTTCTCACATGAGTCAAAGGACAAAGTCCTAATATGGTAACGATAGGATGATGTGAAGCTTGATTGCTCATATAAGATAAAGGCCTTGGTCTTAGAATGATGAAGGGGCATTGTGGAGCTTGATTGCTCACACAAACCAAAGGATGAGGTCCTAATATAGAAATGGTTGGGTGCTGTGGAGCTTGGTTGCTCACACAAACCAAAGGATGAGGTCTAAGAATGGTAATGGCATTCCTTGGATATTACAGATCTTGATAGCTCATATAATCTAAAGGAGGGTTAGGGATATTCGATGATCAGATATCAAAAGGACATCATGAAACTTGATTACTTGCATAAGCAAAAGCATCCAAGTCTTCCTCATAAACCATATCATCCTAGTTGTGAATCAGATCATAAGTTGGTTCTTGACTATGTTCCATGTACTAATTTTTGAAAAGAGGGTATGGATTCATATCTCAAATAACATTATCTGTAGGTGGGTCTTCAAAGTCATCTTCATAAGCCTCTTTATACCAATCACGATCTCGAGTTGGATCGTAAGTTACTTCATGATTTTCTTCCCATGAATGATTAAAATGAGGTAGGTATAAATCTATATCGCAAATCATATTAGCATCATTGGTGTCTTGAAAAAATTCATAAAAGTCATTTTGTGTGGCCATTCTATCATAAGTTAGTTTTTAAGTGACTCTGCCATAAGTGCAACAAGACATATTCACGTAAATGATGAAATCTTTGAAAACAAAAAGAATTAGAGTTTTACAAATTCTAAAAAACTATGTCCAAAGGATAAATGGCTCAATCTTGGTCTAACTTTGTCAAAAGGGTGGAGATGTATCTCCAATGTGGTCTAAAAGTGAAGTTGTATCTCCAAAATTATTTGTGCTAAGACTTAGCATAGAATAGCCTAACGTCAAATGTCTAATGTCAAATGTCATATGTAGAAAAGATTAAGTGTTTGAATAAAAATTGACATGTCAAAGGTCTAGTTCAAAGTGTTCCAAACAAGGTCTAAACTAGGAAAGGGAAAATTTGAGTTGCTAGGTCTTTTGTCCAAACACAAAATCAAAATCAAGGCTAAAAAAATAGGCATGTGCTAGGCCTTTTGGCCAAACGGTGTCAAAATCTAGACTTGAAATAAAGGTTGATGTGATTTGATTTAATCTAACAAGTTTGGAAACAACTTTGACATAAACCTAGCACACATAATCAAACATAAACATGATCAGTTGGAATAAGTCATAAGACAAAAGGCTCTTTTAATAAAGACTATGTTTTCCCAAATAAAGGCACAAATAATGATAAGGATAGATACTAAACAAAAAACCCATCAATAGTTTTCAAATTTGGGTAATCAATTAACTGAAGTCATGAAACTCAAAAGATAAAGATTTATGTATCAGCCCCATGAATTAAGGCCTAAATAATTATCAATCAATGTTTGAATCCAAACTTGACAGGGCTAATTGAAAACTCAATGATGAAAACTAGGTTTTGACTAAACAAGCTAGACAAGATTGGATAACATGACAACACAAGACAAAGGTCCAAATGGTATGCATAATGTGGTTTGAAACAATGGTTTTTGGTGCAAGGTAAACTATTCTTGAAATAAATTGAGCAACCTAATGGTGCAAACATACTTGAATGATGTGATCAATGCTATGTTTCAAAAGACTCAAAGGCAAAATGGTTTGACATGATTTGGGAAACATAACGCTACCCTCTGTAACTCAAATAACACATACATAAACAAGTTTAGAAAAAAATTCAAGGCACAAGTGTAGTGTAAAATGGCCAGCATAACACCTCTTTAGATAATAGAGTGACGTATAGACAAATTGGTTTTGACATGGCTCTATAAATAAACAAACAAGTTTTAGTCTTAAAACATACCAAATGAGAAAATGATCAAAAAATATACTAAGTATAATCATCCAAATCTTAACAAGGGTATGGTAAAATGGGGTTGACTAAAAATAGTAAGATTTCAAACCTTCTAGGGGAATCAATTACACAATGACATTTATGCCAAAAAATACAAAAGAAAAGCACAAAAACTAGGTGATCGTGGTATTGGCTAGTTATAAAAATTTGTAGTCCTTTTTACAACCACTACATCTTGTTGTTTGCTCAATGTAGTATGATGTCCAAACGTAGATATGTCTCATGTGCAACTCCAAAGGAGTAAGTCAAATCAATGCCGGAAGGTGAAACTCCAAGTCAAAGTTTCCATAAAGAACTCATGAGGTAATGAAGTCCCCCTAATAAGCTAAGATGCATTAAATAAAAGACTAATAGAAAGACTTTAGGGTCATTTTTAATATCACCCAAACATTGACGAGTTTTTGGGGAGTGATTTAGATGACTTTCTTTCTAAGCATTGGACTAGGCTACTTGTAATAGGAACGGCACTTTTGATTCCAAGGGTTCCCTACAGAGGATAAATAGAAGAGCATACACACAACATTCCTCTTTTTACCAAACAAAATTTAACTAAACAACTATTGAAAATAATAATTGATAAGTGTATTCAATTTTAAGCCCAAAAGAAGATTTGGTGGTGCTCATTTGACCCCTTGGTCTTAGTTGCAAACTTTGAAAATATTTATTAAAAAACATCTAAATTATTTGTTAAATACTTAAAACAAGATTCTTAATTGATTTTTAAGCATGAAAAGTTGATTTAAGCATGTTTTGAACAAATACCAAGCTTAGTCCTGCAATAAAATTGTTAGTATGTCCTTTATCTTTGAAGCTCTTTTTAGCTATGAATAATGAACTTTGAAAAAGTAGCTCTCGGGTCTATGTTTTTAGAAAAACATAGTGACCAGCGTTGGTTATTACCACCATTAGTTTCTCTAGCTAACCAAGATCTAGCCGATGTCAGTTCTTCTGACCAATGTCGATTAAGTCAGTAATTGATGTCAGTATTTTTTACCAATGTTGATTACTATGTAAAAACTATGGCAACTAAAAATGGAAAAATAAAGTTAGAAAATCAATTTGAAAGAGTTTTAAAGGCTCAAATAAATATTTTAGAGTTTCAAAATTGTCTCCTTCATGTGTAGGATGCATCTAGTTCCACAAGTCATGCCATTATGTGATCTAGGAATTTGACTCAAGAAAGGATGGTTAGTATGGTGTTAGTTTCAAAATGAAAATAATGTGAAATAAACACACTAATAACATAACATCTCTAGGCCTAGACACTAGGGAGAGATTAGTTAACAAAATCAAATGATAAACACAACTAAAAATTAAGGAATCAAACACAGGAATTCTTCACCTTCCTTGGATGCTCCAAATGCCTTTGTAGTGGTGACTTGATCAGCTTGTGCTGATGAAGTCCTTGGCAATGGAAGCTTATCTACTTCCATCTCTCCTTAGCACCTTTAGCTTATATCTTGGCTTGGATTGGAATAAATTTGGCATGGTAACACTATTTTCATGAATCTTTTAGAACCAAACCTACATTATAACTTTTCACAAATTAAGCTTAAGAATGATGTTGTTAGGCCTCCTATTTATAGATTTTTGGATTTAATCAGAATCAACCTCAACCATCCATTTCAAGATTAAGATGTGTAGTTGAGGATTAATTCAATTTTTGTAATTAAGTTTGTAATTATCCTCATCATGACATTGGAATAAGGGGAAATTAAGAGGCATGAAGGGCATCATGGAAGGCATCAATGAGGCATGGAGGGCATGAATCATGATATTTATGGCATTTATGACCTAGGGATGTCTTCCCAAGAAATGAGGTCACTTGATGATGTAGATATTCCATATTCATTTTCATAAATAAGTATTCAACAAGTTTCCCTAGAATTTTTTATGAGGCCTTGATTGGGGTTAATTAGCTCTTAAGCATGATTAAACACTTGGTGTATAATTTACTCAGATTGATCAGAATGCCTTGTTATTGGTCCTAAATTTAACTGGATTAGAATTAGAAGTCCACAATAGATGCATTATAACCATATTCCCATTTAGGATATTACTAATAACAAATAATGAAGGCATGCATCTTGTGTAAAAGATTTGATAGGAAAGATCAATCCAGAGCACGTGGGTACAAAATTGGCATTTTAACTTGAAATAAATTGATCAAAGTTAGCTGGCCCATAAATTTAATTTCCCTATTTAGGGATACCTTGACCAAAATCAGCACTTTAATAAGTCAATGTCACATCATTTTGTGTATTTTAGTGTTTTTAGGCCAAATTATGCATTTTGGATGGAAATTTGTTCGAAACCCTGATTGGAGGTTATCAGTGGCCAGATTTAGGTGTATATAAAGTCCTCTAAAATATAAATATGTGATGGATATTGAAGAGTAAAATATTTTATAGGAATGAATATATAATCTATAATAGGATAGATAATTTTTGTCAGAATCTCATCCTTAGTGGTGGATTGATAGAAGGAAAAATATTTTCCATGAGGAATGTGTCATCACAAGAAATAGAAATAGGAGGAGAGAGTACAACAATATCTAAAAATACAATAAGAAGAAGAGGAGGAGGAGGAGTGATATAAATCTCATCATGATCTCTAAAAAGAGACTGAAGAATGCTCCAAATAATGCATGGACATTGTGTATGATCCACATGGTAATAAAGATCCATGGAAACAAGTAATAATAAGTGACCAATAACCTTGTCACAAGTGCTATCCAAATTATTATACTAATATGAGTTAGTAGGGCATAAATTTATCCATATAGGAATGAAGTACAATTATTTTTCATGATTAAGTGTTCTATATGTACGCACCAAGAAGCATAGTTGGTATTTCTAAGAAGAACCATTAGTGTAGAATTAACCCTCCTCATAAATTAGTATATCTCAAGTAGACTCAATGTGACTAAGAGTAGAGACACTAAAGAAGTGAAATGAGAAAAACACTACATAAGTGATAATCCATGCTCAATGAATGGATGTCATGCTCAATTGATAATGCATCCACAAAAGGTGGTAGAAACCTATGCAATTCACACCAAATGGGCACATATAGGTCAAGTATATTATGTGTGTACAAGAGAGAATTTATGTCCCACATCAAATCTTGCTAAGATAATCAATAATAACCCTCAGTGTTTAAAATTAAAAAACACATTAAAGTGAATGGATGTTAAGCTTAGCTGATAATGCATCCATGAATATGAGAGAAATCTATGCTTGTAATGCGAGTACTAATGATGCTCTAGGTATGAACATTGAACTCAACCGATAATGCATCTAAATAGGTAAGAGCAAATAATGAATAATTAAAAATGTAAATAGGCCAAGGAGGATGTTAGGATCTATTTTTAATTCATCCAAATGAGGATAAGTTACAAAAGCACTGAATAATAAGTAAGAAGAGAAGGAGAAAAGAAGGCTTTCTAATGAGGGGGTTTGGATGCCTGCCAAACCCAACCTCACCCTCTAACTTTGACAAGTGATTAATTATGAAATAGTGATAAACCAAGAAAATAACTTAAAAAATCACTCCTTATGATCTCCAAAAAATAGTGTTTACCCAAAATAATATCCCAATGATAATATTTTATTCATATTAATCTCTAATAAGTTTTACAGTAATGTTATCAACATCATTTTAGATTTTACTACTAGTGGCCCCACCTATGAAAAGTGTAGAGGAACCAAAGAGCCAGAGATGGGAGGTGACTGTAATAAAGTAGAGCCTATATCTTATGTTGAGGTGAATTAATATTTATACATATGGAAAAGTATGGTTAAGGGTATGCTCACAAGCTTCATGGAGAGACTAGTCAGCCATGATACAACGATTTCCAAAGATTTTGCTCATGGCTAAAATGAAAGGGAAGTTTAAATGCATGGTCTAAATCTCATCATCATTGAATAAATCATTTGTGACATCATAGGTATGTATTTCTCTAACATAAAACCATTCAAATATAAAAAGAGAAAGGATAAATTGTTTAGTAAATTTTATAGGACTGAGAAAAAAAAGCCCAAATCATCGAACCACAAAGGGTTTCTAAGGGTGGATCTTCCCAAGAAATGGAAAAATGTTTACCTCCAAATAATGAGGTAAATCACCCTTAATTGAAATCATATGGTTATATATTCTCACCATTTCTTGTTCCTCAACCACTTTTGGGGTCACCCAATCAATATACCCTTCTTTCTACTCAAATCACTAGAAGTGTTTGTCAAATCCCTCAGCTGATATAATCCACTAGGGGCTAATTTTTCTCTTATAAAAATGGTGGAATCCATTTGGACCAAGTCATTTATATAATCCATACACATTATAAGAGAGTAGGAGGAATCAGATAAGGAAGATGATTTTTTCTCAAAACATGAAATAAAACTTGTAGGGGGGCAAAATGAAGGTTTTGGAGCAGAAAATGTCCAAGAAGATTTCCAACCTAGTGGTAGCCAAAATGGGGTCCCAATATTTATGAAACCCATCACTAGTATGGGCCATGCCTCCTTCAATTTTAACCTGAAAGAGGAGATTGAATAGTCTATGGAAAAACTACAAACTAAGGTGTCTATTCAAAAGTTACTGAGCATGGAAATTTTCAATGAGTTTAAGAAGCTAAAAGATTTGTTGGTCAATAGCGATTTATCTTTAGGTAAGGGTGACTTTTAGTAGGATAAGGATGAATGAGTAGATGACATATGAACCCCCTAGGGAGAAAGAACAAGTTACAACATAGGCATAAATGAAGTCAAGATGGATTTTGAACTAGGGAAGGAGGAATTCAAGTCTATAGGGTTGAAGAAGAATAGGCCCATCATAGAATCTATTAAAGAAATTGGAAACTAAATAAGAGGTATGAAAAATAAAAATAAGAGCATGGGGACCAACAAACTAGTCCTCTATTTAGAGTCTAAAGATTTGGACTAGTTATCTTCTAGTGTCTAGTTTACTCTAGTCCTTTTGTTGGTGTTTTGGCATCTTTTTGGTTGATGACAATGGTTTTAGTTGGTTTCTAAGTTTTATTTCTTTGTCTTTATATTTTATCCTAAATATATTTTGGACTCTTTTTTAATGGGAACAAGACCCTCAACCCATATTTTAACCCTATCAAATAAAAAATAATCTTTTATAAAAAATAATACAAAATATCAAGGAAATATATTATTTTTAATAAAAAAATCCCCTACTGTTAATATCCAAAACCTTTGATGTCTAAATATAAAGGTAATAATCACTTAGTGAGACATAAAATTCCCCTTACATGGATTAAATTAACCCCATAATTCAAAAGAAAACTCTATGCCATTACAATGATCTTTACCCAAATAAAATCCCCTCACCATAAAAAAACCTCCCCCATGAAAATAATTCCCACTATAAGATTTATTAAAATATTTTACACCATAATAATATTTATAATATAAATATTATAGATTAAAGCATCAAACAACTTTCATTCTTAAAATAAACCCATGGTTTTCACCAAAACCATGAGTTGGTAGCAATGAGTGACTTTTAAAACCATGTACTTCATGCAAGGGTTATTTTGGTGACCAAGGAGAGAGATTTGGGCCACAAGATTATTATTGAGTATGCTAAACCATTTTAGGGAGGTTGATGTTGAAAAAAAATTTATGTGCGATAGAAATGATAAATAAAGCAACATGCACATAATGGAAAAGGGAGGGCAAGTAAACCCCTAGTACATGCAATGATAGTAGAGCTTCCACCATGTAAAAAGACACTACACATTCATGTAACTTTTTTAAGAGGATGATGATATTTGAGGAAGATAAGAACATTCAAATATATTATTGAGAACTATAAAACCAAAATTTGGTATATGCAGCCTGCAATATTTTTAGCTACATTCTCCAATATTTTGGTATGATCCCACCATAGTTTCTACAATCAAAATATCTTTATTTTATAATGTAGTTAAAATACACTAACAAGATCCATTATTATCCATCTCGTAATTCAAAAAATATATAGTTGTGCTCACTGAATTAGAAAGTGATGTTGGACCAAAGTCAAGCAAAAGAAAATAATGGCTTTTTATGGTGAGAAGTAGTTGTAGGTGGTGGATAGGAGGTATATACCAAGATGTTATGTATTTTAATACAAATCCAAATTATTTATTCAAATCTAGGCATCATCCATGTATTTATCCATGTTTAGGAAGCAATTTAATGTGATAAAACCCATGTTACTTTCGTAATGCAAATTTTTTCTTTTCACTCGTTGTATTTCAAGTTTGAAAAATGTGTTCTTGTATGCACAATGTTTTTGCCTTAATACTTGATCAAGGAGGATGAATCATCCTACATGCATAATTTTCCTACCTTAATATTGAAGATAATAAATGGAGCAAGTTGTGACTAGTATTATATAGTAAACTCAATTGGAGGAGACTCTCAATGTTGCAATAAGAACTAGAACATAAAAAAAACTTTTAACACTCTAAAAAGAATTAAAAAATGCCCACAAAAATTCCATAGGATCTTTGATCTGATGGACAAGCAACTAGTAAACAATTATATATATATATATATATATATATATATATATATATATATATATATATTGGAATACACTAGTAGAGAAAAAATTATAGCAACGAAGTGATACAAGAATTGGATTTATTTTGCAAAAAAATATCATGATTTCATAATAAAATCAAAAAACATAAATCAAATAATTGATTTACCAGACCCAATGCTCTAATACCATATCAGAGATTCTACCAAGATCAAAGTTGGAATAGTGAGTGAACTATAGCTTAAATAAAGTAATAAATACAAATGAATAAGTTGTTGTAAGAGAGAAATCAAGAGTGAAACAATGAAAATTCCTACATGTATTCAACTTTACAATAGATGTAAACATATGTGAGATGAGAAGTAACCACCCCTAGAATAATGGTGATAGAGGATAGAATATGCATGTAACTCCCACCAGCTAACTAAAAATGACGGTCAAATGTAACTCCCTTTGACACATGATACCTAAGAAAGATAAACCACATGTGTAACAAAAATCAAAATAAAATAAATAAATGGAAACTAATATCCTAAACTACACTTATATAATACCTCTTACAGATCTTATTATTTTGGTGGATAATAAACATCTTTATGAATTTTTATAGTTTGATATTAATGTAGGAATATTAAACATTGGCTTAATATAAATGGGATTTTTCACATTTGATGTATTCATGGTCTAATAATAAACACATCATAGGATACATTGTTTGGCATCACATGAGACCAAGTTAAATGTGTCTTAGGACCCAAAGTAATAGCAACAATAGTATAACCAAGTAACTCTTTGGTAATACCATCGTATCCCAAAAATAAATATTGGTGTCGTAACTAGGTCTCTTTTATATGTTTTAATACTATTAATAATGTTCTTTGTAAATACATTAATACTTTACACATTATGATCCATAACTAAAAAAAACTTATGCACATTTCCCTATAAAATTTTGTATAAATAAAAGTCTATTGTAGGAGATAAAATTATCATTTGGACATTCATGATCATTAAAAATCAATGGATCATGATATTTCTTCTATGTAATGATAATAATAATATCAATAAATATATCAAGTAGATAAGTATTTAAAACTTGTGGTATTTCCCTTGATCATTTCTATTTATCTTATGAACACTACCATAATATTTTGGTCTTATTATTACTATTTTGGAAAGGAATGGTAAATATTTGCAAGACTAAATTTGGTGGACATTGATGAATTCAAAGTTTGATCTGGTTCTTCCTCTTGAGTTTATTTATTATCAATGAGATATTAGATCTTATGCTTCAATGTATTGCATCTATTTGAAGAGTACACCTTAATTATATAGTAACTACAAAATGAATTTCCATAATAATACTTAGGCAATGGTTTTGAATGATATAATTATTAAATGGGAGGAAAAGTAATCATAATATAATCAATCAATCTTTTAAATACATTTTTTTTAAAATTTGTTTAACCTTGTAAATTTTATATGCTCCCTTTATTGAGATAATAAGATCCAATTAGATGATTTTTCTTTGACATTGATAAGATTCTTAGCCTTAGTATAGAAAATTGTTTGGTCATTTGGAAACTAAAATATAAGGGGTGGGGTTTCCTATGAAACCAATGACCTTTCTTGCAACTATATTAAATGTGGGAGCCTAAGACATGATAATAAGACCTCACAAATGAGATAATTTTAAATATGTAAAATCAAATTCATTTTATAATTACTACAATGTTATAATGAAGGATATAAAATCTATCAAGTTATGACTGAGATCATAGCTTATGATTCATATAGGTAATAGGTTCAACCAAAGGTGATATAAAAATGGCTAATGTCCACTTCTACCTCATTTCTTCAAGTGGGTAAGATGACTATGTCTAAGAAGGTAAAAAAATATGCTATGTTATGATATAACAAGGTCCATGTTGAGTTGAGATGGCTATATTTATTATTATTTTTAACTACTATGATAGTATGTGTTCCATATGTGTTGTGTAAATCATGTTTATCAATTAAATTAAAATTTAATACATAACCTACTCACATGTGATTGGTTTTTGAGATATTTTAGTTGCCTAATAGCTTACTCAAATGAATTAATATTCATAATAGGATAATAAATGTAAATTGAAAAATTCCATATATTTTTTCCTAAAATATTTCTTTTATGGACTATGAAAGCGTTAAATCTTTGAGTTGGTAATATTCCTTTATTCTATTCTCCTTTCTTTGTCATTATTTTTCACTAATGTTTGATTTCATGTCTTTGTAGAGATCCAATCTCACAATTTCACAACTCCCTCATTGGGGCATCATATTTTATTATCCTCATGAATGTAAGTTATATAGGTTTCAAGTTTAATATTAGTGACTTTTCATCACCCAATCATGATGTGGCATTTTTCAAATGTAATGTTTTGGAATAGTTTGGTTTTAAAATAAACATTTGAAAATATAATTTATCTTGCATTATATTAGTTAAAAATATAATATCCTAACCATGCAAGTCTTTTTTTTATTAGTGAAAATTAGGTTTTTTTCCTTTGTCCAGCCAAGACTTGCCATGTGGACTTTTTTATTGGATTATATTCTTTAAAAACAAATGTGTTATCCTTGGCCATAATGAAAACATAGAGTTGGGTACATTTACATGGATTTTTTAGTAATTGATGCTTCTAAGATATTTAGTGTGCCACAATGATTGGGTTTTATTCTTCCCTATTCATGAGAACCTTGTCTTTGGTATCATTACATCAATTCAATCTAAAAGAATATTTTAGGTGGTAAGAATATCCTTTTTTCCACAATATTTAATTTTATAGAGGTTAAGAGAGTTGGGTTCAATGGTTTAAATAATTTTAAGTTTATTTATTTTTATAGTGGTTAATGTTCAAGTGTTTTTTTGCATTGAACAATACTTCTATTGTGCTTGGATTATAGACTACACATTTTCAAAAAGATTAACTTGAATTTTCCTCAAAACTAAAGAAGGTCCCATTATGATTATCCATTTTTATGATGGTTCTTAGTATTATATGGATGGACTTCACTCTACCAATTCTACGTATGTTTTTTTAATTAAAAAATATAGTTTAATTCAAGCTAGAAGAGTGTTGTCATAAGAAGGGTGTCCATATATGTTTATCAGACGTGACAAAAGTTTAATTTATTTATAATGCATTATACCTCTTATGTTTGTTTAATGTTTTGAGAAAAGTCCTACTAATGTGTGAAATGAACATTTGATTTTGTTTGGTGGTTTTTTACTAATATTATGACTAATAATATTTTCTAGATGGATATCATAATCTATTGTATTTGATGTCAAAGAGGCCACAGAGTTATAAAACTAATGGTTTATCTTTATCTAAACCTAAATACTTTCATTTTTCATGTATTATGGCTACCTAGTAATGGTAATATATGATGTAATATCATAAGAAAACACATGGAAATAATCACAAGGGGTTTAGGCTAATGGAGCCACAATGTCCATGTTTTTTTTATATGTTGTCTTTAGTGAACCATGTGAATCCATTAAGAATCATGACCACACATGAATCATAATATGTTGGCCTTGATGTTATAGAGGTTTTGGCATCCCAAAAGCCTAAATTTATCTCAATCTATACCCATATACATTTTTATGTTTTGGTATATTACATCCAGGTGATAAAACACCATGTAATATCATAGAAAAACATGTGATAAATTTGGTCTCATACATGTCAAAATATTTTATCTTTGATGTCTTATAGGCCAAGACATTTTTAAACCATCGTATTTTCTCTATCTAGACCTGGATACCTTTTATGTTTTGTTATATCATGACTATGTAGTGAAATCCTATGTAATAACACAAGAAAATAGGTGGAAATTATCATAGGGACATGAAGTGATGAAATAATGTGTTCCTTTTTTTTTTATTAGGATATATTTAGAAAAATTCACGTATCTATTAATATCATTAGCCACACAGGTATCATAATATGGTGGACTTGTTATCACAAAGGCTAGGTGTTGAAAATTGTTGGGTTTTTACATACTAATATCTATTCTTCGATAATTGACAATGACGATATTAGCACACATTTACCATACATGACTTGATCACCCAAAAAATGACCTGATTTTCCATAATCTCACACTTCCATGATATCTTATGAGTTAACCAATTCATTCTATTATTATACACTTATAATAACCTCAATGTTTATTTCAAACCTGTTGAATATCATGTATAGACATTTAAAAACTCTCAAAGTAGTCCACATATACATAGGTCAGTATATATCATGCCATTCAAGAGGGCTATATCCCCTTATATCTATAAGATGAAGTGATACATTAAGTGAAATCCATATCATGCATAATCATATCCCTATTACAAAAACTAAAATCAATAGAATGAATGTTTCTTCTTATTTTGATGATGTAATTATTCATGAATATGTACAAATATATGATTGTGTAGATATGGCTCCATTAGAACATGATAATAGAGATAATAAAAATGAACACAATGATTAAGATACTTATGAATAATTTTATATAATTGATATCAATGAAATTAATGGGGTAGATCCTAACCAAGTTAAAGTCTTGTCCAAAATTCATGAAGAACTCCATCAATATTTTGAAGAAGTGGGTATAGTTTTTAAATTTATTATAACATCTAAAGCCACATAATAAACTAAGGTTGTTACATCTCAAGTTCATGAATAAGATCCATTTACCATTATCAATATATCCCTTCAAGATAATACATTCACATCAAGTATTCAAACCACTGATACTTGTATCATTCCCGTGCCTACACCTTTCATGACCCATATGATATATGCCCATAATCTAGGTGCATCACAAGGATTTAAATAGATTCAAATGCCCATTCATAGACCAATAACCTTAACTCAATCTAGGATAGTGATGAAAATTTAATTTATAACCTAACCTAATGCATTTTACCTTAAGAACATTGTTAAAAATTTGCATACTAAGGTGTTAAAATTAGATAAAGTTGTATCAATAACTACTCATATAATAGATTCACATGCCTCACTCTATAACCCATTAACTCCAGAGATAACAACCTAACATTTTACCTATAGGTTTTTTATATTCAAAACATCCATTGTAAAAATTAAAGGTGATCTTGAGGTTATAACATATTAAATAATTCATTTCAACTTGCTTGGACTATGCATACAATGATAAACTATTGACCAAGTTATTTCTAAGGAGTCTTAAGGACTCTGCATTGAGTTGGTTTTATGATCTCCCTCTTCAATCTAAAAGATAATTCATATCCTTGGTGGTTGAATTCTTAGCACACTTTTCCATTACCATCAATGAGAATTTACCCTATGCATAAATTTATAAGCTAAAGTAAGGATCAAATGAACCAATCAATCACAGTATGTTTTGATACAAGACCATGCTAGCAAAGATGGCCATTGTTATGGTTGATAATTTAACATAGGACATTTTAAAAAAAAAATTATACCACCACTCATTGAATTAATCATATTATATATATTCAAATCATTTGATGAGTTATACCATATAGCGAGGGACATAGAAAGTCAAACTAATTAATTTGAACAAACTTAAGAACACATTAACTCCTAAGACAATGAAGTTTCAAAGCAAAAAATATATATCATTTCAAACCAAATGTTAAAAATAATGAGGTGAAGATTACAATCAATGCATTATTGAAACCCATAAACTAAATATAATTGATAGCTCCACAAAAGAGGTAGTTTTCACAACTACCATTAGCTTCCCATATGATTCTAAACAAGTCAATCAAGTGTAACCTTATCATACTCCTTCCTCCACAAGAGATCAATCCAAAGATATGTAGAACAAGGAAGTATGATGTTAATGTATATTATGAGTATCATCGGATTAAGAGGCATTCAATATATTTGTTTTAATATAAGACACAAGATATAGGAACTCATTAATGACAACACTATTGATTTGGGTACCCCTATAAAAAAATATTGAATGTATCACAATGGAAATCAAAATGTGAAGAATTTTAGAAATGCCTTCCCTAAACATGACTCAATAAAATTTTAGGAAAATCCAAAGGTACATCATGTATATAGCATGCATCCTCCACTAGTGACATATAGTCATCCACTATAAACTGTCATTGGTACAATTAGTGATTTCCCACCTCAATGGCTTGTGATTTCATTTGAATACATTGAGATAGTTGATGATGATTTATATTTTAATTCATTATTCATTTCTACCTACATTGAGTAAAAATTGTATATGGTGTTATGATTGATAATGAATTAAGTGAGAATGTTTATGTGATGGCACTTCTCTAATCTCTTAAATACATACATAATGAATTAGAAAATACAACAAAATCAATCAAAGGATTATATGGACATAGACAAAATGCATTTGGATGCATAATATTACCTCTTCAGGTAGGATTAGAAATATTAGCTACGCTATTCTTAGTAATACATAGTAATGGGGTCATCAACATGTTGTTAGGATGCTCGTGGATGCATATAATTAATCTAATTCCATACAAACTACACTGATGCATTATGCACATAAACTAGAAAAAGTAGATATAGTTCTATGATTCGAATATGAGTATCCACTTTATTTAATGATATCTCCTCCTCCATCCCCACAACCACCATGATTGGTTGATACACATATTCATGATCATATCCAAACATGCATGGTACACATATCCATGATCATTATTTAGAGATATATGACACACCTATCAAAGATAAACATGCATAGTCATTTGTTACACATATACATTATCTATCTATACAATAGTCATTCCACTTAGAGTATATCAAAGATTCACTCAAATACCATAGAGGATATTAGATTCTATAACACATACTCACTTAGTATTGAAAATAGTTTAGTTCATTCCATCATGAACATAAAAAAAAAACCTTCTTATTATAGAATGAATACCACAAATCCCTATACCATCTAGATCCATAAATCATACTTCAATTTCCATGATCATTAAGCATGATTGACATGATACACCACATAACTCTATATCAGATTCAAACACCTCCTTAGTTGATACATCCCATGCATGATAGATTATTCCTCCACCACATACCATGGGATTCCATTTGAGTGCAACAATGGTTACTTTTCTCCAAATTTCAAATATTTAAAATATTTAAAAAAATAAAATAATTAAAAAATGCTATATATATATATATATATATATATATATATATATATATATATATATATATCAAAAAATCCAAAATTGGGACATAGGCATGACATTATAGCTTCTTTACATTTTTACATATTTAATTTATCACATTTTTGTATATTGCATACTATTTACATACACAAATATATTTCATAATATATGAGTTCTATAAAGGACATACAGGCTACACATGGATATATCGATGTTGGTTTTCCCTCTACCTAATGTTTGTAACATTATTGGGGGCATATTAATCCAAAATTTCCCACTATTATAGTTTATATATTTATATAAAATTTGTACCATGTTGAGCCACCTATATTTATTATGAATCCCTTGATATTTACTCATCTATTTCATTATGATACATGATATGTCATTTCATTGTGATGTAACATTGATACATAAAGATGGTGTAGACTAGTTCCTTATAATATGCTCCATTGATATTGTTACTATTTTACATGATAGTTTACTATGTGTATGGATATTATGTGTGGCCTTTGGTCTTGATTTATGTGACACCCTTTTATGTCCCTTATTTTTTATAGTTTTATGCCATCTTACATGTGGCCATTGGGCTTGTTTGTTGTGATATTTTATGACTTTTATATGTGGCCTTTGGCCTTATGTGTGACACCAATAATTGTGTTCGATAAGCTTCATGACATTGAGGGGTGTCATGATTTATGTCATGCACTATTAATTTATGGTCTTATTCAGAGGTAATTATATTGGATGCTTTATTAATACACCTACATCACACTTATAAGCCACACATTCCTTTTGTCATATGCATGCCTTGACCAATATATACATTACTATGATGGCATATTTTTTACATGATCAAATGATATTTCATGATGATATATTTACACATGACATGATATAGTGAACTCTTCTTAAAATAAAATTGATTTAAAACATACATCCCTCATCTTAAAAAGGGGGTATCATAATGGGATTTTCATAGAGACATAAGCTTCCATGAAAATAAAATCATAGTAGAGTATAAGTTTCATAGATTTTAGAGTAATTCAACTATAAAATGGTTTAGATACATGATATAAATTTGTATTTTGATATAAATTATAAGGGTATATGCCATGCATGTGCTTCCACTTTAAAAAAACTTTAGTATAGATTCAAACACACTTGGGTGCATACACATGGGCATATGCATAAAGTTTATAGGATTGTAATTTTAGAGCTGCACATTAATATACATTTGGGATACATTATATCAAATTATGAATATAAATTGAAGGTGCATGATACTAGTTCATGCATATATATAGTATAATTATATTTGAATGGAAAAAGGTTTTCATTCCAATTCACACTTATAAAAACTTGCATACATAATGGGGGTATGAGAATTGTTCATTTCCTTGTGATCACAAATTATAATTTTTACATGGATTTAACTTGATTAAACTAAAGTTAAAATTCACATTTGAATGTATAACCCATCTATATTGGTTGTTTCATTTTGAGTGAACATTGATTGGTACTCTCATTTACCTGTGTAGTATTTTATTTTAGTGTTAGACCTAGCTCCATGATTCTCTCTAGATTTTTTATTTTATTGTTATTTGGGTTATTAAATTATGTAATTTTACCTACATTCATAAGGGTCGGGACATATTTCCTTCCAAACTCAAGATTATACATAGTTTTACAAGTTTTGGGAATGATCACCCCAACTCTCCATTTCTTTAATGAGGAAGCATCATCTCCAAAAATATGTGAAAGAAACATGGTTTGCACCAACATATAGGTGCAATATAATGCTTACTATTTTAATTTGTAGATTTCAAAATTCACATATGGATATTGACTACACATTCATTATAGGTTTTCATGGAGCAAAGTTGTACAATTAGAGCCATATCTTAAAAAGAAATTGTGTTATACACTCTATGCTATATTGTATCCTTTTAATCTAGTAATTACATTACTATAATGAAAGGGGTGAATTTGTAGATACTAAAATTTGGTATTTGGTACCTGACAATGACAAGATTGACACACATTTACCATGCATGACTTTAGAACCCAAACAATGTCATAATTTGTCATCCTCTCACACTTTCATGTTATATTATGAATCAACCTTTTTGTTTTTCAATTATAAACCTACCTATGAGAACTTATTTTTTTATTTCATAACTATTAAATATTCTACATAGACATCTCCAAAGTCTAAGATAATTCTACATATACATAGGTTAGTTTTAATAGTTATGCTTATTATCACTAGTCAATAATTACCTAAACTAACTGTAACTATACCACTCATAACAAAAATTATTTTGAAAAATAAAAACCATCATTAGGGTTTCCCCATAATCCAAATGTGTTGGTGGCATGAGGATTTATTCAAATATATTTGTATATGAATAAATAAAGGTAGCATTCAAAATGGGTTGATCAATCATTTGTGATACATATATACACTATTACTCCCAAATCACATACCTATACTCATAATCAAATTCTAAAGCACTCAAATTTTGATTCAAATCAAACATTGTCAAGTACCAAGATTAAACATTAGTTTCATAGACATACTAAAGGATCATAATTAGACAATCATACTAGGTGGGAAAACTACATGTGGCTTGATTTCCCTCCTTGGACTATTGAATACATAGAGTATCCAATCATAAAATGAGGGTGATTGGGTTCAGCTTAGCCCATTACAATTCCCCCATTTTATAGTTTTGTATCCCTCACAACCACATATAGGGTTTCATGGTAAAGGAGGTCAATTTATAGATCTACATGTGCCATAAGTATTCCTGATCATAAACACAAATAAAGTAAAGATAGTCTCAAGTAACTATATAGTCACTATGCCTTCTATATAGGTTAATATCATCTAATAGATTAATATTAACTGATCATACTAACTTGATCCTATGGAACTAACTCAATGCAGGTAGTAGATCAATTCCTAAACTAAGATATCTAAAGGCATGCCTATACTGATTTCCACTTTCATAATATAGTCATAATCAAATAGTCAACCAAAAATATAATTATTCTGATCTATTTATAACTTTTCATATGTGACATATGCCCTTATCAAATCAAAAGAATCAATTATAAATCATTTTACATTAAGATGTATTGCATATCTATTCATCTAAATTCTATTTCAAAGTTATATCTTATTATATTAATCTACCCCATTAATCTAAATTAGGGTAAAACATTTTTTTCTCTTTTTAGACTTGAATACCTTTTTATGTTTTGGTATATCCTGGGCATGTGAATAAATAACATGTAATATTATAGCAAAACAAGTTTCAATAATATTGAGGCCATAAGGTGATGAATCCAAGGGGTCCCTAATTTTTTCTAAAGTTTTCTTCGACAAACTCCATCAATCCATTAAAAATCATAGCATTTTTGTCTTGATGCCATTAAGACCATGACGTCACAAAACTATGGTTTTGTCTTTAATTAGACCCAAATATTTTTTTATGTTTTGGTGTATTGAGGTAAGGTGGTGAAATCTTGTGTAATATTGCAAGAAAACATTGTTTTGGATTTTTACATATAACCTTTGTATACTAAACACAAGGCACAAAAAAATAAATAAAGAATACAATGAGTTTTATACGTTTACTGATTTTATCATTTACTAATTTGGAGGATAGATTTTAATACATATTTAATATGTTATTTTCAAGTGCTTCTTTTTTAGGATCAGCCATAGTTAATCTGATCATTGGATTTTTTTAGCATAAATACTAAAAAAAATTGTTTGGTTATGTTTCATAGATCATATCCACTTTATCAAATCATTATGCATTAGAATCATTTGCCCATATTTTATTTCACTTTCTTGTTACACATTTTTCCCTATATTTTAAAAAAATGCTATCTAAAAAAATATTTGGAATATAGAAAAAAAAATAGGCTGGTCAAGCATGCTTGTAGATGTAGAGAATTATAAACCATGTAAAGTAGGATGACAAAGCATTGGTAGTGTGTTGCTTTAAAATATTTTTTTGTAAAAATCTTATTTTCAAGTACATTTATTATGATTCTTTTTTGATTCATTTTTTGGGTTACATTTTCGATACACTAGTATTGAATTTTGAAATGGCATAATTGAGCATTTCTTAAATTACTTGAAGAAAGGGAATTTTAATGCATTGACTTCTTAGTAGTTAGAATTAGATCCTGGCATGCTATAAAATTTGCTAATATTCACAACACTAAAATATAGTTCCAAAGAATGAGATATTTTAAAGATTATGGGTCAAAGGAAAATGAAGCGAGTTTGTGGGGTGACAATTTTTTCATATAATGTTTCTCTAAGAGGTTAAACATACTAATATGGATATGGTTAATGACAGGTGTGAATAATTATCTTCAATTTGACATTGAATATAATACACTTCACTTCGATATCTTATTTCATGGTAAAAATCTTCTTTATGTTCATTGGGAACCATTATTTTAAAAAAAATGTGTTTGTAATATTATGATAAGACATGTTCACTTATCACATCTTTGCATGGCCCTTGAATCTCATTTATGCCTCTTTTTTACACAAACTATAAAGAGAAATCTTGTGTAGAGTTAAACACAACAATGGATATTATGGTCACATCTTATTCAAATATATTTTCCATTTATGTAATGAATAATTTTATGTCTAATCTCTTGTGTACTATGTTGTAGTCTTTCTATAATGAATATCTATCTCAAAATTAAGGCATTATATTGTTTTCAAAAATGGCTTAACAACGTTGTCATCAAAAACATAGGGAACATAGAAAATTGGTAAGGATATATTAGTAACATGGCCATGCCATAACAAATAGGTTCAATTCAAGGTAATGAATTCTTCTTCTAATGGTTGTCCATTCTAGTTGATGTTAAAATTTAGCTATGGTAATCATAACCACTACATATTGTTGTAATATATTTTCTAAAAGAAGAAATATAATCTAATGTAATATTATATGATTAATATTGGATGCATAACATATTCATTATGAAGCATTGGGATAAAAACATTCACCTCAAATTCTTCTTGATAATTTGGGTGAACAAGAAATCATTTCAATAACACCATTTTAAAAATCCATACACTATCTAAAATTTTCAATACGTAAAAAATAATCACCTGAATTCTATAAAAAAATATCAAACATCAAATTGAGGACCTACTCATATATATATATATATATATATTCTTATTCTTATTCTGGTAAAAAAATACTAACATGCCAATTTGATATATATATATATATATTCTTATTTTGGTAAAAAATACTAACATGGAAATTATATATATATATAATTGCCATGTTAGTATTTTTTACCAATATTCTTATTTTGGTAAAAAATACTAACATGGAAATTATATATATATATATATATATATATCAAATTGGCATGTTAGTATTTTTTTACCAGAATAAGAATGAACCTTGGGGAAAATTTTCATAGATTCCCTTCAATGTTTGAAAAATGCAATGTGAACTAATTAATATATCAAAGAGAAGCTTAAACATTGTATATACAATTTCATAAAAAAATTCAAGACATACCCATACATTCTTGCTCAATTTGTATGTATCTATATTTCAAGTTCAATATGACAAATTTTAAAATGAAATACAAATTTAAAAACTCGAATTTGATAATATGAGTGATACAATTACAAATTTAAAAAACCTTGTTTTAGGTATTTGAAAATAAATATTGCAGAAATTTGCATCTCATAAGCATGTTGACTTAAATCATTTATTGCCATTTATTATTGATCTATTTGATTTTGAAAAGAGGTCTATTAGAGATTTGTTAATTATATCATAGTGATGTCATAAAGGTGTCCAGCTGAGTGGATGAAGTGACTTGATAGTCTAAATGACAATGACAAAGTGTGCAATGTGTTTGTCCTAGTGTGTTTGAAGTTGGGTTGGTTGATCTCTTCTATTTTGGCATGGTTAGAGATGTTCAAGGATGAGTATGGAGTATTAATAATGCACAACGGGTCTTGTAAGAGGATTTTTATGCTTTGAGTGCTTGTGTACATGAGTGGATTTCATTTGGTTGATCATTATTTTCATCTAGACATGTTTGATCTAGTGGCAAAAAATTTGAGTAGGCAATTTGTTGACATCATAATTATCATGTGTGGATGAGTCATGCAGAGTTAGTCATATTTTTGTCATCACATTAGTCCCTAGTTTCTATGTGAAAAGTCTCAAGTTATGTGATGAATCATAGCCAAATATATGGAAGTGTAAATTTGGGCTCCCAGGTAGTTTGACAGTGTTTTCCCATAGTCAAATTTGTATGTGGCAAGAAAGAGTCGAGTAAGTAGTTTGGTGATGGCATATATTGCATGTGTGAAGGTACGAGGATAAAATGATCATATGGGTTTGTTTAATTTTGTGCCTAGATGATTTGTGCTAATTTTTAGGTCATGCAATGAAGTGAATCAAAAGATATAAATGAGTAAATATATCCTTCTAGGAAATTCTTGACATTGTTGGCTCTATGGCAAAAAAAATTGAGTTTGATGGCATATCTTGCATGTGTGAAGGTACAAGGATAAAATGATCATATGGGTTTGTTTAATTTTGTGCCTAGTTGACTTGTGCTAATGTTTAGGTCTTGCAATGAAGTGAATCAAAAGATGTGAATGAGTAAATCTATCCTTCTAGGCAATTCTTGACATTTTTAGGTCATGCAATGAAGTGAATCAAAAGATATGAATGAGTAAATCTATCCTTCCAGGAAATTCTTGACATTGTTGGCTCTATGGTAGATTAATAATGTTATATCTCACACATGCAAAGGTTTCAATAGTAGTTTGACACATGGTTGGATTATCCTAAGTGAGGAAATCATATAGTCTAAATTTGAGAACATACAAGTAAGGTAAAATAGATAAGAATGGTTCCCATACTTATTTAAATTTTCACAAGGTAAAGTCGTAGCAACATTGATGGAGTTTCTTACTCCAAGATGTCAAAAAGTAGTGAGATGGTGCCAAGTGCTCAATATTTAATATTGAGCAGAGATAAAGATCAAGCTTCTTACAAGGATCAATGGTGAGAAGGTGATTGTATAGATAGATATCAATGGTGCACATTAAAGTCAAGAGGTCAAAGTGATATTTGTATAGCAAAGCTTAAGTGAGGATAATCTCAAAGAGATTGATGGAGCATATGAGGTTAAAGTTACTAGATTGCATGAGATGAGGTCAGTTCTAAGAGTTTTAATGTTTGGGAATTGGCACACAATGAGTTAAAGCTCAAAGAAGATAAATAGTGCATGATAAATCTAAAGACTTGAGGACACAAGATGCGAGCATAGTGTTTGAGGTTTAATTGTGATAGTTGGCATTTAAATATTTGAATTTCTAAAGGAAGGACCAGTGTCTATTTTTTAGGCCATAACTTTAAATATAGGAATAATTTGCTATGGTGTAAAAAGAAAACTTGTAAAGGACTCAAATATGCATCTTAAAATATATATTTGAATATCTAAAAGTGTGTATAGTCAAAGATATTGAGGTTCAAATTTGATTTTTTTCATGTATGTCATACAAGTGACCCAAGAATATTGTTCGCTCTTTTTTTAATATTATTTTGATATCTATTATTTAATTAGATATTGGAGAGTGTGAAAAAATTGTTTTGATATGAGTCCATGACTTAGAAAGTGTTCCTATGTTCTTAGTTTTCTCAAAGAAGTGTCAAAGAGGTGAATGGGTGATCATAAGACCTAAAAAGTGGCTTAGGCCTATTTGAAAGTGTGTTTTGATTAAGTGGGACCCATATTAAATGCCTTAAGGGTGAATGCATGTATTTTGGATGACAAATAAAGCTTTTGGACTTGATAATTCATGATTTATCTATAAATAGTGAAACCAAAGATGATGATTTCTAGACTTGTGGAGGACTTGTACAAGGCTTATGAGAAGAATATGTGTTGAAGCAAAGGATAGATGATGTTTGTGTGAGCTTGGTGGTTAATCTAAGAGGAATATTATAGCATGGTCTATGTGGATGATCCCATGGTCATGTTACTATTATTGTGATAGAGTTATTGATGGTTTGATGATTGTATATGAGTTAGGGAGGAGCTAAGGAGTGGAATGATCCAAAAAGTGGTTTTGAATGCATTATAATTGTGTGAAGAAGACTATTTTATCAGAGGCTCATAATCAAGTGTTGAAGACATCATTTATAAGGTGGAAGTGTGCACTTCAAAGGAGGGTCTAAAGGACTTGATCTTCTTTAGGGGAAATTTCTCCTTGTTAAATAGGTGTTTCACTAAAGGCCTTTGGTTAAGAGGACTTGATCAAGGTTTTTGATCTAAAGGACTTGACCAACCTCTTGTTTATAATATCTTATAGGACAAGTATTCCATGTGTTATAGGCTTGAGAGTGGGTTTTATTCCCTATGAGGGTTTCACATATGAACTATGTGTTGTGTGTTTGATTTCATGTTTACATTGAATGAATGAGCTCTCTTATTAATGTTCTTGATCAATTCAATATATGCTAATTTTTAAAAGTTTGAAAGGATTGTAATTGAAATTGAAATATCTGGGCTCACTGATTCAGCCCCACCCCTCTTAGTGATTTTACCTCTAACAATTGGTATAAGAGTAGGTCCTTTTGTAAAGGCTTGATGGTTTGAAGTTGATCCAAGGTATAATATGGGTAGTCATCAAGGAGGTTTCTCTACTAAGTAAGAACCGATGTTCAATGGATCCAATTATGTTTTTTTTAGTGCAAGGATGAGGACATACAATATGTCCCTATGGTTTAATGTATGGAAATCTATTGTGGATGGTTATGTTATTCTTACTACTCCTCCATCTAATGTTGTAAACAAGAAGTTTTTTGAGAATAATTATAAGGTAATGAATGCCATCACTTGTGGTCTTACAAAGACTGAGTTCACCAAAGTAACCCATTGTAAATATAATAAAGAGATAGGGATAAAATGTAGATCATCTATGAAAGAGATTCAAAGGTCAAGCTTGATAATTATAGACTCATATAAGGCAATTTGAAAGTCTCAAGATGAATGAAGAAGATTTTGTGGCATCCTTTCTATAGAGAGTTGATGAGATTATGAACATTATCAGAGGTCTTGGAGAGAACCTTGAAGAGGATACTATAGTTCAAAAGTTATTAAGGTCTCTATCAATCAAGTTTGATCCAAAAATATCTATTATAAAAGAAAGTCATGATCTTACTTAGTTGAAGATGGATCAATTTCATTGCAATCTTACTACCTATGAGATGAGGAAGATTGATGATATACCACCAAATAAGGAAGCAACTTTCAAGACTGAAATGAAGACAAAGAAGAAGTTCCAAGGTAAGAAACCCAAGGAGGATGACATTTCTGATATATATGAGAGTGAACTAATTACTTTGATTTCAAGAAAATTAAAAATAGGTTTAGGCAAGTATAAGGGTAAACTACCCCTCAATGCTTCAATTATGGAGAAGTGGGACATTTTACCAATAAGTTCCCTCATAAATATAAGAAAAATTATGATGAAGAGCATGATCAAGGTCATGATGATGGAAAGAGACCATTCAGGTCTGATAAAAGAAAAAATATATTCAAAAGGTTTGACAACAAGAAGTACTTCAAGGACAAGAAGAGTCATTACACCAAATAAGATTACAGCTGATCAGATGAGAGTGAAGTCAATGACTCATAATGATCATGAAGATGATGGTCCTTTTGAATATGAAGACCTCTTCATGGCTAAGGAAAGAAGCTTCTCACATCAAAAGGAGTCTACTAGAAGTGATTCAGATGATGATGAAGATGAGATAGACTATGAAACTACATTGACAAATGCTCTTAAAGAACTAAATATTGATAAGAAGATCAACAAGAAGATGAAATATAAACTCAAGGACTTTGAAGAGAAATGTAGTGTGTATGAGGTAAGAGTGAATGAAGACACCAAGGACCATGAAGACATGGTCAAGCATCTTAGTTGTCAATTGGAAATCCTGTTTACAAGCCTAAAAGATAAAGTAGATGAATGTTCAAGGTATGTAATTAAAAATGAGTCATTGAAATATGAGTTAGAGAAGACATCTAGTAATGTGAAGTTATATGTGAGATTTAAAAAGAGCTCAAGTGATCTAGATAATATTTTTAATGATCAAAAGCATGCAAGTGATAGAATTGGTCTTACATACAAAGAAGAACCAAAGAATGCAACTCAAGATAAGATAAAGACTATTGCGAAAAAGGATAATCATACTTTGAAAACAAATCATCAGACAAGAAATGAAGGTGTTGATAGAATGAAGATAAATCAGATCAGATAACCAAATGCCATGAGGTATTCAAATTTTAATGGTTACTACTATACTTGTAATCAGTTTGGGTATAGAGCTAAAGAATGTAGAAGCCCTATTAGAAATGATTTTGAATGAGACTATGATGGGGATCATCAATCAAAAGGTGTGAGCAAGGTTGAGCATTTAAACTATCATAATGTGGGTCACTTTACAAAACATTGTCCATTTAAGGTAAGACAAGTTGAGTTTTCATCAAGAAGCATTGTTTGCTACAACTATGAAAAGTTTGGTCACATTTCTAGATTTTGCAAGCAAAGGTATACAAATCAGAATAGATTCAACCAAGCTCCAAGAGTACAATGAAGCAAGAAAGTTAACTCATGGAAGCCAAAGGTGACAAGTTTGGGTCATGATGAGTCTATAAGTCCATGCAATCTATTATCTATGGTGGAGAATGCTTCAGAAGTTAAAGAGTGCCAAGGGATTTCATTGCCTACTCATATTGTGAATAAAGAGACCAAGTTCAAGAAGGAGACCAAGGTACTAGTTAAGGCTAGTTCTGAGATGTGTATGGATGCAAGTGAACATCCTACCATTTTTAAGTATGTATCATACAAATAACATAAATTTCTAATGCCTAGTGATGAGGTTCCTAACTACAAGATGGATTCTTCAGATGAAAAGGTATGTCATGCATCTATGTTATCTTTATGTATTGTCAATCCAATCTTAGAAGAGAAGGAGAGTGATTTAGAAACTGAACCAGTTGTCTTAGTTTAGATTGAGAAGAAAAAGAAGAACAAAAACAAGAAATCTTATAGCTATAAGAGGATTTTAGTGGTTATTGAGGAGATGTAATCCACTCTTGGCTTCACTTTGTTTTAGATCATTATGGTGTAAAGGATGTTTCTATCTATGCTTATTAAGAGACTCCTTTCAGTGGAGAAGCAAGTTTTGTTTTGGTGTTCTTCATATGGTCCTAAAAGGATAGAGCTGAGTGTTTTTAGTTAGAGCAGGTATGTCCAAGTGGAAGATATGTTGAGGTGACGTTAGAGTGATGTCATAGTTGTATATGGTTAGTCTATAGGGATAGATTGAAGGTTTTCATGTGTAAAAAGAGGATTGTGATTTGTAAAGATGATTTTTCTTATAGAAAGTTCTATTGACCTTATTCTAGCATGATCCAGGTGGTTTTATGGTTTGATGGTATGTTGAAGTCAAATTGGAGATTTTTATTTACTCTCAGGTTTCCCAGTTTGTGCTTAAGAGTATGCAAGTCCTAAAATGGGTTATAGGTTATATGGGTTCCAAAATGTTTGAAAACTCAAAACCTGGTACATAAGTGTGTGATATTTATCTCCAGGTGTTCAATAAGTTTCAAAGGTGGACATTAACCAAAAGGAGGTTTGTTTACTCTATTTATTTTAAGATTCTAGGATTTTAAGCTATGAAAGAAAAGTAATTTACCTTATGATTTGACATCTAAGGATTTTTAAGAGGTTGAATAGGCCAAATTGGTTATCAAACCAATCTTCATAAAGACTTGAAGGTTTGTGGTTTTCAAATTATTCATGTTTTTGTCAAGATGGTGGCTAAATTGGCATGTTGGTTTTTGAAGGAAGTATGTTACAAAAGATGAGCTAGGTCTTAAAAAAATTTGGACTTGAGTGGGAATATGAATTGATCTATATATTAAGTTTTAGGTCTTGATGGTATGTCTACTAAAAGTTGTGGGCTCTGCAAGTTCTAAGTAGGGCTACAAGGAGTTTAGACAAGACTAGTATGAAAATTTGATGTTTTTTGTTTAGTTTATCCCAAAAATTAAGGTATGAGTATTTTAAGGTGATTTATTAAGTTTTTTTAGAGCATTTTTCCTATTTTTTGAGTGGCATGAAGTTATGTTGGTGGTCCCTGAGGTGGCCTGAGAAGAGAAGGATAGTAAGCTTATATAGTGGTTCTTCATGGTATATGGAGATATAAAGATGCTCAAGATATGAAATGGATCAAAAATATTAGGTGGATTCCCTCTCAAATGTATCTTCATGATTTTCATCATGTTTGTGTGTTCTTTCTTCATTGATTGCAATGCTTGGTTGAAGAGAGTGTTGGCATGGAGCAAGAGGAAGTTATCAAGGCAAGAAGATGTTTGCTCAAGGTAAGGGGGGGTTTGTTTCATATTTATAATATGGTCCTCTCCTATTGGTAATATTTTTAGGTCCTCAGTATTAGTTAATTCCCAATTTTAAATTATGTCAAAGGGGGAGAAATTTCATGTTGTGAGAATGCTTAAAAAAGAGAGAAGGAAGGTGATTTTTATATTGTTATATGATGGTTGTTGAAACCAATGACAAAGGGGGATATTTTTTGAGAGTTTTAAGTGATGTTATGGTGTTGTCATGAAGGTGTCTAGGTGAGTTGATGAATTCCCTTGATAGTCTAAATGAAAATGATAAAGTGTGCAATGTGTTTGTCCTAGTGTGTCTAAAGTTGGTTTGGTTAGTTTTCTATTTTGGCATGGCTAGAGATGTTCAGGGATAAGTATGGAGTATTGAACATGTGAAAGGGGTCTTATAATAGTTTTTTAATGCTTTGATTACTTGTGTTAATGAGTGTATTTCATCTGGTTGATCATTGTTTTCATCTAGACATTTTGGGTCTAGTGGTAGTAAATTTAAGTAGTATGTTGACATAATAATTATCACATTTGGATAAGTCAAGGGGAGTTGGTCATATGTTTTTTATCACATTAGTCCCTATTTTCTATGTGCAAATTAATAATTCATGTGATGAATCATATCCAAATATATGCAAGTACAAAGTTGGGCTCCCAAGCAGTTTGACAGTGTTTTTCCATAGTTAAATTTACATGTGGCAAGAAAGTGCTAAGTAAGTATTTTGGTGATGGCATGTCTCACATGTGTGAAGGTGAAAGGAGAAAATAATCATATGGGTTTGTTTAATTTTTTTCCTAGTTGATTTTTTCTAGTTTTTAGGTCATGTGATAAAGCACATCAAAAGATATGTATGAGCAAAGTTGGCCTTCTAAGAAATTCTTAACATTAATGTCTCTGTGGTAGAAAAACATTAGTGAGTAGATTAATGATGTTATATATCACACATTTAAAGGTTTAAAGATTAGTTTGATACATGGTTATATTCTCCTATATGAGGAGATCATATGGTCTAAATTTGAGAACATTCAAGTGAGCGAGGTAAAAGAAATGACTATGCAAAGTTGACCTTCTAGGTAGTTAATAATGGTTCCCATAGTTAAATTTTCACATGGTAAATTTTGAGCAACATTGATGGATCATGTTGCTCCAAGATGTCAAAAATAAGTGAGATGGTGCCAAGTTTTCAATGTTTAACATTGAGTAGAGATAAATATCAAGCTTATTTCAAGGATAAACAATGAGCTAGTGATCATACAAATAGAGATCAATTGTGTGCATTAAAGTTAAGAGGTTAGAGTGATAGTTGTCTATCATAGATAAAGTGAGGACAATATTGAAGAGATCAATAGAGTGTATGAGGTCAAAGTTTGTAGATTTCCCAATATGAGGTTAATTTTTAGAGGTTTAATGGTTAGGCATTGGCACACTATGAGTTAAATCTCTAAGAATATAAAAAGTGCACAATCAATCTGAAGATGCAAGGACACAAGATTTTATCATAGTATCTGAGGTTTAATTATAACTGTCGGCATTCAAATATTTGAATTTGTGAAGGAAAGACTAGTGTTTGGTTTTTGGGCCATAACTTTCGATCCAGGAAAACTTTTCCCATGATGAAAAAAGAAAACTTGTAGAGAAATGCAAGGTACATATATAAATATAGATTTTAAGATCTAAAAGTGTGTACTATAAAATATATTGAGGTTTAAATTTGATAGTGTTTTCATGTATGTCTTGCAAGTGACCTGAGAAGATTATTTGAGATCATATTAATATTATTTTGATTTATCTTGTTGAATTATCTATTGGGGAATGTTTTATATTCCATGAGGATATTTTGTGAAATTTATGAAGTTTTGACTAATCATATGTAATATGAACAAAGGTTTATAAGTTGACTATGTATTCATTCATGGTTCCTATGTGCACAGAATGTTTTTTGAGTAATTTTTTCTTAAGCAAAAGGATACTATGATGGATATGGGAACTTAAAGAGGACCTATAAATCATATTACATGATTTAATTAGTTGTAAAGTGTTCATGTGTTCTTATTTTTCTTGAAGAAGTGTCAAATAGGTGAATGGATCATCATAGGACCAAAAAGGTGGCTTAGGCCTATTTGAAAATGTGTTGCATTTAAGTGTGACCCATGTTATATACCTTAAGGGTGAAAGCATGTATTATGGATAACAAGGAAATTTTGTGGACTTGATAATTCATGATTGATCTATAAATAGTGAAACCAAAGATGATGATTTCTAGACTTGTGAAAAACTTGTACAAGGCTTGTGAGAAGAGTATGCATTGAATCAAAGGATAGATAATGTTTGTGTGAGATTGGTGATTGATCTAAGAGGTAGATCAGAGTATGGTCTATGTGGCTGACCTAATGGTCATGTTACTATTGTTTTGATAGAGTTATTGCTAGTTTGATGGTTGTATATGAGCTGAGTGGAATGATCTAAAAGCTGGTTTTGGATGCATTATAAATGTGTGAAGAAGGATGTGTTATCAAAGCTCCATAATTAGGTGTTAAATACATTAGTTATAAGGTGGAAGTGTTCACTTTAAAGGAGGGTCTAAAGGACTTGATCTTCCTTAGGGGTAGTTATTCATTATGAAACATGGGTTTCATAAAGGCCTTTAGTCAGGGGGACTTGATCAAGGTTTTTGGTCTAAAAAACTTGACCAAGCTCTTGTTTGCAATCTCTTATAGGATAAGTAGTCCATGTGTTTTAGGCTTGAGAGTGGGTTTTATTACCCATGAGGGTTTCCCATAAGAACTATGTGTTGTGTGTTTGATCTTGTGTATGCATTGAATGAATGAGCTCTCTTATTAATGTTCTCGATCAAGTTGTTATATGTTTATTAATTAATAGTTTGAAAGGATTACAATTGAAATTTAAATATCTAGGCTCGGTGATTCACCCCCCACCCTCTCAATTATTTTACCTCTAACAAGGTTAATTGAACTAATCTATCATTCACACAAATAAGGCATCGTTCATAAAATAGACCATATTTTATATTTAATTGAGAAATAATTAATGTCCCAACAAATGTTGATGTTATATAAAGAGCATTACCATAGTATATGGAATAAAAAAATAGTTTTTTGTTGAGCTGAAATGATAACTATGATATAAATTTCCTTTGTAATTAGGAAGTATACATGCACATACTATCATTATATATTTAAAATAATTGTGCAAATAAACATTGTATTATATGGAAAATGTGCAACTAAACTAAGACTATGACCATCTCCTTCATGTTGTGTCTAATGAGACTTGGGAAGCTAAAAATCCACATGATAAGTTTCATGTAGATGAATCTCTTTATGATGAGCATAATAGTGCCATTTTGACTCATGGGTTAAAAAACTTAGCATGAATTCATTACCTTTAATAAAAAATAATAAAAATTGCTCTAACTAAAGGACAATGACTACTTGGAATGTTCCAATACATATTTTTAGAGGAAATGAACTTCCCCACCTTATTCCTTGTTGAAACCCATCATAAAAACACTATGAAAATAATTTCATGCAAAATACATAATTGAGTTATTGAATTGTGATAGTAAGTTCACTTATCACATTAAACCCCTCCTTAAAGTAATTAAAACTAGTATCAGTCAAGTTAGATGATATAATTGTGTTTAAATTATAAAATGATATCTAAAAGTCTAATAAATATCTTACAATAATGTGCAATAGAAACCTAATTTGGCACAAAAAAAAATTTGATATTGGATACATTGATTTTAATCAAATATGTATATGTCCTAACTAGTTTCAACAAATAAATAAAACTATCTTTACCATGATATGACAATTATGTCCTCCAACTATTTTTTATGCTTTTTAAAGTGTATAACATTATTGGTAGATTCTTGTATTTAACTTGACATAACTATATGAAAAAAATAGGCACTCATCATCTATGGGAAAGTCACAACTAGATGTATTGAATGTGATAATTCCAATTTTAAAAATGACACAATCACTTGTACTCATTACTATAAACATAGATCAAATACATTAAACCAAATTATTTTTTAACATCAATACTTTTTTAAGATATTGTTGACTAAATTTGGATTATTGAATTTCAAAACAAAGTAAATTCCTATAGTCAATGGTTGATATGGATGAAAGATCCATCAATCTATGGAGATGGTGAAAACTCAATAATTGAATTCTTTTTCCACAAGAACATAAATTGTGATACTAATCCCTTTTCTCCAAACATTACAAAATTAATTGAACATCACTACATAAAAATTTGAAAAAAATAATAAACATAGAAAATGAAGATACACTTTTCCTCTGCAACCAATGAAACATAAAAATACTAAAATCATAGAAAGATAATGATGCACTTGCTACTAAAAATGTAAAACATATTTTCTCAATGCTTAAACAAATGATATGAAATTTTTATTTCTTTTGGTATGTTTCTCAATAAAATAAACATAGATGAAACTAATTACACACTTGAAATCTAAACAATGTAAAAATAACCAACAATTTTTTGGAGAAGAAACCATTACATCTTTGTAATAATAAATTTACAAAAACAATTGCCACCATGGGGAGTAAGTACACATGCCTATTTTATTCTCAATGCTTATGCAATAGTGAACTATTTTATATCATGCATGAATAAAATTGATAGATCAATGAAAAAAACATTTAGAAAAATATGTAGAGACCACCAAGCATTGCATCTTTATGTTATTTAAATGATATGTGAACTAGGAAATTAGATGTTAAATTCTCAACAAATTTATACCCAACAAGCTACATATATTATTATAGCTATTCCATTGAATAATAGCTCAAGAAAATTTATATAATGTACAATATTTCTAAGGCTTCTAGTTTTGCTATATGAAGAACTTAAAAATTATAAAAATAATAAGTTTCATTCTATTATAGACTATTATATTACATGTCCAAAATATATTCATATCATTTGCATTGCTAATTTATTTTTGCATACAACAAGGAAAAAAATAAAAACAAGATCAAAAATGCATGCCATATACTTTTTCAATTATAATAAACATTTAGATAACAAGAACAATTATAGATAAAGGCTTTTTCTATATTTTTCATTTCAATAAATTGAAGATAACCTAAAAAATGGTTGCTTAACATGAAAAGAATCATATATATTCCACTGCAAAATCATAACACAAAATGAATATAAATTTTCTTATGACACAAAACCAAAGTGGGGTGATATGAAAACTTATGTTGATGAACTAAAATTTCACATCCACTTGTCTATTGCAACATTACAAACACTAGAAATTTAGGAAGATTCATATGAAAAATATGATATACAACTTTATCTTTCTTTGCATAATTGGATAAAAAATAAAAGAAATAATACCTTTGGAAATTTGTAAACATCCATTCATAACAGACAATGTGACATGTTTTGGACAATGAGAATGATAAATAAATAATAATAAGAAATAATTAAAGATAATGGATTTAGAGAAATTACAACATTTCAAATCCATTGTACATTCTATTAATATGTGGTACCGGTATAGATAAAACATTCATTGTAAAATTTATCTTTGAGATTATGGTCGTATGTACAAAAAATTGATCAATAGTGACCCCCTCAAACCAAAGGATTTGACCACAATATTCATGAGAAATGTTTTGTACAATGCATATGGCATTACACTTAATTCATATTTTTTGTTTCCTTTACATAGATTTAAAATTATTCCACTTAGTGTTGAATAAATTGACACATTATCAAAAATAATATTAATAATTGCACCATATATTTATAGACAAAATTTCCATTTTTAGTAGAGAGATATTTTATTTTGCTAATGAACGAATATGAGAAATAAAACACAAGCCAAATTCATATTTTAAAAAATTGACATGATCTTTTGTAGTGAATTTTATCAAGCACGGTATACTAAGTATTGTCTTGTCTTTAAATTCATATAACTATAAAATAACTAGTGCTATACTATTTTTTGAAATAGAATGTTTAACTTTACCAATAGAGTGAAACTATACAACAAAAATATCATGGGTTTATCTAAATTATTCATAGAATTAGTATGCATACAAAAATAGAGAATTATTTCTCTTACCTAATTAATAAATGTTTTCAGCCACCACTAAATGATCCTACATTTACATATCTTTTCTATCAAAATTATGATGTTGAGAATCACAATACCATAATGCTTGCACTTATTAATAGAATGCAAATTTTGATCAGTTCAACTGATGAAGAAGATATAACATATGATGAGATAGGTGGTTGTGTGTATACAATTGTGCTTCCAAACAAAAGATTATTAAACAAATATTTTTTGGTTAGGTTCTTTTCTAGTAACTATCATATCTAAGATAGTCTAGTGGATGGCTCTGACAGAACTTTCAAAGCCTACACATGAACAAAAAAACATGATATCTTATGGCTAAATTTCAATGACTTGAATGTTGGCCACCATCATATTAAAAAATATGCTCATATTTACATGAGTGAAATTCAACCAAATTGGGTGCCCATCATTCATGTGGCTAGACCTTTGAAAACTAACCATATAAAAGTACTTTTATAATTCAAAAATAATTTATTATGTGCACGTACAATTCAAATAACCCAAGAAATAATAATGGATTAATTTTTATTTATGCCTATTAGATTAACCAACCATGGATTGGCTTATACTGCTTTTTCTTGTGTCAATATTATAGAAAACATGTATTTTTTCTACATCCCATCACAATGAAAATTTTCAAAATCAAATAGAATATTATTGATAAAATGTCTCATCTTGAATTAGAAGCATAATGGTAGCTATAAAATTACTTTCCCTTCATATAGTTGCATCTTGAATTAGAAGCATAATGGTAGTTAGAATATTATTACTTTGTTTCATATTTTATTCTTTAGCAAAATCTAGACATCTTGGGTTTATGAGAAGAAAATATGAGAATACAGTTTGTTGATGTCACCATTGCCATGTATAGATGAGTCTGAGAGAGATGGTTATATAGTTTTGATCACATTAGTCCCTAGTTATTATGTGCTAGATTTAAAGTCATGCAAAGAAGTACAGTAAAAGATATGGGGATGCAAAGTTGGCTACTTAGCCAAATTTACAAAAGGGTTCAAGTAGATCCAAGTAAGCATGCTGATGAGGTCAAAATTTTCACACATGAAGGTGTTAGGATAAAATAATCATATGGTTTGTTCATTTTTGTGCCTAGTTTCTATGTGTTGAATCTTAGGTCACACAATGTAATTAGACAAAATACAAGCATGAGTAAAGTTGGGCTCTTAGGCGTTTTAACCGTGCTTTCTCATAGTCAAATTTGTAGATTACAAGAAAATTCTAAGTAGGCATTTTTATGATGTCATATCTTATATGTATGAAGGTTTCTAAAGTAGATAAATATATGTATAGAATCCACTAAGTGAGAGGATATTATGCACTAAATTACAGGTCATGCAATGAAGCACATCAAAATATATGTAACTATAAAGTTGGCCTTCCATGGAGTTCTAAACATAGTTAGCTCTGTGGCAGAAGAATCTGAGTCAATAGATTAATGGCATTATATCTCTCACACATGAAATATATAAGAAGAAATGAGCATATGGGTTTGTTCATTATCATGCCTAGTTTATATGTTCCAAGTTTTAGACCAGGTGGTTAAACAAAACAAAAGATATGAAGGTGAAAAGTTAGCCTTCCAATCATAATTGAGATAGTCCCCATACTTAGCCAAATCTACACAAGATAAAGTTCAAGCTTGTTAGAAGATGAACAGTTAGAGCTTAATCATACATTAAAGATCCAATGACTCATAGCAAAGTCAATATGTCAAAAGTACCTGTGAGTGAACATGCTAGTGACAAGTGTCATAATCATGGAACTTAAACAATAAATCTATGGTGCAATTCAAAGTCAATTATTCAATGATCAATGTGAGGATTCCAAGGGTCTTAATAGCAATAACTTAATGTAATGTGTAGAATCCACGTGTTAATTCTAATTGTCACATTCATAGAAGCTTATCAGGGATAAAGTGTGATCTTCTCAGAAGATTGAATGGAGAGTGGTTGATCATACAATGAAGATCTAATGGAGTGAGTGGACTCATATGAGGATAAGTGGTCAATGTTTAACCATAGAAAGAGATAATGTTTATGCAACTATGAATATATAAAGATATGCAGGAGCTTAGATCAGAAAGATTAATGGATACATTTTAAATTTGAAGAGTTAAAGTCCAAAAGCATACAAAGATTGAATAAAACATATAAGCTTATCAGTTATTGATCTAACAGATGCATTTTAAAGTTCAACAAATTGAATGAAGACCATCATATTGTGGTGCCAAACTGAAGATCAATGGTCGATATTTAAAGATATGATCATGCTAATGGTCAAGTGTAGGAACATGCAGGTAAGCTAAAAATTATGATATAGGTAACAAGATTTATTTTTCTAATCGATCAAATTTTTAAATAGGCATGTGCATCAAAACTAGAGTCCAGTAAATGCTATAAATAGTAATGAGACTAGGAATCATGGTGGTGGAGCATGAACTAAGTCCATAACTAAATGTGATGTGTTAGCAAACTAGTGTGAACATAGAGAAGATACAAAATCCTAGATCAAATTCTTATATATATGTCATCCAGGATACAGGCAAAAGTGGTTGGAGTTATTTGAATTGTGTCAAATAGATAAATATAAAGACATAAAGATAGATGGGTAGAGAAAGAAAGAAAAGAGAGATAAAGTGTAGAGCATGAGTAGTTATAAACCAAACTTGTAACAGAGAATAAAGGATTAGATTCAATTATAAATCTATGTTGTAATCTAGAGTTGTATCTCCAAAGAAGAATCTAATAGTTAGGTTCCATCAGTGAAGCTAAGTTGGTGCTCAGTTAGGGAGTGGGTGCTTCTTTACAGTTAGTACTCTTAAATCAAGGGATTGGTGTATCCTTAGGGTTGGTTCCCTTAAATGTATAACCAATGAGGTTTTGATTGTGAGGTTGGATTAGAATAGTAGATTCTAGTAGATATTCTCACCATAGTTTTCTAATATTGGGTTTTCCATGTATACATATGGTGTCATGTGAATTTTTGTGTGTGTGATCTCTACATATTTGTTTTAATCTGCATATGTTTTTAATCTATTTTAAAAGGTATTAAAAAGGACTAAGTTAATCAATATACTATTTCACCCCCTCTCAGTATATAGTTGTGTTCCAACAGAGAAGGTCATAGATATATTGCAAAGGTCATAGAAAATAAGGACTATAAATCTAAGTATGGGCACATTACAAATCACGGTGGAGGAAATTGTAATTTTTCATGTGAGGAAATCTGTGACCAGATGAGTGTTACATGGAGGAGATATGGAAGACAAGAGCATCATTCACATTATTTGAGGAAAAAAGGAGGCCATAAAGGTAGATATGGACCCTCTAACAAATCATATATGATTGTTTTCTAATAAGAACCTACTATCTCAATGGCATCATCCATGGAGGTTGTGGATGAGTCACTAGTACATGTTAGCTTAGGGAAAACAAAAATAATACCTATTTTGGTAAAATTAATATGAATAAGAAATATAAAGGTAAGTATTTAAAATACTCATGAGTAAGAATGATCATCATCAACCATAAGAGCTAGATTGGTCACATACTTAGAGAGCAAGTCCTCTAAGGGAAAAGAGAATATAACGATACATGGAGGAAATGTGTTAGGGTTTTTATAGGAGGACTTATTATATTAAATTAGAGATACATACATCCTCTTATATCTATAGGAGACCCATGCTATATTGGAAAGCACCACCAAGTGGTATGATATATTAAATATATGATAATATTATCAAGGCCATCCTAGAATAAATGACAATTAAAAAATTCCATATGATGATATTTTAAATATTATTCTACCCACACTATAGGATCACGTCATTAAAATAATAGAGGTAAGAAGTAATTCCATGAAAAGTTCTAAAGTGCTCAAGAGGAATTTCTCTATAAAGTGTTGGAGGTAAAAAACCATGGCACTCGAGGATAAAGAATCACAAAGGATGTTGTAGGATGAGATCAAGACAAAGCAAAGGATAAAGTCCTTATTGAGGGTTCTAGGTGATAATTTAGTAATAAAAAATGTAGTAGTTAAAAATGTTATGGATAAAACGTAATATGACAAAATGTTGCATAAGACATAATGTTGTAGCGTAAAATGTAATGAATACAAAACATTGTGGTATTATAAATGTTGTGAAAATGTCATGGAAATGTAGTTGAAAGTTGTATCATCTTCTGTGTGAGTGGGTCCCTTATGATATTTTATCCTGCAATGTTTTATCCTCATGATGTTTTTATCCTTGATGTTTTGTCCTCATGATATTTTATCCACTATATTTTTAACAGATACCTTATTAAAGGCTTCCAAGTAGGGAAATAAATAGTTTAAATATAGAAGAAAGATTTGAAACACCACCTTACATAGATTGGAACTTACAAGCTAAAAATGAGAAACTTAAAAAGGATAAAAAGGTGGCCACCTTTTTTTGCCCCATTGGTGTTGGAGATAGAAATAATAAAATGAAAAATTATTATACAAAGGTTAAAGAGGAAGGAGAAAAGGACAAAGAAGAGAAAAAGGAAAAAGAAGAAAAAAATATAAATAGAGGTTATAGTAGGAGGAAGAGAAAAGGTAGAAATAAAATGGATATAAAAATCACCAACAAGAAGGGGGGAAATTTAAGTTGGGTAAAAAGGATCATTAAACAAAGGTGGAAAAGTAAATTCTATCAGGAGGATCAGTAAAATATGAATCATGTAATGGGTTGTGATTTAAATCAAGTTAGAAGGGGATGGTTGGGATAACCCCACATTTTTCTATATCATTGCATGAACCATTATAAAAACAATTTAGGGTTTTGTGACTAATCTAGACATCACCCATTAATGCAGAGACCTATCTCTTTGAGGCCATAACTTATGACTTGTTAAATTGATTGATCTCTAATTCCTGGAAAAATAAAGATAAAAGAAAGAATAATGCATCTGTAATTAGATTCACTAGTTAGGTCCAACTCTAAGATATTTGTAGAGCCATCAATATCATCTAAGGGTCTCAAAATGCATTATATTATTTTTAGTTATGCTAAAAATAACATAAATTGAATAACTTTGTAACCTAATGTGAAAATGGGACAAAACTCATCCAAGATCATGAATTTATTATTTATAGGATATGTTTAAAAATTTTAATCCCATATAAACTTGCATGCAATATTTATTATGAAAGTGAAGTTTTTATTTATAGCAGGGGTAGTTAATTCTAGGTAGATTTTTTTTTTTTTAATTTTAATATCAAATCCAATTTTGAGTTGAGGTTCACATAATATTATGTAACGTTTTTATTCATTCAAATTGAATCAATTAAGAATATTGTTTCATGAAATTTTGTGTTTTAATCATATTAAAAGGTTTTTGCTTTGATAGTATATGGATTTATCATATAGTATCAGAGTAAGTTCAACTCTTGGAAGTAATATCTTTGTGAATTTTTATTGTGTTTTCAAATTATATTTTTAGAGAGTATTATGTGATTTAACATCATGTGTAAAAAATTTGTAAGGATGATGAGGAATTACACAAATGAATAGGACTATACAACAACTATAGAGGGAAGTGGAAAAATTAACTATAATTGTCACAAATACATTAAAAAAGGACATGCAGGAGGGGAAATATATCATGAAGAAGAATTTTATAAAAATGAGGAATAACTACAACAATCAACATCAATGGAAGATAGGATGGTTTGGGATTTAAATGGAAAAAATATAGGAATCAAAGTCAATGTTGCAAAGTATGAAGGTAGTTTAAAACCAGAGGAGTTGATAGATTGGTTAACTAGAATGCAAAAGTTCTTCAAATGGAAAAGTCTGAGAAAGACATGAAATTGAAGTTTTCATGTATGAAAGGGTTGTGAAATGATTTGGTGAGATCACCTATAGAAAAAGAGATAGAGAATTGATAAATAAAATATCGACACTTAGAGCAAGATGAAGAAGAATCTAAGGGTGGAGTTTATTCTTGTAGATTACGCATAAACCCTATACAAAATATTCTATAATTTAAGGTAAAAGGATCACGGCATACAATAATATATAGATGAGTTATATAAGCTTTCCACACGATTGGAGCATGACGAAAGAAAAAATAGATGGCCACAAGGTATGTAAATGATTTGAAGTTTTATATTCAAGATGACCTAAGCATGAATAAAATAATTTTTATGGAGAAAGCTTATCAATTAGTTGTGAAGGCAGAAGAAAAAAATAGCCTTTTAGAAGATCAATTAGGCCAAAAAGAGGATAATCACTTTTAGTAAGGAGGCAATGTGGGTTTAATTCCACTAGAGGAGGATTTCCCTATGGTATAACAATATAAGAGGATAATATACAAAGGGTTCAATATCAACAACGAGGAAGAGGATTTTATAGAGATAGAGGCTATGACAGTGGTAGAGGATGGAATGATCCATGTAAACCTTATGTGTGTTACATATGTGAATAATGACATATATCATTTGAGTGTCCACACTATAATGAACAAAAGAGGAGGTTGAAATAAAAGAATAAAATATAGAAGTTACAGTAGCAGAGATAAGAGAAAATCTCATGAGGATAACAATGACAGATTCAAGGAAAGAACATGTGAAAATAAAGAAGGTGATGATTCTTGGTTGTATATAAATATTTTTAAACTAAGATATACATTAAGAGGTAAGATATACAAAGTAACTATTGATGGTGGTAGTTTTTAAAATATTGGTTCTAAAGAAATGGTAGATAAACTAGGGTTGTAATGGGGAAAATATCCCTACCCTTATCAGATTTCATGGTTTAAGAAGGAAAATGAAGTTACAATAGATAAATTGTGTTTAATAAAATTTTCTATGGGAGAAACATATAGAGATGAATTATGGTGTGATTTTATTCTAATGAATGCATCTTATGTATTGTTGGGGAGGACACAACAATATGACAGAAAGATAATTCATCATAGAGGGAAAAGTACATAGACTTTTTGGAATGTGGTAAAAATGTAGTTTTACTATCTCTTAAGAAACAAGGGTAGGATGAAAGCATGTTGTCCACAAAATAATTTATCAAAGACATGAATATGACAGGTTGTTATTATGCATTGATAACAAATAAAGAAGAAATAGAAGTAGTGCAAATACTAAAAAAAGAAACAAAAGTGTTGAAAGAATATGTAGATTTTATAACTAATTAGTTACAAAGTCGTTTACCACCAAAGAGGGACATTCATTATCATATTGATTTGATTCCCGGTTAAGCTCTATTTAATCAAGTAGCTTATAAGACAAGTCCAGTAGAACATGTAAGAATTGAATAAACATGTTATTAAATTAGTGAGAAAGCGTGGAGTATGGGAGAGCATGAGTCTATGTGAAACACTAAAAATACTAACTCCAAATAAAGATGCAACATGAAATATGTGTATGGATAGTAGAGAAATCAATAAAATAACTATCAAATATAGATTTCATATACCTTGTTTATATGATATGATGGATGTTCTTGTAAGATAAAAATACTTTATCGAGATTGATCTAAGGAGTGCATATTATTAGATTCAGATTCATGAAGGAGATTAATGGAAAACATCATTCAAGAATAGGGATGGATTATATGATTGGATGTGATGCCATTCAAATTATCTAATGCATCCAACACATTTATGAGGGTGATGAACACAATGCTATGAGATTACATTGGTAAATTTGTAGTGGTTTATTCTGATGACATTTTGATATTCATTAAGAGTAAATAAGAACACATAAGGTATTTGAGATTGGTATTAGAACTGTTAAAAAAGGAGAAAAATTCTGCAATTATGAAGAAGTGCATATTTATGTAGAATAGTTTGGTATGTTTGGGGTTTTTCATTTCAATAAATGGTGTAAGAATGGATGAATAAAATGTAAAGACAATTTTTGAGTGGTCTATTTCAAATTGCATCCTAGAGTAGAGGATGTATGTTTCCATAGTTTAACATGTTTTTATAGAAAGTAAATCAAGAATTTTAGTAGTATTATTTCACCAATAACATATTTAATGAGAGAAAATGAATTTGTGTAGACAAGGTAAAAAATAAAAAACTCTGAATTATTGAATAATAAGATTATAAAATAGCTATTTTAATGTTCCCAGTATTTTAAAAAGTGTTTGAGGTAGATTATGATACTTCAAATGTGGTAATTGGTGTTGTGTTGAGTCAAGAACAAAGGCCAATAACACATTTTAATCAAAAATTAAATGAGGTAAGAAATAAATATTTTACATATGATGTTGAATTTTATGTTATTGGACAAGCATTAAGACATTGGATACATTCCCTGATGACTAAAGAGTTTATTCTATTTCTAGATCATGAGGATTTGAAGTATGTTAACAGTCAAAAGAAGTTACATAGTATGTGTTCAAAGTGGGTGTCTTTCTTGTAGGGATGTACTTTTGTTTTCAAGCATAAAACAAGAAATCAAAATCATGTACCTGATGTTTTAAGTAGGTGAATGGCACTATCAACTACTATGGTGAGTGAAGTAGCTATATTTAAAGTTGTAAAGGAATTATATTATACTGATACAGAGTTGGAAAAGATAGTTAAGTAATTCAAGAATGCATTAACATGTGAGAAAATTAGTATTTATGCTAAGTAGCTTATACATGATGGTTATCTCTTCAGGGGAAAATAATCATGTATTCCCATGGGGTCTATAGAAAACAATATTCTAAGAGAACTTCACAGTGGTGGTTTGGATGGGCATTGTGGTAAGACCAAGACAATATATTTGGTGGAGGAGAAGTATTTTTTCTGAAATATGAAAAGAGATGCGGCAAGGTATGTTTCAAGATGCAAGATATGGAAAGTGGCTAAAGGCCATACATAAAATATAGGATTGTACATGCTATTATAAGTTCCAAGAGGACCATAGACAAATTTGAGTATGTACTTTGTGTTGGGATTTCTAAACACATAAAGAGTTATTGATTAAATTTTTATTCTTGTAGACATATTTTTTAAGATGGTTCATTTTATTGAATGTAAGAATACCAATGATGTCATTAAAGTAGTAGAACTATTTTTAGGGATGTTATGAGATTACATGGTATTTTGAAAACCATTACTTCATATAGGGACACAAATTTTCTATTTCATTTTTGGAGGAATTTATGGAAGAATATTGGAACTAAGCTACAATTTAATAGTCCCACCCAAAAATAGATGGACAAACATAAATAGTAAATGGAAGCTTGGGAATAATTTTGAGATATATGGTTGGAGAGAAGGCCAATTAACGGGATTTGGCTTTACCACAAGTTGAGTTGCATATAATTGTTCTGTGAACATATCAATAAGAAAAATATTATTTCAGATTATTTATGATAGAAATCCTTTGGGTATTTAAGATTTTTTATAATTATCAATTACAAGATGAGTTAGTCATGATGTAGAAGTATTTGTAGAGCACATACAACAATTATAAGAAGTAGTAAGAATAAAGCTACATGAAAGTAATAGAAAGTATAAAGAAATAATAGATGTATGAAGAAGGTCAAAGGTATTTGAAGGATATTTGGTGATGGTGTTTTTGAGAAAATAAATATTTCCCATAGGTACATACAATAAGTTAAAGTACAAGAAAATTGATTCATGCAGGATTGTAAACAAAATCTATGACAATGCTTATGAGGTGAGTTTACATAAAATTTTGATATCTCTCGAGTATTTAATGTTTTAGATTTATATGATTTTTATGGTGAATATGGTTAAGGTTATGAAGATGAATAAGTGGATTGAAAGTAATAGGTACCAAGGAAGAAAAAAGGAAAGATAGAAAAAATTATGGGTAAGAAGGTAGTGAACACAAGTCAAGGAAGTAATAATCAGTATTTGGTATAGTGGGAAGGGTTACAATAGAGAGACAACATAAGGATTTCAGAATGAGTGTTGAAAAAAATTGACAAGAATAAATGGTGGGAATATAATCAGGGCAACTTATGAGAGCTAATTTATTTTCAATCAGAGGAGAATGATGTAGAGACCTGTCTTTCAGAAGCCATAACTTTGGACTCATTAACCTAATTTATCTATCCTTCATGAAAAAATAAAAATAAAAGAAATAAGAATACATACATAACCTACTTCATCGATTAAGGTCAATTCTAAGATGTTTGGAGAGCCATATGATATCATCTAAGGGTCTAAAATTGCATTATAGTATTTTTAATAATGCTAAAAATAGTAGAAATTAGATAAATTTTCAACAAGACATGAAATTACGTTAAAACTCATCAAACATCATAAATTTATTATTTAAAGGATATGTTCAAAAATTTAGGCCCATCTAAACTTGTATGCAAAAGTTACTATAAATTTATAGTACAGACAATTAACAATATGTAGATTATTATTATTTTTAGATTTTTTTTTTAATTTTGCATGTCAACTCCAATTTTTAGTTGAGGTTTGTATAAATATTGTTATGTAATTTTTTTAATCATTCAAATCAATGAATATTATGGTTTCGTGAGATTCTGAGTATTGTTCCTATTGATATTTTTTTATTTTACTAGTCTAATGATTTATCACCCATGCATTCCATAAATAACTCATTAAGGGTAGCCTAGTGACCTCAAGAAATTAACTCTATTAAAAAATAATATTCAAGGGATGTTATACATTATAGTTCATATACTAACTAGATAAACCATTTATTCTGTATAGAAGAAAGAATCATTATGACCATCTAAGCTATCAACACAATACATCTCCAATATGATCTAAAGTCTTTTCTATGCATCAAGAAATAATGGAGTAGATGGAAATGGAATTTCTTGGGGCCATATATATCTAAGGATAATAAGTGATTGATGAGATCATATATCATTACATAATATAAAGGTAAGAGTATAACACCCCTCCTTACAAATAATAAAGAGGAGGAAATTTTAAGAAGAAATTAAAAAGTTATTATTTGTCATAAGAGATGTAGAAACATTTTTATTCATATTCTTTGAGTTGGCCAATGTAGACAGTTGATAAGGAATTAAATATTTTGTAGATAAATCTTACTACTACATCCCCCATATATGACATGAATGCATATCCTAGTAAAATGGAACATAAAAAGGTTATTGTCCCTCAAAGTAGAGTACACAAATGAGTAGATGGAAAGGGTATAGGTAAAAATATAAATAGATGAATATGGCACATTACTAACCAGGAAGTTGGAGAAGATGAAGGTAGCTATAACAGATCGTGAGGTCTATTTGAAGATGTTTAATGGTGAAGATTTACCCTCCAACATTGTAGCTATGGTGACAAAAAATGCTACCTTGTCTGATAAGAGCTAGATGGCAACCTTCCTCTAGAAAATTAGTACACTTTCTAGAAGACACCAAAAATAAAATACTAAAACATTTCTCCATAGTGAGTTGTGCACAAACAAGTCTCAGTTTTTTAAAAGGCTTGATGCAATAATGTTTCATAAGACTAGTTAACCAAGTCAAGGGGGTACCTTCATAATGTCATGATTGATTTTGATGTACTCTTGTAATAGTTTTCTATTAGTTACTTGAAGCCATACTCATATAGACCTAAGATGGTGCAATTTGAGTAGGAGATAATGTTTTAGGTTGATTTCCAATTTAGTCATTTGAGTTATTTGAAAGATGAGAAGAAATTTTTAAAGTTAGGGATAATGTTGACACATTGTTTTGTGTCTACCATAGAGGTCTAGAACAAATTATAACATTAGTAATGGTGATAGATAGACAAAACATACCATTTTAACTAGTCTTGTGCAACATCATATAGTCATTTGTGAGTGTACACCTAGATAAAGAGTGGACATTTCAATTGATATTCTAATGTTAGATGGGGTTTATATTTTTTAGAGAGGTATTTTTTAATATACCATTCACATAGTATGTAAGATTCAAGAGAGAGATAAAAGAGTAAGAAATGAGATAAAAGTGGTATGTAATTGACATTTACATTTAATAAAAGAGAAGTTAGAGAAATAAATACTTTTGTTCTATGTTATGTGGATGGATGTGCATGTAATGCAGTAGTTGATTCTTTTATTTATTAAGTAATATATTTTAAGTGCATTAGATTTATTCTTATTGTTAAAATCAACTTTACCTAATGTATATGATATTATTAGCTAGAGTATAACACCCAATTTATGTCCAAATAGTTTGTCAATACCACAAAGAGTGAAACACTACACCAGGGCATGTTTCATATTATAAAATAGGAACTCACACATTATATGTACATTTAAAAAAAAAATTGGTCACATCACTCAACCAACCATTCTATTTAATAAGGCATTACCTACCATGGACATATTAACATCCAATGTACCAAGAGATTTCATTTTTAAGACTCTTTTCCATGTAACTTTAGAGCATCATAAAATATATCTGTAATAAAAAAATCTCATTAGAATTTTAAATTAAACAAGAAATACTAACCTTGATTATGGTATCCATTAAATATTCACATAATAAATAAAGCAATAAATTTAAGACATAATTGGAAAAGCATGTGCTCATTTTATGAAAAAATTTGATGCCTAAGGTAATGCACTCCTCTTAGTAACATAGTTAAACTACATCCAAATTTCATTTTAACATTGGTACATGCATGCCTTTTCTAATTATTGTTTATCTTTTATTTGGTTCTATACATCCTTATTTTCTTAAGTTATTTTTCTCCCCTTTTTCTTTACTCATGCCACTTTAGTTTTTGGTACTCTCTTATTTGCCTATCTCCCCATTTTTTAATATTTATTATGTTATATCCATGACATATTTCCTAAATTATTTAATTTTAACACCATCTTATTTCCATCAATGCTATACCTATCACTCTAGTGCATACTAGACATTCCTACTTGGGATCACCAATTCATTTTTTTACAATTACTTTAGCCTCCATGGCTCTTTACTATCTTTTACCACATATTAACTCATAATTCCCTAGTCAGGAAACTTTGTTTTTCCACTTTGATGGGAACCTAAACTAGTTATTGTAAAAACCATCATATTCACATTAATGTCCTTCAAGGAAAGAAGGTGATCATAAAAAAAACCATTCAACATTGTATAAATACAAAATAGTGATGTGCAGAGATCATGAACTTTAAATTTATATATTTTATATTAATTGAACATTTAAATTTTGATTTCCACCTATAACTAAATTAAAGATATAATAAAATTCTAAAACATACGTAGCATCACATGTTAAAAATAAATGTTATATTTAATCTAGACATGATAATTTTAACATACTAAGAGAACATTAAATTTATGATGTATTAAAGTAAATGAATAAAAAAAAATTCTTAAAATAACATAAAATTATTAATGAAATTAATGAACTTTGAATACACATCAAAATTTTAGGTTGAAAATTTGTCCAAATGTTATAGTGTTAGTTTAATTTGATAAATATCATATCCTTAACTATACCTACATCGATACATTATAGACCCATTGTAATAATCCAAGTGAGCACATATAAATAATTATATATTAAATATTAGGTCTATGTAATACATAAATAAAATCTAAAAAAGGATTTTTTTTGAAAGGATGAATATGCTATTAGGTACACATAACTGAAGTGGCATTTATGATATGTCATTGTTGTAAGGAGAGATGTCTCTTTTATTTAGAACAACCTTTTTCATAATTTAATATTGGAATAAAATTCCTTTTCAATATTACTTAAATTTCATTGAGTACTACACACCTAAATTTGATTTTTTCTTGAATTGTGAGTAGGAATCTAGATGCATCTTCTATGATAATTAGTAAAACATTATACATTAAAACTAGAGTTGAAATAAATTCCTTATATTGACAATCTTGATAAGTTTAAATCAATATGTGGTTTTTTTAAGATTTTCAATCGACATACGATTTTTATTTATAGTCTATGAAGAATATTATTTATTAATTCGTTTCTTTGTTTTCATTTATATTCTCATCATTTTTTTGAGTAATTCAATTAGATTTCATTTAAATTTATTTTAAAAATATTGTGGGTAAAAGATTCATTATAAACCAAATCTAGTTCTTGTTTCTACAAAATCTTCTTATCTTACTTGAAACATAGCTTGATAAAAAGAGATTAATTATGAAGAAGAAAATTTTGGATGCATCACGTTGAAATTGTTTTGAATAAAATTTCTAGGGACAATATGGTATCTGTTCTCAGGGATAGAAAAGAATGTTGAAATGCTTCTGAGAATAAACAACACTAACCACTCCATAAATACGAAAAATAAGAATGAAAGGATCAAAAGGATGTGGCCGACTTCCTTACTAAGAGAACTTAATCTTTATTAACTACTAAAATAATAATGAAATAAACATAAACTTTATTTCAATCATATTTTATTCACCAAGTGAGTTGGTTTGATTCTTCAATTAATTTATAATTGGATGCCGTGATTTGAAAATGGCTAGACCTTTGCCTCTATATAGGTTATTTAGCTTTTTTTGAATTTTGATTATTTCCCTGATCTTTCTTTTCCAACACTCATTCTCTTTAGCTAAAATATTGGCTTGATTTTGGAGATGAGAGTGTTTTGTAAGGGTGAAGCTTTCTAGTCAATTATGATGAATGTCTCTAGGATGTTCTTTGATCCTTGTTTGTAATGGCCTACTAGTTTTCCCAATGTAAGAAACTCCACAAGAGCAAGGTATGATGTAAATACCTATTTACATCAAAAGATATACCAAATCTTTGGCAAGGTCTAAATAAGTTTTAAGCAAGCTTTTTTAATAATAGTAAAAGTTAGAGTTTTAAAAGGGCCCCACCCTTATACAATGGAGAGAGGGACAATACAATACAATCTAAAAGAAACTCCTCTACCAATAAAAAAAATAAGCAATCAACATAAACATTGTCAAAATGCTGTAAACCTACTACAACATAAAAATTAACTAAATCATACTATAAACCTCTCATAATATTTTCTTTTTGAGATCTGAGAGTCATATTGAGATTTATTGCTCATCACCATCAATTCTCCCTCTTCCCTTGAATTTGGGAAAACGGGAATGGAGACTTCAAGTGTATCAACTAGTTTATTGTTTGACAATGGGACTAACAAGCCTTCACCTTCTACATTGGCCATTGAACCTTTGACAAAATCTAAAATAATAGTTTTCTTTTCTAATATAGATTCAGCGTTCGATAAAGCATTCGATGAAGCCAAGTTTTGTCCTTAAATTTAATTTCTACCTGTGTAGGGAATTCCTTAGAGATATGTACATTTACCAGTATGTAGGTAAATGTTGAATGTCTATTTCTTCTGTTACAGAGTCAATAATCCAAAATACACCAATAGAGTTTCTTATGGCATTAAGCACAATATTATCCCAAAATTGAAGAGGTAGGTTAGGGAACTAAATCCAAATTAGTTTTGTGTTGAAATTTTTTGGTGTGAGGGTTGAAATCTCTATGTCAGGGCTTAGCCAAAATAATATGATTCTCCCAACTCCAAAAAAATTTAATTGAAAACATATTTATCTTTAATAGAATAAAAAACCAAAATAAAAATTCTTCTAGCACATGATTACATTTCAATCTTTCCTTTAAGTAAAGCCTACCGATTTCTCCAAATCCATCCATAGAAGTTTGAAAGACTAAGCTATAAACCATTAAACTAACATATCAATCCTTTTGTGGAGAGCCTATCTTCCCTCTTTAATATCACTTTAATCTCTTTCTTTTCAAATTGAATTATATGAATGCCTTTTTTAGGAGGTAATGCTTTAGCTTATCTTTTTCTAGCCATGACCTCAGCATAGGAGCACTGCCAAGCCTCCTTGACATTCCCCCTATTTATAGTCACTTATTTTCTTAGTCACAACATGTAGAATCCATAATATAGGGTCATTTATGTTATAAACCCCAACTTCCACCAATATAGGGTCACGACCTATAAAATATCTAGGAAAGGTCAAATGTTTTCACCCCCATAAAACATTTTTCACCTTTGGGCCTTCCACCTACATTGACTACTTCCTTATTTCCATTATAAATGTTCATGCACACTTTGAAATAGGTGATTTAACCTTCAAATTCATAGTCCTTAAATTAATAATTGTAGCCATTCCTTCTCTCAACCCCCATCCAATTGAGTTGTCAATGGGAGAATGACCTATAGCCTTTTTCATCTTGGTTTTTTCCATGGTGAAAACCCTAGTATTCCACTCTTTGTTGCTCATCATTTAAATTATAAGCATGTTATGAGGCTTGATTGTAGTAGGTATACCCACCTTTCTCATGATTATTGAATTTTTTCTTAAATTCCTTGAACATAGGAAATGGTGATTGTAGGAGCATCTCCATTCAAACCAATGACTCTTTATCTATGCTTCCTCATCTTGTAAAACTATTTTTCAATTTATAACCATTCTCTATTAAGGATTTAATAGGGTAGTCTTTATTTCTTTTTTGAATTTCTGTGAATCTGATATTTTGATAGCCCTTTAAGCAAGAGAATAAAGGATAGCAGTTTTTTGGCAAGTATGATGGTGTGAGTTAGCTTAAATATGTAAAAGAAATTTCAAAAATATTTATTTCATTCAAGCCTTATAATATGCTTAGAAATTCTTTAGACTTTTTGACAGATTCAATGGATCCTTTAACACAAAAAGGTGTTTACATCATACCATATTTTTGTAGAGTTCCCTACATCAGGTAAAATGATAGGTCACTAAAAACAAGGGTCAAAGAACATGCTAGAGACTTCATCATAATTGGCTAGAAAGCTCCACCCTCATAGAACACTCTCAGTACTCTTATTTCCCCAAAGAATTTCATATGGATTTGAAAGATTACTCTCTCCCAAAATTCAAAGGTAAAAAAGCTAGCCTCACCCAAATTGGCCTGACATTAAAGGCCTTAGTATGAGGGTCAAAATATGTAAACCATATTTTGAAGGTAAGAACATTCTTGTTATACGACCAAAAAGGGTTATAAAATACCATATTCATATCCTCTACTAAGTCAAAGAGAATAGTAAAATAACCTTTTGCACATGGGAAGATTTACAAGTAAACTTACATCAGAGGCAATGAGTTCTTTGTTATCCAACCATTAACACTGGGGAGAGAAGGCCACAAGTTGAAAAAGTGGAAAATAATTCTAGAAATTGATAGATCTTCTCTTCCCAATAGTTCATGTAGATATTCTCCCCCAAAATAAATAGAGGGATTTACTTTTCCTGGAACTAAAGGCTTGAATCCTACCTATTTAACCTTGGCTACAACATTAATGTTAGAAGGCCTCTTCTCCTCTATTTTTTTATTCAACACCTCATTCTTAGGGGGTCACCATTATACTATGAAAATGATAGACATTATATCCCCTATTGCTTTGAGATCCTTTAAATAGTTATAACTCCTACTATGTTACTAATTATTACAATCTCCAACATTTGACTTGGATTATTACTTTGAAAACTCTTAAATCAATACAATAAATTCATGCATACAAGTTTTTTTTTAGCATGCATGATATTTATTTCAACATGTAAGTTTTTCTTTACCTTTTTCTTCTATGTGAACATTTATTATTCATACAATCATTGCATATGTGCATACTTTTACTTTTGCATGTAATATTTTTCTTGATTTTTATCATGCATTCCAAATTATATCTATTTAAAACCATATCACATTATACTAATAAACAAACTAATGAATATCCAAACTATTGATTTTTTTGATGAAATATATCTATATGTTAATAAAAAATATAATATACAAATAATTCAAAAAAAATAGGTGGTATGGAAGCACGTCTCAAGTTAAACTAGGTCAAGTAGGAACAAGCAACAAAAGAAAACAAAATAGTACTAGGCCCCACCTAGGAACGAGTCATCATAACAACATAAACAAAAAAGGAAAGATTAAGTTGTCAAAGCAAGGTTGAAAGATGGAGGATCCATATCATCTGGCCCCAATCTGAGCTAGGCAAGTCATTGCCATCTAGAATTGACTCCCAATCGGAAGCCTAAGTAGTGTCCTTATCATCTTCTTATGGCTGAGTAGGAGAAATGGAAAGAGAGATTTTGGGGAACTTATCCATCATGTCTTCTTGACCTCTAGGTGTCACACCCAAACATTTGGATGTAAAGGAGGAGGAGGAGCACCCCAAACATCCTGCCCTATAGGGTAAGGAGATGGGGTTACCACCCTTACTATTATCGAAGAGGACAAATTCACTAATACAGATTACCACTATGAGAGTGGCACCGAGACTAACTACATCAATGACCACCTTAGAGAGGAGGACTAGCATTTCTTCCAATATTTTTGTTATCCTCGGGTGGAGGAGGAATCTGCACCATAGCATAAGGAGCATCTCCCCAATGACTAAGAAGATCCTGAAGATGGCCAATCTCTATGGCAACTTTATTTTCCTACACTTTAATCTCAAAAATCCCATTAGAAATAATAGAAGATTTGTTGAAAGCAAAAAAATTACAATCCAAACAAACATTGCTAAACACTTCATTATTTATTTCTTTCCATAACCAAAATAGAATCTCCATTTTGAAAGTATGCTAGACATGGGTGTATATAAAATGCAAGGTAGGTTTATCTCCAAGAAGGATATTTTACCATTGAAAAAACATGGGCTAGTAAGGCTTAAAAAGGTCATGAATCCATGTCCAGCCCTATTGGGCTTTAGAGCAGTACCAAAAAAGATGAGGGATCATTTCCAAATAGCCACAAAAAGGGTTTTTGGGAAGGGAAATTCTTAAATGTACAATCCATCTACCAAGTTGGGGAATGTAATTACAAAATGGAGTTTCAACATACCACTTGTAGTCCTTCCACCAAGGACAAGAAGAATTGATATAGATTTTGTAAGCATTTAAGGTGGAACAACATTAAGGATTTCTTCATAAGATTATCTATCAGTTTTGGCTAATTGTAATTACCTCCTCTCCAGATAGCCAAGATCAAGGCTACTTATAAAATATGTCTTAAGCAATATGAATGCCTCCATAAAATAACTTGAGAGAATTAATCTAAGGAACCTCGGCTAGAGAGACTTCATTGAAGTTGTTAACATGTGACCACCATAGTGAATGCGAGTTAATAGATAACCCATCTTGAAACCCTAAGCCATTCCATAGAAGCCATGGTTGATCTTTTCCCATGATTTATAAATACTTTTAGGCACAAAGGACCCTATAACTTGAATATAGGTTTTGATGATGAGCAGATTGGAGAAGCCAAGCCCTTTCTAGGATTTTTTTCCTTTGGGAAGGCCTTAAGATATGTAGTGTCGAAACAACACCTTCCAAACTTCCTTTCCTTTAATGGCCCACACAATCCATTTGGCACTTAAGGTAACTCTTTAACGAGTCACGTCAATGAGCCCCATACCTTTGGCATTCCATGTGAGGCAACAATACTCCTAAGAAACCATGTGGAAGCCTTGGCCATGTGAATAATTGGCCTAAAGAAAGTCTTGAATAAGATTTTCAAGTTTTTGATAAGAATTCTATAGTAGTAAACATGAGTGTTCACAAGCACTTTCAAACATATTTGAAATTTTCTTGCTAACGATAAGGGCTTAGTCACCCAATATTATAATTTATTTGCTACTCTATTAACAACATATTGCCACAACATGGGTAAAGAGTCATCAAAACCAAAAGGGATGACAAGAAACTTGAAGATTTCATCATGTTGGATCCAGTCCCACCCATACTTAGTAGCCCACATTAGTGGGGGGAAGGTATGACTACATGTTGTAAGGAGGTTTTTTCCATTGGATGCTTGAGCCATGGTTAAGGTAGAAGGTGCTGAGAAATATAAGGCATTGGCCACATTATCCACTTATTTAATAATAGTGAAGAAAGAATCATCAACAAAGTGTTAATTCAATAATTACATATCTTCCTAAAGGTTTGCTTTATCTTGAGGGAGATAAATTCCTTTTACAAGGCCCCTATCTTGGGAATTTCTAAGAAGATATCCAAAACCCTCTGCTACAAACACATATAAGGAAGGTACCAATGGGCATCCTTAGTGAATAAACTAAAATAATTCAAATTGTTTAAAGGTGACTCCATTTATAGAGAGGATGCTTAAGGCATATAAAAAAATCATCTGGATGGTTTGAATGAAATTTGGCCCAAACCCCAGGACTTTAAGAATGACCAAAATGAAAGGCAACTCAATATGGTGATAAGCTTTTTTAAAGTCAATTTTTATGAACATATCTTTTTTATTAGATCTCTTAGCCCAGTACATTCCTTCCCAAACCACAATGACATTGTCTAATATATATCTACTTCTGATGGATCCTATTTGATCAGGGTGAGTGATGTGTGGTAATAGATTACATAAATGGAGTGCCAAAGCTTTAGTAATGATTTTATAAGAAACATTTAGGAGGGAAATCAACTGCCAATTATAGATCAACTCAGAATCCCCTTGTTTAGGTATGAATTTAATGGTTCATTTCTTTATATTCTTTCTTAGAAAATGTGTGCAAAAGGCTTCTTGATAGACATGGTATAAGTTAGAACCCACAAGATCCAAAGGATTTTATAGAATTCATAGGGTAAACCATCAATTCCTGGAGTTTTATCATTCCCCATAAGAGCCACTACCTCTTTAAAATCATCAATAGTGAGGAGCCTATCACAAGCTACCTATTGAGTGGGAGTGAGTTTGCAAGTCACCACTATGAAACACAATTGAAAGGCTATATCATGCTCTATAGAGGATGTTTAAGCTTTGATCACCTATTGATAATGGTGGATAAAGTCTTGAAAAATCTATAGTGTCTATGATAATCTCTTACAACCATTGGAGATAGCCTAAATTTATTGCTTTGAGTTTTTAGCTCTAAGTATTCGAAATAACTCTTTGGAAGATTTGTCTCCTATCTTGAGCTAGTGGATTATGGCTTTGATTTGAGCTCCCTAGGCATTGTAATTATCTACAATCTTAATGTGATGTTGTAAATAAGTGACTCTAACCTCCAAGATCTCATTGAAGGGGTCTTTTCTTAGGGTTAAAATCACACATCTAAGCTTAGAGGAAGTAATAAAGTAAGAGTATCATCAAATTTTAGCAAGTTGGAAGTCATAGATTGTCATAAAGTGAGAAGTCCTTCCGATGGCATCATTCCACTAGAGAATCCAACCAAAATCTTAGGTCGGATGGGGATCCAGATTCCAAACTCTATGAATATGAGCCACAATAGGCCCATGCTTGAGTAGAGAGGTATTAAGGAAGAATTGGGTTTTATGAACCTTGGGTTTCATGAACTGCCATGTCACTCAAAACTAAATAAGGTAGTGATCAAAAATCCCAAAATATGACAAAGCCTACACCTGAGGACAAAAACCATTATAAAAAAAATACGATTAGGTAGACATCATTACTCTATCTATGCACTTTAGAATCTGAGTAGGGTCATCCCTGAGATTGCTTCATGTGTACCCCACTCTATTTACAAACTGATGGATTATATTTGGGTCATAAAGCCCCATTTAGTGTACATATAATACCATTCCTCCCTTTCACCAACTGCCCAATGCATTGGTAGGTGGCCCAATTTGTTTTTGAGAGACTGCCATATTAATGTTACCACAAATGACCTAATGAGCATCGAGGAGGTCATCTGCAATCCATCACCATAAATGAGTAGGCTCAATGGCATCATTCAAATTGTAAATATTAATAAATCTAAAGGAATGTCTTTTAATGTTGAAAAGGGCCCAAATTAATTGGTTGGTAGGGTCCATGCTAGATTGCACTAAGTAAAATCACCATCTTGGAGAAATACATGAGATAACACCACCATGTCCTTTCTCATGATTACTATATAGAATAATACTATTGTGCTAGATAGAGTTACTAACTTCTATCAATAAAAAAATATGCCACTTTCACTTCTTGCAGATAAAATATGTTCATCTTGGGAAACTTTATTTTAAAATCATGCATAATAAACTTACATTTTTGGTTTGTAAGACCCCAAACATTCCACGAAAATAAATTCATAAATGATGGGTGTCAAGAGACATATATTTGGAATTTAGGCCTTCTAAGACATCATAGTGATTATGTTAAAAATGCCCACTATTGGCATTTAAAAAATATATAATTTTGCTTGTTTCATCATGGCATATTCAACCTAATACTCTCTTTCTTCTGACTCTTCACACCTCTTAGGAGAGGTATGAGAGCATTGGGTTGCATCTCACTAATCAAGAAGTAGTAGAGAGGTTGGCTATGAGTCTAAAAAATTGGAAGAATTGGGTAGAGAAGCCCCTGGATAATGAGATAAAACATTGGTTGCAAGAGGGGTGTTGTAAACCCTAGGTTTTTCTATCACTTTTAGAGCTTCAGTCTAATCAGGAGTCTAGTCTTGAAGGCCATTACTTATTGATGGCTTACCTCCTTTAAGATTTCAAATGTTCAAGCTCATGATTTTAATGTGGTTGTTCTTCTTCCCTACCATAGTCCTTCCATCCTCAACTAGTTTTTTTCTATCTTTTATAGAGGGATTGGGAGGAGAGGATGAGTGATTGGGCACATTATTAAAGGATAGTTGAAGGGGAAAGTCCTACATTTTATGGTCGATGGCTTGGTAGTGAAATCAAGTATTAGGAAAATTGATATACAAAATCTATTAGGAGTGTCTCATATCCCTAAATTTAATCTCCACAAACTCTTTAAGGTCCCAAGAAAGGTTTACCTCCACACAAACCCATTTTTATGGCCTAGAAGAGTAGAACCTACTTATCTTATGGAAAATAACTTGACCTATGGAGGAAGTAATTTGGTGAATAAAATGCCAACTAGGGAGTGGGAGAGCTAGAAATTCTACCCAAACCAAGACCTTGAGAGCAGTATGCTCGGAGACTACAAAGTCCCATGTCTTGGGGAGATAGCCATGAGTGAGTTATTAACATAACTTGTGGCTAACTTATATAGGATACCTCCTGCATTGGAAGGGTTAGCAAAATGAAATTAAAAAAAATCCCTTCATTATATTCTAGATGTTCTCAAAATTTATGCCATGAACAACCTAGTGGGCTTGAGTCTAGGATCTAAGCATAATTTCACAAGGAATTTAACCCACAAAATAACCTATCAAACATAATTATTCTAGCCATTAACAAGCAGAGTTAAATTTTAGAATGGGAAAAATAACATCAAGTTCTAAAGAGTTACCTCATGGTAGACCTTTGGTACAAACTGCCTTAGGTGTTGTTGGTGCAGAGTTTTACCCTTGCATGGGTTATTACTACACCTTATTACTTCAACTTGATTAAGAGGATATTTAGGCTATTTATGTCTTTATTAGGTGAGTGATGACATCACCATGATGTCATTATGCACTTATGAGTGTATGAGGTCAAAGAGTGAGTGGATGGGGTCATCCATCCCACTTGATCCCCTAAGTGCCTAGTCCACTCAGGTCACTTATCCCACTGTGTTCCCCTAGTGCTCTCTCCAACCATTATGGAGGATCCCATGCACTTACCTTGTCTAACTGAGTCATCCTATACTCAACCAACCTATTTATAGCCCTGTCTTCCAAGGCATTCTATGAGGGAAATTTTGGGTTGTTTGAGCTATTTACTTGTGAGCTTTGATAACTTTGAGAGCTATGAACATCAAGCCTTTGTACAAGCAATTCATCTTCATTATTAAATACAGTATGTTTAATTTATGCTCTCATCTAGATTTCTTGATTTAACAGTTATGTGTGTTTGCTCTATAATCATCAATCTTAGACATTTGATTCTTGACGATTCTCACATCGTATTAGAGCTTCAGAACTGGTAAACAAATACTAATTTCTTTCTATTGTTGTTGATAAGAAATCTTGAGTAGTTTTCTATTTTGTATTCTCTGTCGGTTGGCTTACAAATTGGCATTTACTATTTTTTTGTAAAGCCTATATCAATCCTTGAAGGTTTATAAAATTTTAGGGTTATTTTAAATTAAAAATATCAAGCTTTTATTGGTTTAACTCAGACTAGTAGGAGTTACCATGTGGGATTAGTTTACTTTGTGGCTCAATTTTGTTGTAATCTTGGCAATTGGGCTATGGGAAATAGAGTTTGGCCAATTCTAACATTGTTCAACTAGATGTGATGCCTCAATGTTGCCTTAGCAATTGAGCATGACCTATCTACATTAAAATCTATTGCCTCAGCCTAATCTTCAAGCTCACAGTTCCAAGCTCTCAATTCGGTGTGAAAAGCTCTCACCACCATCCCAATGACCTTTGTGTGATTATACCATCAAAAATCTCAATGCCTCACCAATAAAGGCATTTTTTGTTGCCTTATTGATGCCTTTCATATGGCCATGGCCTACCACTTGCTCTCTATTCTAGTCTTTTTATTCACCACCAACTCACCTACAAAAATATCAAAATTCATGTGTTTTTTTATAGGTGGCATTTAGTTTTTTGATGTAAAGAGCTTAGCATCATTTTCCAAGCTGTGTCATTATAGATCTAAGATGTTTAGAGAAGGTGTTGGATATAATTTCTATCTAAGTGTAAAAGCATTGACTAGATCTATACTCTCTTACTAAGTTTGGAATCCTAGACTTTCTTCTATGTGGAAGCTTGTTAGGTATTTCAACATGTTCCTGATCTACTAGTAAAGAACACCTATTGTTTGTATTCAGTGAAACCATCTACCTTCAATGTGATGGTGTTCTAGTCTATGATGGTGTTTCAATCTATAATTGTATATTAAATTGATCTGCATAAACTTGTATATGGATTGTGGTGACAGAGGTTTCTTTTGAGTCTCTCCCATGGTGGAGGATCTGGTAATCTCCACTCATTGGTGGCATCGTACATCTTCTCACTTCCAATGCTAAGTCAAAACAAATATATTTATGCCCTAAACATTTATTAAATCTTGAATATTTAATTCTTTTTTCAAAATAGCTTGATTAAAAACAAGGATCAATATGTTTTCCTTCATCATAATTCACATGTGAGTGCATAGTTTGGTTGTTTAAAGACTTGGTATTATTGTTGGGGAGATCATTGGTTCAAATCCCAGCTATCTAGTTGGTTGAACACATTTTTTGTCAATTGTTTTTTTTAGATGAGTGGGAAGCTCTTTATTGTTGGCGGGGCATTATAATTTTTTATTATTTTTTATTTAAAAACTATACATTGTTAATGATTATTGCATTGATAATTTATATTGGTAATTTACCTTGTATTTTTTCGCATCAAAAATGAAGGGTGAGGCCTGAATAGGCATGAGACTAATTTCCCTCACAAAAAAAACTATTACATTCTTTGTTTAGTGATGATTCCAACAACTAGTTGGAAGGCTAGGTAACCCCTTAGCATAAGGTGTATTTTAATCATTTAGTGAAATTTTTATTAAAAATGGGCTATTGACTAGAATTTGTTTTAGTAATAATTTGTACATGGTAGCTCAAAATTGAGAATCATATTTTGAAAAAGTGTGTATTTTTCAATTTCCCACTTAGGTAGCCTATTTTAACTATAAAATGCATTGAATTATAAAGTACCAAAATTTGGGGGGGGGAGGGGGGTTGTGCGGGGGGGCTACCTGACTAGTTCACATAGTTACTTCTCATACATATGCATTATCGATAGAGTTTGACATCTCCTACTTGGCCTGTTTACATTTCATATGCATTAATTTAGTCAATTACACTGATTATTCATTTTAGTGGATGTATTATCAACTTATTTTGACATCCTCACATTAAGCATGATTGTAATTATAGACACAGTGGGGTCATTGTTGATTGTCTTGGGGAGATTTTTTATGGACCATACATTCTCTCATGTGCACATTTAATTTTCATAACTATTACCTATGCCCATTCAATGACCACTTGCATAAATTTCTCTTGTATTCTTGGATGTATTATTAGTAGAGCCTGATATCTATTTGAGTGTGGATTGTCTCTTATGGATCGATTACTCTACTTGATTGGACTCATTTTTGACGTAGCCCGAAGTCCATCTCAAGAGCATACATTATCACTTTGGATGAGGAGATTTGTTTCATCTATAGTAATATTTCTTGGGAAGGATAATTATGCTTCATGACATGCTTATATGGAACATTCACTCATGGATTAGAAACTTATTCCATTCTTATATGGATAGATTCTTGATCCTATTGATCCAGCTCAATACAATGACTGGGCCAACTCTTATGACTATGTTTACGGTCACTTTTTGATACACATTTCATGGGATTTATATCACCATGTAGAACACACAGAGTGTCCCATTATTTATATCACTCTTCAGAGTCTTTTTGGAGATTCAATTGAGACTTACATCACTCCTTCACTGCCTATCGTCTCTTCAGAGATAGTTGTACTCTCACCTCCTACTTTTATTTCCTATGATGACATATCCATGGTGGATAGTTTTCTTCCTTTTGTTGAACCACCACTATAATTCAATATTTTTCTAGGCCCCAATTATCTTATTATATATTTTACTTCTATTTTTGTGTCGAATATTGCTCTTTTAGACCCTTCACATCCTTTCACTTTAGAGGACTTCACTATTTACAGTATGAGTACACCTATTTTGAACATCAACAACTCATCTCTTCTTGTGGACTTACCTTTTTTAGTTGGTGAGTCATGCTCCACTCTTCACATAGACATTATTTCAATGAATCTTCCATGTCATTCCTTTGATTGGTTCACATCAATGGTATTACCTTCAGATTCTATGCACATTATCTCCAAACCTATGCCACATATATGATTTAGACCACATTCATAGATATTACTACTACCTTCATCTTCCATTATATAATGGGTAGAATTTTAGTACACAAATCAAGTTCTTCCTTTGCCAAAGAGAAGAAACATTGTCCAATATGGATGGAGCTTCTATAGTATTCAGGTATAGGATCTTATCATTGACTTTCATCTTCTTGTGAGCTATACTTGGAGTACTGATTGCTTCAACATCATTATCTAAGCTGACTTTTAGTCTCCACTTATTATTTTCTTTCTTTTGAGGGGGAGTTTTTCCCACTGAGATTTCTCCCTTTCTCTACTTTATAAAAGATTATATTGTACATGGGTACCTTATCAGGCCTTATTGTTAGGACCAATTTTTTGTATCATCACCTACTTAAGCTATGCGTATGGGGGGTGTTGGTGTAGGCCTTTTTCCTATGGGTTTTAGTTGCACAACTACATTATCTTGCTCAGGGATCTATAGGTTATTTAAGAAGATTAATACCACATTCACTAAAATGTGGGGTTTAATTATCTCTCCAACCTATAAATATCTCTCTCCCTTTGTATTTTTCATTCAATGAGCTTGGATTCATCAAGCTTCTTATTTATGAGTTATGATAGCTTTAAGATTTGTGAGAGCTATGAACTTCATCTCTTTGTATAAGTAGTTCATCTCCATTATTGAATACATTATGTTCAATTTCTTATACCCACCAATATACACTTAAGGGGGGTTTTGGTGTAGATTTTTACCCTTGCATGGGTTATTACTACACCTTATTATTTTATCTTGCTTAAGAGGATATTTAGGTTAATTAGGTCTTTATTAGGTGAGTGATGCCATCATATACTTATGAGTGCATGGGGTCACATAGTGAGTGGTAGGTGTAATCCATCCCACTTGGTCCCTTGAGTGCCTAGTCCACTCAGGTCACTTATCCCACTATTTTCCCCCAGTGTTCTCTCCAGCCATTATGGAGGAGTCGATATACTCACCTTGTTTGGTTGAGTCATCCTACACTCTACCAGCCTATTTATAGGCCTATCCTCCCAAGGCATTCTATCAGGGAAATTATGGATTGTTTGAGCTACTTATTTGTGATCTGTGATAGATTTGAGAGCTATGAGAGCTATGAACTTCAAGCCTTTATATAATTAATTCATCTCCATTATTGAATACATTGTGTTCAATTTTTTCTCTCTTCTAGATTTTTTGATTCAATAGTTACATGTGTTCACTCTAAAGTCACCAGTCTTAGATGTTTGATTTTTGATGATTCTCATAGGCACTTGTAGGGGGTCATTGCTTGATGCTCCACCATTTTTCTCTGTAGCTGAATCAGCTCAAAGAGAATGAGAAGACATTAAATATGATGGCCTCACACAAAAGTGAAAACCCTTAAAAGGAAATAAATGAATGAGGGATACAATATGTAAACAAGCTAGAT